>JASJET010000055.1:1522500-2030000 GCA_034092305.1 Diaprepes abbreviatus | reverse complement strand
CGCAGTTTAGTTGTTGTTATTCAGAGGTTTCTGAAGTCGCCAAAATGTCACAACTAGACTCGTTAAAAAACATATTTTAGAAGATTTTCATAATCATGGAAAAATTTTATGACGTAGTCTCAAAACTTAATATTATTAACCCAAAACTGCAATTCTCGGACATGAAAATCGACAAAGGAAACAAATATAGAAATCTGGTAAAATCACGACTCGAATTAAAACCGATGCCGATAGATGGCGAGAGGCATACGAACTCTTTAGAAATTCCAAATTTAAGTAAAACAGGAGGTAAAAGTTAAAAAAAAAGACTGTTACCCGAAATACTTTTATATTTAAGCATTTTAATTTAAATTATTTTTCGATATTTCAAGAAAACAACCCAATAAGGTTCTGAGCATTCAGATTCATATATATTTTTTAAAATCTGGATTTTACATCAACAGCACAACTAAGATACTGTCTTTACCAGATGAGAGTACTAAAAATAATTGTTTTCATTTTTTGTTTTATTTTTGGACTTAAATAAACATCCCTGTTTTGGTTGCCTGGAACATTACTGGTAGATAGTAATAAAAATACATTATTTTGTTTATTTCTAAAGGCCTTCTTTAATGAGTTTAACAGTGCCATTTTTTAAAATTTCATTCCAGTTCTTCAATGAAATTTGTGTCTGACATATTTTGTTGTAATATCTGGATAAGCTTTTTTATATTCTTCTAAAAGTCTGCAAGATGTCGATCTGATTGCAGATTAATATATATATATATATATATATATATAGTATTAAAAAAATACTCCAAATTGAATTGGTATATCTTTTTAAGGCTTGAAAACTGCACAAATATTATTATTGTACAGTTCCTAATTATATTCACATTCTGCAGGTAAAAATTCTATTACTATATTATAATATTCTTTTAAGCTTAATAACAATATTTTATTCATACTAACCTTAAATGTTTTTAAGAAGTATTAACAATAGAAATGTCTTATTAAACAGAAAAAAATAAAATAAATTCACAATAGCAAAATTCTGCATTACTAAAAAGTCACTAAAAAAATTTGACACAAGTGTGCGAACCGTATTGAATGTCACAATTGAAATATCTGATGAAAGGGGTAACAAAACCAACAATTTTCGGATTGTGGTGCCATCTATTGGTCTGGAAAATTTGTTAAATGTACAGAGTACGTAGGGCCTGGAAACGAGTGTGATTAATAATGCGTTACCGGCTTTTAAAAATTACATACAGGGTATACGTATGACTGCGGGTTTATGAAATACGGTATTAAATCAAGATAAAGGTTAAACAACGATAAAATAAACTTCATTCTTCATGCACAATTCGCTCGAATGAAAGTGTACAGTACGTCAAGAGTTCAAGACAGAAGAAGGGGGTGGGTGAGAGAATTGAATTGAGCGTGATATGTGTTTCTATTACATCCGATGAACTACCTCACGGTTTCATAGTTCTTCCCAATGGCAAGCCAGGGTGTCTAGATCGGAGGATTTTTTTCTTAAGTTTGCGAAATTTTTTGGGAAACGAAAGTGAGTGGAAATTGTTGGCGAAAAAATGTAATTATATGAAATCTTGGGGATAACAGCCGACAGTCCCATTTACTGCGAAAATGAACAAATGAACCCCGTCAGCCGCAATTTTGTATCGTTATGTTGGTATGAATATATTTTCATCATTCATTATTTGTAAGTTTTTATTGAGTAAAATAAATGAATATGTAAGATATATTGTTTTATTATTTTGCAATTTAGAGGAGCTTTAAGCTTCAAATAAATATAATCATCAACTGGGTTCGTTATAACCGATAGGAAAAAAGTTTACGAGGGTAGTGTCAATTTAAGAAAAGGAAAAATTCAGCTTGGTGAAGTTTTCAATTCTCTCTCTAACAATCTTATAGTAAGCTTCTTCCACAGTTAAGTTGGCTTTTGTAGACCTTAAATATCGGTGAATCATATTTATCAACAATAAATAACTGTCTAGAAACATAGTGCTGGCCACAAGCCGCGACAGGTGATGTTAGTATATAATTTAATAAATTTGTTAATTGCATAAAATAAATTAAATAGATCTGAAAAGTAGAAAATAAGTAATAAAATATCTTTAAGTAATGCCACTCTAATAAAAACACACTAGAAAGTAATAAATATTTTTTCTTGTTTCACAATATAGTAATTTATTAATGTCTAAAAATAAAACACTCCCACACACATGTTCAACATTTCAAAGGGAAAAAGTTGATGACGCTCCACGATTTTATTTTTAGTCACATATGATCAAAGAACAATAAAAAAGACAAAATGGTTTTACATAGAGCGTTATAGGCGTCAATTCTAACCCTACAGGTTGTCTTCCACATATCAGATGTGACATTACAGCGAATACTTGAACCTTTATATTCTTATTTTGAGTGATTATATGATATTTTGGAACTATTTTTAGAGCTTAGCAATTGTCTTAAAATATGAGATAAAAGTAATATTTTTTCTATTATAGTTTAAGACGTTTGTCTAAAAGTTGTAGGCTATGTTGAAAACTTAATACAGCCGATATTATATTTTCAAAGATCGTTTTGGTAAAAATTGTCGAAGGTTCATTTAACTTATGATACATACAGTGGCCAACAAAAGTCTAAGCACACCAATATTTTTAAAAAAGAAAAGTGTATATTATATGAATCTCAGAGAAAATCTAGAAAATATATCAAAGGTTCTATGTTACAAGGGTTTAATAACAGTAAACAACAAACTCTTTTTTGGAAACTATTACAGAATTATAAGGAAAAATTATAGATTTTTTGACTCGCAAGAGTCTAAGGACATAATAAAAAATTGCATTTTAAATGTCTAGTAATCGAGTACGTACTAAAGAAATTAAAATATTATTAACAGAAAAAAGACACAATGACACCAATTCTTGGAGAAAGAAGCATCCCCAGATATGCACTTCAATACGATGAAACTACCGCCTCATTGACCTACTTCTCCACCTATATTAAGTAACAGACTGACAAATAAACTAGGTGCCAATGACCCACCTGAACAGACCAGATTTTTTAAAGGCTACAGTTCAGTCGAACATATACAATCCATCCTTATGCTAATAAAAAAATTTAAAGAATATAATGAGCTGCTGCATGTGAAGTTTGTCCGCTATAACAAAGCCTTCGATTCAGTGGAGTTATGGGCCATTTTCAAGGCTTTAGATAGTGCAACATTTGATTCCATTTCCTCATATATATATATATATATATATATATATATATATATATATATATATATATATATATATATATATATATATGTATTTCATATGATATGATGTTATTAAAACAAAAAGTGAAAAGAGGAGTTATACAAGGTGATACCATATGCACTTTAGCACAGGATGACGTTTTTAAACAGAAGGTATTTAATTTTTCATCTTTTTTTCGAGGATGACATTGTGTTCATAAACCAGAATTTACAAGAATTGCAGGACATACTGGGAGAACTTCATCTAAACTCAGCAAGTATTGGGTTAACTGCGAACCAGGGGTAAATCCAGCCTCTCTCTTTGGGGGGAGGGGGGTGGGTGGGTGGTGATATCACAACAGTAGAGTATGGCAAGCGAAAGCAAATTGTCGACGGGGGAAGGGGGAGATGCTAGCAACATTCCCATTTCTAGTGTAAAAGGCAGGGTCGGGTCTATTTTCCTGAATTCGAAACGGGGGAAATTGCAAGAAAAACCAAGTGGTCGACGGAGAGGGGATATGCCAGTATCATAAACATTCCTAGTATAAGAGGCAGAATAGAGTCTATTTTCCTGAACCCAAAGGTTTTGTGGGGGAAGGGGGCGATTGCATGGAAAAACAAGTTGTCGACAGAGGGGAAATACCAGCAGCATACACATTACTAGTATGAGAGGTAGAATCGGGTCTATTTTCCTGAATTCAAAGCTTTGGAGGGGGGGGGGAACAGTCGTCCCCACCGCCTCCTTGGATCCGTGGCGGCTGTGAACCTTAGCAAAATAAAAGTCATGACAATCAACAACGCATGCATATATATATATATATATATATATATATATATATATATATATATATATATATATATATGGATAATCAACTCATCGGAAAAATTTGTTTACTTGAGACATAGTGTCAAGCTGGGTAGAGGGAATCAAACCACCAGTTTCAATATACAAATTCTGTTGATTTCGACAACTACAGAAAGACTATTTCATATATTTAAAAACGCAAATATCCTAATCAATCCTAAGAAAAGACCATTTAATACCTATATTCTTCCTGTGTTAACTTACGAAATGAAAATTACGACCCTCACTCTGAAATCACTCAATAAGATCAGAACAATGCAAAGGGCCATAGAAAGAATGTTTCTTGGGTATTAGACAAAGAATCAAATTAGACGATTCAATAATGCGAGTAACTCTGGAACTGGGCAAGGCATATGAATTCAGGTGAACAGTGCAAATTATGCAATAAAAACTACATCTAAGTAAAAAAAAACAAGGATACATAGACTCGCTGGCTCAATGGTACTGTCACATAGGGAAAAATATAAGAATAAAATATTTCATAAATCCGCGCTTCCAAATTCAATTAATTTTTCATTTTAAATGAATACAAAAATCAGCCGTGTTTACTTTAATGATTTCGCAACCTTCTAATTATGAAATATTATGTTTATTTACTGGTTTTCAATCGTGCAAATCCATCAAGTCATTAGGGTCGCTTTCCGATTCATGATGAGCCAAGGTTTACTAAAGGATGCGATGAAAAACCAATAGGATGCTAAAAGGACGGACACGCTTGGGATAAGGGTTAGTCGATCTGATAATGGGTGGTCAATCTGACGTTGTTTAGTCAATCTGAGGTTGGTTTGTTAATCTAAAGTTGGTTAGTCACACTGAGGTTGATCAGTCAACCTGAGGTTAGTCCGTTGGAGATCAATCAGTGATCAGTCCCAAGTGAGTTGCCTGTCAAAGAACCGGCGAACCCTTAGTGGTCCTAGTAACAACCAAGTGAAGAATGCAAGATATGAGACTAATTGTAAGATAAGTAGAATATATATATATATATATATATATATATATATATATATATATATATATATATATATATATATATATATATATATATATATATTGCGTTCTATAACAATTTATTCTAACAACCTCTAAGACAGAAAGGATATGATGGAGTGCGTTTACTGTTCGCATTTTACTTCATATATATGTATATATAAGGCTTTGTTATAGTCGACAAACTTCAGATGCAGCAGTTCATTATATTCTTTACATTTTTTGATCAGCATAATATATATATATATATATATATATATATATATATATATATATATATATATATATATATTTATAAAGATCGGTTTATAACGTTCTACGCCGTCTTCCGATATCCAAAAGCCAGCAATCTCGGTTCATCCACTGATCGTCCTCTAGACCTCTATTTCTCATTTCTCCGTCGATACCTTGTCGCCAGCTTTTCCTTGGCCTCCCTCGTTTTCTCTTCCCTTGCGGCATTCACCTTAGTACTTGTTTAGGTAGACATTCCTCTGCCATTCTCTGTACATGGCTATATCATATCAATTGTTTTCATTTTATACCACCTACTACTATGTAAGTAACTCTAATTATTTTTCTG
This sequence comes from Diaprepes abbreviatus, assembly GCA_034092305.1. NCBI lineage: Eukaryota > Metazoa > Arthropoda > Insecta > Coleoptera > Curculionidae > Diaprepes > Diaprepes abbreviatus. The sequence continues at coordinate 2,024,318 of JASJET010000055.1, read as the reverse complement.
ATACGGTCATTCTCTCATGTCTCTTCTGGATTTTCTATTCGATCGTCTCCAGAAGTCCATTGCAGTGGCTAACAGTGTCTTCTCGGAGGTTCCTTTTAGTTGCCAGACTTCAGAGCTGTATGTTACCATGCTTTTAATAATGGTATTATAAATGAGCGTATTGTATTGCTTAGATATATTTGGGTCCCATAAAATAGGGCTTAGAAGTGTCATTGCTTTTCTTCCCTTTGTTTCGTTCTTTTATGGCTTGATCAGCTGTTCCATTTTGTGTGAACTTTATCCCCAAGTATTTATAATTCGTGCAGTGTTAGATGCACTGACCGTCTTCCAGAATAAGGTCTCTGGTCTTTCCGCCTATGCACATGTAGTCAGTTTTGGTTATGTTTACCTCAAGCCCTCATTCCTGGTATTCTTATATTAATTTCCTTGTCATGTATTCCAAGTCACCGTAATCTTGTGCCAGTACGATCTGACCATCCGCGAAACATAGCGTATACATCGTAGTATTTCTAAGTGGGATACCCATTCCCTGGAATTTTTTTTCCATGTATGTATAAGTAGAAACTCATTTTAAAAAAACTGTACAGCTCAATATGTTAGAATTGATAGTAAATTTTTCTACAGACTGTTTAATAAACTGAAGAGGTAGTTTAGACTTAATCTCTGCAGATCAAATTTCCCGATTCCTGTTCGCCCCTAGTCATACTCCAAATTAGGCGTGGCAATATCAGAAAGAGTCGTGGAAGTAGGTAGAAGAGATGTATTATCAGGACGATAAGGGGTTGTTAAAAGAAAAAGAAGAGGAAGAAGATACGCCATTTTAAAAAGTAGTGTATATATTTGTCTCTCTCATGGATAATATTAAACATATCATGTCTGTTTTTGAGTTAAATAAAAATATGTGCCTGCTAAATTGCAACGCAATAGATGAAGAACTAACAATATTATAAGGCTATGACATGCAAGCAAAAGGCCTTTGCGGACCATAAGGAATCATAACTGGCTGCATAATATAGATCGATAAGCAGATTTACATTATTTCATCACTTTTATTGTTTCAAAAAAAAGCTTACCACTTTAATAAAATAATAGCTATTTTATAGTACCCCGTGATCAGTATATAGAGCAACCCTGTGTTATAATAATAATGAGTTCATTACGTATTGAAAAAGCTCTTAAAGATTTTTATGATGATTTCTAACAAAGATTATTAATTAATCTATTAATAATTAATCAATTAATAATAAAGCGTTCATAAGACAATGGAAAATATAATAAGATTACAAGGCATTTACCGTAGAGCGTCATTTTCAAATTTAATGATATAGTGAAATTTCCCCTTTGTTAAAGCTTCTGTATGATCTTTATCAATTTGCTATAACTTGCTTTGATTAAATGAAATACTGTGAATAAATTTGACTGCCGCTAAAAGTCATTTTTTTGGTCGCGTGATTGCAAAGCAACAAAAATATATTCTTTACAATATTACAAATTAGCAAACAATATCCCCATTAATTTTTCTTATCCACAACTACAGTGTTCTCCTAATCGCCGCAATTGCTTGAAATAATTTCAAGATGTGCCTTGCAGAGATATATTTAAGGCATTCAGTTTGTCAAATATATGGCACAAATATGCCAGTTTCAGTAAAAAGTCTGGTTCGGCAAAGCATCTGAAGTTTGCATGACTTTCCTCTTCCAGAAAAGTGTGAATTTCTTGATGTACCTCGAATGCACGGGTTAAGAAATTTCCACGTAAAGGCCATCGTGAACTGCAGCAGGGCTGTGTGTTCAGTTCCCATATCCATGCAAAGTTTTTGAATAATCTGACTTACACCGTACTAGCTTTTATGTAGTTTACTAAGTCTATGATACGTTCCAATACTAAATTCAATTCACAGCTCATCGACTTCGACGCAAGTGTTTCCCTATAGATATCAGGGCGATACTATCTCCCCTGAATTGTTTAACACAGTACTACAGTACATGTGTAACCAAGTAGATTTCGACAACCTAGGTCTAAACATAAATGGTGAAAACCTATGCCACCTACGATTCGCAGATGATGTAATTCTAATATCTGACTGTATAAGAAAGGTCCTGATAATGCTAGATAGACCAATATCCCCATTAATTTTTCTTATCTACAACTACATTTTTCTCCTAATCACCGCAATCTCTTGAAATAATTTCAAGATGTGCCTTGCAGAGATATATTTAAGGCATTCAGTTCGTCAAATATATGGCACAAATATGCCAGTTTCAGTAAAAAGTCTGGTTCGGCAAAGCATCTGGAGTTTGTATGACTTTCCTCTTTCAGAAAAGTGTGAATTTCTTGATGTACCTCGAATGCATGGGTAAAGAAATTTCCACGTAAAGGCCATCGTGAACTGCAGCAGGGCTGTGTGTTCAGCTCCCATATCCATGCAAAGTTTTTAAATAATCTGACTTACACCGTACTAGCTTTTATGTAGTTAATTAAGTCTATGATGCATTCCAATACTAAATTCAATTCACAGCTCATCGACTTCGACGCAAGTGCTTCCCTATAGATGTCAAGGCGACACTATCTCCCCTGAATTGTTTAACACAGTACTACAGTACATGTGCAACCAAGTAGACTTCGACAACCTAGGTCTAAACATAAATGGTGAAAACCTATGCCACCTACGATTCGCAGAAGACGTAGTTCTAATATTTGACTGTATAAGAAAGGTCCTGAAAATGCTAGATAGATGAAAAACTGCCTTAGAACAAATGGAATAAAAATAAATATATCAAAATCCTAAATGATGACAAATTTAATAATTGGTAGAGGCATCTATCTTGACGGAAAGCAAGCCGAAGGTACCATGTCCTACAAATATTTGGGCCATGAAATTCACATGGGTAGAGATAACCAGACCTGGGAACTTACACCGTTTAACGTGGGCAGCCGTTGGTAAGCTAAACTACGTCTTTAAGGCAAATCTACCAATATGTCAGAAAAGGAAAGTCTTTAACCAGTGTATATTGCTCGTTCAGAAACTCTAACTTTAACGAAAAAGGTTCTTAGCAGGATAAGGGTGACGCAGCGTTCAATGGAAAGGGTAAAGCTTGTACTGTCTTTAAAAGATGATGTTTCAAATACAGAAATACGGCGAAGAACAAAGTTGGCGGATGCTGTAGAAAGAACAGCTATCCTAAAATGGAATAGGGCTGGTCACATCGCGAGAGCCACAGAAGACAGATGGACTAGAAAAATAATTGAATGGAGACCACGACAGAATGTATTTAGGAGTAGAGAACGCTCTCCGACAAAGTGGCATAAAGATTTAAAAAGAATCCACACCAACTAAATACTGGCAGCGCAAGATAGGAGGTTGTGGAAGCAATCAAAGGAGGCTTATGTTCAGCAGCGCACTTCGCAAGCTGATGGATAATGATGAAGATGACAATAATTCCATGGCATAATCGCTGTATTATCGTTCACAAGAGCAGCAAGTTTTGGTACAGAATTCCGCGGTTTCTTTTGCATGCATAGTATCTAGGGATATATTGTTATTGGTAGCTCGGTCGTAAGTAGTTTTTACATTACCTATATGTTCAAAATTATGTAATATCCAATTGGCGGAAGCTTTGAAAATGGGCTCGCGTTCAGGAAAAGTTTCATGGAAAGGTTGCTTGTTGAAAGGACCTACATCCATACCCGTGCCGTATCTCATAAGCAGAGTATTAGTTTTTTCTACTGTTAACTGAACTAAAGGACTTTGTTTCGAAAACTATTTCATAATAAACAGACCAATACCACTGATCAGAACCTAATGTTACGAAAAAATCCGATAGACTATCGAAACTTATTTAGGAAAAACACTTATTAATCATGAACATTGAAATTTTAATTAGAAGGGAGGACAAAAACGTAAAACAAGAATAAAAAATATTATGAGCTCGTTTAATTAAATTGTCAACATTTTCGAAACTGTGAATTTACCCATATATTCAAAATAGACGATCGAAACTTATTTAGGAAAAACACATACAAACCATGAACATTGAAATTTTAATTAGGAGGGAGGACAAAAGCGTAAGATAAAAATAAATGTATTATAGACCAGGGCTTATCTGTTTTTAGGTGGATGTGAAACGGAACATGAAGATTTTTGCAATAAAGCCTTCAAAATAACCCGAATAACAATAATTTTATTATGCGTACTTTCAAAAAGTTGGGCAACATTGTTTTTGTTAATAAAAATAGAAAATTAACCAAAAAAAAAAACGTTTTTTTTTTTCAACTTTTCTCTCGTGTAACTTTGAAAGTATTCATTTTAGAGGGAAGTTGAAGGGGAAAAAAGTTTCGCAATTAAATTTGCCATAAGATAGGGAAATCTCAAAATATATTCCCCTTATTGCAAAATAGCAATAATTAAAAAAAAATTAAAAAAAAAAACAGATTTTTAATCAATTTTTTCGACCATTTAAATTTCTCTGACGATCTTCATATTACAGCAAAGAAAACTTTATGCCATGATAAAATAACGCTCTAAATTTGTTAGGATCGAATCGATAGTTTTTCCATAATAATTTTGCAATCCGATTTCGTTTACAAAAATTGACCATTTTTCAAGTTTGTCCGAGTCCAAAATATCATGTTAACGTATTTAAATTTATTTTCGACAGATAGTAGGGAACTCAAATTTTCCGAGGCTTTTTTCAGGATCAAAATCGGATAATTTGGACGCCCTCAGGAATTGTTTAAAGACATTATTGATATTTTTGCTAATCAACAAATAGATTGTCTCGGCGGATTTTCATGGGATTTTTTTATGCAATACATGGTTTGAAAGTACTTGGAAAAACGCTTCTTTTCGTGAACAAAATTTCAAATCCGTCGATTTGTTTCCGAGATACAAACTGCCAAATTTCACAGTCTGTTATAGTGAATCTATAAACAATACCGACTTGATTCTTCAACCAAAAACTTTATCTTGCCGAGCTCTTTTTTGATACAAATAATTAAATGTTTATGTTATCGGAAACTTCAATAAAAAATGAAAAGAATATCGCCAACAGGCGTGAAAAATGAAAAAGAGGGATGGGGAGCTCTCATTTTAAAATTGAATTCGAAGATTCAAAATACATCTCTGAAAAAATTTTTTATTTTCTCGCCTTCTAATGGAGCGATTTTGATCAAATTTTTTTTCGATGTACAGCGAATAATGGAACTCAAATATCATAATGCCCATTATGCATTCTTTTTGTTATAAACAAATGAAGTTATTTATGCATCGTACTTACAGCATACTGCACCCTATAGATTTTCCAAGCGAATCTTTGTTTATTAATATAATTAAGCATACTATAACGATATATATTTACTTTAATTACCAAAATTGTTTAAACAATGATTGTTTAAACAAATTGAAAAAAAATTTGGTTTTAAATTATTTTATTCGTAAAATACAGATAAAAATAAAATAATTATTTTATATAAATCATATATGAAACTCAATAGTTTTTAAGTTATAAGTAATACAATATTTCTACAAATATTTGAAGATATAATATTATCGGAAATGAAATCATGATGCTTTAAAATGTACCCGTTAACATGAAAGTAGTGGGGCGGGAGTAAGAAACATCTGCGCATACTGGCTTTCTAAAGGTATAGAATAGGCATTAAAGAGAGTTAGTCTGTAGTTTTTATGTGTCCCTGTTTGTGGAAAGATACTGATATATAATTAATATGCAAATAAATTCAATTTGGAAACAAGTTTTTCAATTTGAATTAATGTCGTTTTCATCATTATATTTACTTATTAATCAAACATTTTTCTTAATTTTTTCGTATAGGTGAATATTATGAAACAATTCATTTTTGCGGAAAGGAATGGTAACTGGAAAAATTTATTTCAGCTATGTATTTTAAATTTTCGAATTCAATTTTAAAATTAGAGCTCCCAACCCCTCTTTACTTTCATTTTTCACGCGCGTGGGCCATATTCTCTTCATTTTTTATTAAAGTTTCCGAAAACATAAATATTTAAATATTTGTATTAAAAAAAGAGCTCGGCAAGACAAAGTTTTTGGTTCAATAAGCAGGTCTGTATTGTTTATAGATTCACCGTAACAAGCTGTCAACTTTAAGAGTTTGTATCTGGGAAACCAGTTGACGGATTTGAATTTTTTTTCACGAAAAGAAGCGTCTTTCCAAGTACTTTCAAACCGTATATTGCAAAAAAAATCCAATGAAAATCCGCCCAGATAATCTATTTGTTTATAAGAAAAAATATCAATAATGTCTTTAAACAATTCCTGAGCGCGTCCAAATCATCCGATTTTGATTCTGAAAAAAGCGTTGGAAAACTTGAGTTCCCTGCTATATGTCGAAAAGAAACTTAAATACGTTAACGTAATATTTTAGACTCGGACAAACTTGAAAATGGTCAGTTTTGTAAACGAAATCGGATTGCAAAATTATTGTGCAAAAACTATCGATTCGATCCTAACGAATTTTAGCGTGTTATTTTATCATGGCATAGAGTTTTCTTTGCTCTAATATGAATGACCTTAGAGTAATTTAAATGGTAGAAAAAAATTGATTAAAAACCTGCTTTTTTTACCTTTTTTTTTTGAATTATTGCTATTTTGCAGTAAGGGAAATATATTTTGAGATTTTCGACTAACTCTACCTTATGGCAAATTTAATTACGAAACTTTTTCATTTTCAACTTTCCTCTAAAATGAATACCTTCAAAGTTACATGAGAGAAAATTAGAAAAAAAAACTTTTTTTTTTCGTTCATGTTATATTTTTATTAATAAAAACAATGTTGCCCAACTTTTTGAAAGTACGCATATCAAATTTATCGTTATTCAGGTTATTCTGAAGGCTCTCATGCAAAAATATCCATGTTCCATTTCACATCTACGAAACCCGATATTTTACAGATAAGCCCTGGTCTATTGGGCTGGCCACATCGCGAGAGCAACAGAAGACAGATGGCTTATGTTTAACAGTGAACTTTGGAAGCTGGTTGATGATGATGAAGACAATATTTGCATATCGCTAATAATGTTTCCGTTATGCCTAGCGTTGAAATCACCTAAACAAATTATCTTCCTATTAGGAAATAGATTATCAGTCCTGATTATTGTAGTGTATATTTTCGTACTATTGTATACAATATATTGTCATTGGTAGCTCGCTCGACCGTAGTTTTTTACATTACCTATGTTCAAAATCATGTAATATGCTATTGGCGGTAGCTTTGGAAATGGGCTCGTATTCAGGAAAAGTTTCATGGAAAGGTTACTTGTTGAAAGGACCTACATCTATCCCCGTGCCGTATCTCATAAGCATAGTATTGCATTTTTCTACTGTTAACTGAACTAAAGGACTTTGTTTCGATAACTACTTTATAATAAACAGACCAATACTGCCGATCAGAACCTAATGTCACGGAAACACCCGATAGACTATCGAAACTTATTTAGGAAAAAACACTTACTAACCATGAAAATTGAATTTTAATTAGAAGGGAGGACAAAAACGTAAGATAAGAATAAAAAATATTATGAGTTCGTTAAATTAAATTGTCAACATTTTCGAAACAGTGAATTTACCCATATATTCAAAATTTGTTGACGATTTAAATTAATTGAAAATATACAGCAGGTTTTATTTAAAAAATTTATAAGTAAAATCGTCATTTAATAGTTGTTGACATCACCGGCATATGGAATGCATATTGTAGTTCTGAAGTTTGAAAAAAACTCGGATCCAGTATTATTTTTAGTCTTCCCTTAATTGGAACATTCCAGAACATTTACTCGACTCCATATATCTATAATAAAGAAATAACAAATAACAAAACTTAATTTAATTAGATTTAATAACATTTTTTCCTGCATTGGTACGTAAGATTGTCAGGAAAATTTATTATTAATTGACTTTTTTGGAAAAACACTCGTTTTCTTGTCCTGTTGACTTTAGTGTGTTCTACGATATTTAAGTAAAGAGTACATACTTGCTTAAAGCAACTACTTATTTTTAATTGAAATAAATATTATGAGAAAAATAAATGATAATTTTATCTGTACTCATAACTTTTTACTGATGTAAGAAAATATATGATAAAAAAATTTACAAGATAACTATCCAATTTAAACCAACACTCACGTTTTACCTTTAACCTAAAATTACTCAATACTTCTCTTATATAAATATTAGAGCTTAACACAGGTGCTTCTAATATCAAACGGGAGCAGCTGTTTGGAAATTCTACGGTGTCGAAAATTGAATCGTTTTCGTGTTATTGTTAATATACAAATGATGAGGAAGAAATTTATCTATATTTAGAATACAAAGACGTGTAAATTAAAAAGGCTGTAGGTCAAATGTGATGGTAGGTAGGTCCTTATAATAAGAAAGTAATATGGATTCAATGAACACGTTTTAATATCATTGTGATCGTGAGCCAAATTTAAAGATGGTCTTTTGTAAAGTTCATTATCTTGCCTTTTTTCCAACCGATTATTTCCTTGGAGTCCTTTAACTTTGACCTAAATTGTACGTTGAATAATATTTTTATTTTGCTGTTTTGGATAAATATATTTCAGCCCTTCTTATTTTTTCTTGTATAGAATTTTATCGAATATTTTTAAACTCTCGCAGAGGGATTATTTTAATTAAAATTGTGTAAGGTAATTATTACTTAGTATAAAGAACGTCATCTGCTGCGTCTGTCTGTACGATCCTCTTAGTAACTATACAACAGATTTTATTGCGTTTTTAACAAATGGAACTGGGAAGGTTGAGGAAGCTACACTGCCATGGCACTACCTAGTATTTTTAAAAAACATTTTTTTTATTATTTTCGACCAATTGTGTTTTGACGACCCGAAACCAGCGAAAAATCCTTGCCCGACGCCATTTTTGCTAGATACCAGGAAGCAAGCTACGATACAGCAGTATGCTTTATTTCACTTCTTCAACATGGCTAAACGGGTTGTCCGTCGTTTTTGTTACGTTCCCTTTTTTTAAGAGGTTCTGTTCTCGACTTTCCACACCTGTATAGTCTTTCTCAGTTCCCATGGATAAAATCACTCTCACTCTATTATCCTTAAGCCATTTTGTATTTGTCTTATCTGTTGGTGCATTTTGTTTATAAGTTACAATCATTTAAAATCTGCGCAAAATACTGAAAGTAAACAAATTTAGTGCATTTAATGAATAAATCACATCTAAACTGCCGAAGGAAATTCAAGTCCCCAGATGTGAAACAGACCGGAAAAGAAGGGGGCAAGAAATAATATTACATAAAACCCAACTTTACCATTAAATCAAGATGTTTAATGGGGAAGTGTCCTTTCTAAATGCTATTTTATAAATTTGAGGAATAACAAAATTCAGGAAAGATTTCAGAAGAAACGCTTAGATTGCCACAAGTGAAAAGATAAATGTTAACCTAAATTCCACTTAGATTTCAGCTTCACTTAATCCGTGTAAACTCTCAGAAACTAAATAAAAGTCTTAAAGAGATCCGAAATTCTTCGCAAAATTGCTTACAATATATTTATTGGAAAATAGTCGAGGTCTGGTTTGTCAGGAACTGACCGGAAAGTTGACTCTTTTAAAGGATTTTTTTTTTTCAACTTCGTGTTATTTTTCTCTAAGGTCTTTTTTTACGTGACCACTTATATTTTCAGATACAATATTTCATTTTTTCTTTCAACGTAAAGGCAGAAAATATGAAACAAAGTTATTTTTTGAGGTACAAAGTGAAAATTTAATAAACTTTTATTTGGTTTAATGTGCTGAAATTGTCCGCAAGAATTTCTTTTTACAAATTAGGTAAAGTAGAAACATCTTTATTATGGTTATTAGTTTGTAAACGATGCAAAAAAGTATTACAAAAATATTTGTTCCTAAAACAGGATATAAAGATTAGAAGATACTCTGGGCCACAATCATACATTAGCCAGCAAAAAACTTTCAGACATTTCTGGATAAGAGGTAACCAATTATAGAAATAGAAACTGTAAATGGAGTAAATTCAAGACTAGCCACAATAGTTGGCGATAGTTGCTAATGTTTAATAATTTATTAAAAGCGTTTGAAATCGTGAATATACTGTTTTTTTTTTAAATTTTACAAGCTCAGGTTTTCATTAGAGACAAGAGAGTTTAAATACTTAGGTAGTTAAAAAATCTACTATTTAGGTTTCCGTTAAAGTTTGCGTTTTTTTTTTGAACATACCATAGTTTCTACAAAAATAACTTCTTTGTTGGTTTCATCTCCTAAGAAAGAAGTAATCACGGTAACCAAATAAGTATTTATACAGTGATTTAGGTTGTTTTATTGCTGAGATACGTTAATTTGTCTACGCGGAGAGTTTCCTTATCAATTTATTGTTGAAAAATTAAACACTTTTTTATCCTAAACAATTTGCTTGCTTTTCTTTTTCGAGGAAACTTATTTATCTCTTCCAAATTTGTAATGGCCGGCTGAAAGTATATATATATATATATATATATATATATATATATATATATATATATATTTAATTTAAAACTAACTAATGGGTTATTTATTTCATTTTGGGACAAAAATGTTGACGATTCATGAATGCCTTATCTGACAAATTTATTTCAGCCGACAGTTGTTACCCAAGAACTCGCATTTAGGTCAATCTTTAGCTGTTATCTCTGTTAAATGTTCCTTCTTTTTGGATATAAGGCCGAAGCCATGTTACCTTGACATATACGTCCCTTTCTGAAACAACTAGAGAAACTGTAATTGGGATTTTGAGGCGTAAAATAGTTTAAATTTTTTCGGTAATTGAGTTTAGTTCTTTGGTTTTCTGCTGTTTTTGAGTTGTTTTTACCGGAATAAACCTCAAGACGGAAATTTTAATATTTCTGCATGTTTCAACTAAGGCATTCTTTAAATCCCATACAAAAACTCAGGGTAAGATCTGTTAATTTTATTTTATTAAACAATGTTGTGTCGATTTTTGATTTATTAAAATTTGAGCTCAAAATTAGTTCCTAATGAGTGAGCTTAACGTCAAACGTAAATTTGTTCTAAGTCTCTAAAATACATTTTTTATGAATGTTGATAAATTTTTCTTCAGTTTTCTTGATATCTGAAGTTGTTGGTAGCGTTAATTATTCTTTTTATATAGTAACAGTTAATTTTGACATTAGTCTTGCTATTTATTAAAAAATTTACTATATTCGAAGAATTTATTTATCTTATATATTTTAAAGTAAATCTGCATTTTATTCACTCTGAACTTAAAATTGATGAGAATAAAATAATATAGCACCATGATGTGTCTGGTGGTTCGAATACTTTCAGTATGACTCCATTATGCTTTTTTTGTTCAATTACAACGTTTAGGCACTTGAGACTGGTCAAGTTAAGTGAAAATTCAGGAAATTCCGAGAAATAAGTGTATTTATTTTTGTTTTATAAAAAAGTTAATTCCAAACTGTTTTTCCTGGCCTTTTAATTAGTATTCCGGTATTTGCCTGATTAAAGCTGATAGTATCATTGTAACCAGTGGTCTGAAATCCTAATTATTATCTATTTTATTTTTATTATCATGTCCAATTATGGAAGGTTAATCTAACTGAGTAGTGGATTATTTTTTAAACTAAATCTTTTGTTTTATTTTGTATTGAGTAAATATTAATGATTATGCGGAGATAAACTGGACTTTTATGGTATGTTAATATATTTTTATTCTTAGCTCCCTAGAAGCTGAACAGTTTTAGAAGCGTATTACTTAAAATTATTATTTGCTTAATTATTACTAATTAATTTTTGATTCATATTACATAATCTTATGATACTTTAAGATTATAAATTTAAATATAAATAACTTGGTAATTGAATAATATTTCTTGTCTATTTGGCAAAAGTTAATTAACAAATTCATTTGCTTTTTAATTTAACTTTTATAAGTAGGTAGTCTTAGACGCTCTTTTTTTACAAGTTTTTTTTCTTCCTCATATTTTTATTTTTAGTCCTTCCTCTGCGATTACCATTTGGTAAGTACTTTTAATTATCAGTTAATGAGCACCAATATTTAATTAATTCTCACACACCATTACACAGTAAAGCAGTGTTGCTGTCTGATTTGTACGAGACAGTTTGATCACAAGAATGACAGTATTTTAAATGAAAAACACCCATTTAATTTTGGTGATTAAAGTTTCTTTCTTTCTTTTTTTTTCCAGTGTTTTATCCTATAATGATGGAATATACATGGTTAAATTATGTTTTGGCGCCAGTAGGTACTAGATTTTGTAACGTGTTAAATTTCATTTGATCTTGTTTTAGTATTACTCGCAAAGATTATTTTGACTTGGTCTACTCCTATTTTCGGCCATAGGGGTTAACTGGCAAATTTGCTCACTGGTGCGGCTATTAACTTTCAACTGAATTTTATATAATATTCTTTAATAAAATTTTTTCTCACTTAACTGTGAGATTTTGGCTTAAAATACCAGCGTAGCAAGATTACCCTGCTATTTTGTTTTCAGTTTTAAGTCACGTTAGATTCACAAATATTTGATTCAAAAGCTTCTAGTGCTACTTAGCTCTGTTCCTGTATTTGATCGAGTTAAATAGCGGAAATCGAGCAATTATTAGTGCGCTTTCTCGTCTTTAAGAAAATAACTATATAAGAAGATTAAATAAACTTTTTTATATTGCGAATTAGAAAGAAGAAGTTTTGATTTATTGGAAATCGATTTTAAATAGAACGATGATCTCGTCTACCGACTTGGCAATCCAATTTATGCATAAATTTGTGTCATGTCAGGACACAGGTAGATATACATTCTAAATGTATAAAATATTTCCGCTAAAAGGAGACAGTTCTTTTGTGATCTGAAAATGTTCGACATTATTTTAAATATTTCAAACCGTATAAATGGAAGCAACGGGTCTCCTGAGAATAGAGAGAGATATTTTAGATGGGACATATTTATTTAAATGTCCTGGGATTTTTTTGTCTACTTCTAAATTTTTAATCCCAGCTAAAATTTGTAAATTGTCATAATAAAAGAAAAAACTGATCAAGTGCGTGTGTGACACGCATTATTTTTGTTGTTCGGAACAATCATTGATATTTTTTCTGCAAACTACGTTTATCAAAAATAGCTATTTTATAAAGTTACCTTATACAGGGTCAAAAACAAATAAACTTTGAATCACATGTGACTAAATTTTAATAGCCCTATTTAGATTTTGTAGAAAAACACATATTTAAACATGCTACTTTAAACAAAATATGTCTGGGATGAAGCATGGTCAAAACTAAGAAGTTTTATATAGGTTGCAACAATGGTGCAATTTACAAAAAATGGGCAAAAAATCTAATCATTGCGCTAATCAAAAGCAAACTTAACTGCCGAAATTGCAGAACCGATTCACACTTTTGTGTATATTATGTTAAATCATAGACAAGGGGCGCGGGTGTGAGAAGGAAAGCAGTATTTTATCTGGGAACTCACAGTTCATTAAAATAGTTTCAAACGTAATTAAAATTGAACGAACGTCTTCTTATTGTATTATTTCGTATGACAGATCGACGGCGCAGGCCGCACGCGTCCAGTGCTTAACAATAATCAGATATAATCAAACATTCCAACATTATTCTGTCTGTATTACATTTCTTCTTCGAACCACTCTTTCATGCTTTTTTTGCTGTGTTCTAGTATTAATTTTTTTTTAACGAACTCTCGACTCGACTTTATTGCGTTCCAGAATTCATAGCGGCTAGCTTAAAGAATATTTTATAAGATATTTACAACATTGCTTCTGGCCTAAAAATATTCGTGGTTCTGAAGCTCCGTGGTACTTATGCACTGGCTGCCACTGATATCTAGTATTTAACAGTTCATCTTGATGAGGAAGATGGAAAAAAAAACACACAGAATCTAGCACGTTACTATTTTCGTATTAGTTTTTTTATCCTTTTTTCTTACTGGAATAACTTGCTCTATGCTATGTTATATGATAAATCGAAATAAACGAGTTGTTTTGTAATTAACTCTGTAGAAAAGAACGGAGTGTTTTCATAAAATGTCGTAACAAAAAGGCATTACACAAATATTGTCTTACCTCTGCGAATAAAATACTAATATTTCACTTTTTACCAGACTTTTCATACCGCTCTCGTACGGCGTTCAAATCGCTATCTACAAAAAGCTTTCGGCCGCTAAAAAAATATAATATTTCCTTTTAAACATTTTTATTCATTCTGCTAGATACAACATCCAAACAATTTTTCTAACATGCTCTTAAGAAGACCCCAAGGAATTTTTCTTTCCTAAAAGCTGACATTAAAGAACTTTTATACTGAAAAACATATTATACCTTTTTCCACTTCAAAGAAATAAAATAACATTTTTGTCATCCGTAGAAAAGACGAATTTAGATATTATGTGTCATATAAAGTACTGAATTAAGTTTATTGTACCGTGAAATGCCGTATTATAATAAAAATATGTAATATTCATATCTCAAATTACAGTTTATACATAATAAACTCAAACAGAGCTTTAAGGTTTTATAAAGTTTTCGTACATTAGCTTTCTAAATACAGCAATTGTTAAATATGCCATTCTCTTACTACTTGAAAGAAAATATCACTCCTGTTTCCCAATCGGCCATTTATTACAACACAAGGTTGTGCTGTGACTGAGAGATATGAAGTTTGATTCCAGGTTAGTCACAGTATATTTATACACAGCATAGATTATCAAGCATTTTTGGACCAATGCTTACATAGTAGTTCTATTTACTATTAAAATATCGTATCAAAAATCTAAAGACCGTCAGATGTATTAGAAAATTGCGTATATAACCAAGACTGTTTCATATCTCCACTTTTTATTTAAAATTATATTTTAAATAAACACGACATGTTTCTTAGCAGTGCTTAGAAGCAGATGTCGACTTGGTAAAGACAAAGTTAAGAAATGAATATTATTGAGGGTGTGTAATATTTTGAAATTTTCATCAAAGCTGTGGTTTTGAGACATACGTGTGGCATACGCTGAATTGTGTGTATGTGTTTTTTTTTGTATAGGTAATCTCTTTTATGCTTTTTATACGCTATTGACTATGTCGAAAACATGAGGGCTAAAAGAAACTACAACATAACAAAATCACAAGGTGCTACCAAATTAAGAGGTGCAAGTAATGTTTTTAAGTTTACCCATAACTTTTTTCCAAGTAAAGTGACATTACACCCGTTAATATTAGCAAAAATTTTGTTTTTTTTTCTCAAATTTCATCCCACACCTTTTTTGTAAGCACTGCAGTACCAGTCATTTCAACGGAAACTAAATTTCCATAAGTTCTGTGCTGAGTTCTTTATAAATAGTTTTTATTTTATCATCACTAGGTTTATTCATAGAATTGCTTAAACTAGGTATACTGAGGGCATTATTAGTTTTATCATCTAAAGGAATTGACATTATAATATAATAATGTCGATAAAAATTTGAATTTCATCCAAACTGATAGCAATAAATGGAGTCTCTGTTTTTGATACGGAAACGCTTGGTATTGGCCATATAAAAAGGTTTTTAATTTTAAATTTTGTCATTTGTAATTGCCCTTGTTGTGAGTCTGGGTATATTCAAGCTTAAATAAAGTTATTTTATTTCCGTTGTTTAGAAAATAACCGGTTTTTAGTACTTAAACTTTAACTTTAAAAGTAATAAAAAATTTTTTAAAAATTTTTCTTTCTTCTATAGTTCTGAACATTTTCAAAAAAATACTTAGGACAATTGGGACAAGAGCCCTCCTTCGATCAAAAATTTTTCAAACTACATGAAACAATTCTACCTGTTTGTGAGGCCTGCTCTGAAATTGTCCAAATTATGTTATCTTCAGAATAGCGTAATTTGTAAACTTTAGAATTTTGATTATGCTCGTAATCCTTTCGAGGAACAGCCTTCAGCCATTTTTTTCGCAAAACGATCTTGGCTGGAAAGCCAAATATATGCAAATTTGGACCGTTCTTATAATTTCCGCGATACCAGGACATAACACTTATTGGAGAATATAACCAATTATCTGTAACTAGATAAATTACACAATTATACATAAATTGAGCATTCGACATTCAAAATTTCAGGCAACATTAATTTAACCTACAAAACAGTATGGACGCTTCGTTATATTCTTTACAGGTAATAGTCTTTTATCGCTTACTCTTTAGAGGAAAGGAAAAATAGAGCTAGCGAAAGTTGTCCCAAGGTGCGATCGATAACAAATAATTATTCAAAAGTCCTATCAACCAAATATCTAGTGCAGTCGGCCAGCTGCGTATTGGTTGACTTCAATGTAGCTGACTATACGTAACATGTTATCCACTTAATAAGAGATACTAGTCAATATAATCTTCTGGGTTAAAAAGTAGGCTAATACTGTCTGACTTCACTGCTCATTTACAGTTAAGCAGTGTTGGCTAGTCTTCTAGGGGTATTGCCTCTATCCTGCAGTAAATGAGAATGGATGATGATGATGATGATGATAATGACAAAATTAGATTTTGTTCGATTTTTTATCGACGCTAAATATGGTCACTCTCTTTTATTGTTATCCAATAAAAGAATTTAAAACTTTTTTATTTTCTTTTCAATCTTCTTTATTTCAGATACATCACAAAAAGTTTTAAAATTGCTTAAGAGAAAGCCACGGGGAATTTTGTATCCTAGTTGACATTTAAAGGCTTTTTTACTGAAAAAACATTTTATGCCTATTTTCCCTATGGAGAACAAAAATTTTTCGTATGTCCTAAAAACGAAAAATTTATATATTAAATTTTATACAAAATATTGAATTAAATTTAACATACCGTAAAATATATAACAGAGAGTCCGGAACTTGAAATATTTATAAATTAAAAATTAATATCAGAGGCTTAAAAATTATTAATTTTTGGAGCTTTTATTTTTAAAATATCAAATATTAATTCTCTCAAAAATATGAACGGAAAAAAAGGTCATGTTCGATTTGTTAAGCCACTAAAACAACTGAGCTCTACAATCGGCTACTACGTTCATTTTTTAATACTATAAACAGCAGAATGGTTCACACTATTCAATGTTACCTATTGGAAATTATATTTTCATAGACAGAATGTAGCAAATTAAGGTGAGACCGATAGTAGGGAGTATACTCAAAACACAAGGTAGGCGGTCTCTACAAAAATTTATTCATACATTTTCCATATTGTAAAACGCAACGTAAAAGAGAATTTAAGAAAATAAAAAAGTTGTCGGACTCGTCAAAGTTAAGCCACTCACAAAGGGGGTTAAGTCCTATAGACCAATACTATCATATCATAGACGTGCGTGCTACATTAAGCCTTTCCTGACAATATTAATATAGATACGTTACTACTTTTATTTATTTTGAAAACTATATATATAAATATATATATATATATATATATATATATATATATATATATATATATATATATATATACATGAAGTTTAAAGGTTGCACGTACATTGAAAGATGTATATTTACAAACCATAGCTTCGTTTGGTCTCTCAGTCATAGATATTATACTGTGACTGGCTAATGTAGTGAAATAATTAAAAAATAAAATCTCAAAAGAAGTTAAAATATGTAAATTGTTTTAAAACTGTATTATCCTCGAAACTACCTCTCAATCTTAGAATGCGGCTTTCACGGATTCCTCCGTATGAGATGCAATAGCCGTGGATACATCAACATTATGTCGTTTTAGTGCTGAAATCACATTCAGCAAACGTACAACTATATGTAGGTCTGTATATGAACGAAATAAAATGCGAATAGTAAATGCAAACTTAGTTCTACCATATCCATCACCATCGAGATGATGGAATAGAATGAATTGTATTCTATAGTAATTTATATTATTCAAACTGTGCAAACTGTTCGCATTTTATTTCATTCATACTCGGAGTTGCATATAGTTGTACGTTTGCAGAATGTGATTTCAGCACTACAACGGCATAATGTGGATGTATCCACGGCTATTGCATTTCATATGGAGGAATCCGTGAAAGCCGCATAAACATATATAAGTCATCCGGCGGGAGGTCGGCGAAGCCGCGTTCTTTGCACAGACAGGTGCATGTCGGTACCCTGATGAGTCTAGTGGAGACGAAATATGTACCTCTGCCGTATCACTGTGGTGGGGAGGGAAGGTAAGTTTTGACTTTCTTCTCGGTATGGTGGTACAGGTAGGCCATCATCTCGATGGTGATGGAATAGAATAAATTGTATTCTATAGCAATTTATTCAAACTGTGCAACCTCTAACACGGAAAGGATATGATGGAACGAAGTTTGCATTTACTGTTCGCATTTTATTTCATTCATACTCGGAGTTGCACATAGTTGCATGTTTGCAGAATGTGATTTCAGCACTACAATGGCATAATGTGGATGTATCCACGGCTATTGCATTTTATACGGAGGAATCCGTGAAAGCCGCATAAACATATATACGTCATCTGGTGAGATGTCGGCGAAGCCGCGTTCAGTATTGCATACTTCCTTCCGATCTGTCCTTTGCACAGACAGGTGCATGTCGGTACCCTGATGAGTCTAGTGCAGAGGAAACATCTGCCTCTGCCGTATCACTGTGGAGGGGAAGGAGGGTAAGTTTTGACTTTCTTCTCGGTATGGTGGTACAGGTAGACCATCATCTCGGTGGTGGTGGAATAGAATAAATTGTATTCTGTAGCAATTTATTCAAACTGTGCAACCTCTAATACGGAAAGGATATGATGGAACGAAGTTTGCATTTACCTTTCGCATTTTATTTCATTCATACACGGAGTTGCATATAGTTGTACGTTTGCTGAATATAATTTCAACACTACAACGGCATAATGTGGATATATCCACGGCTATTGCATTTCATACCGAGGAATCCGTGAAAGCCGCATAAACATGTATACGCCATCTGGCAGGATGTCGGCGATGCCGCGTTCAGTGTTGCATACTTCCTTCCGATCTGTCTTTTACACAGACAGGTACATGTCGGTATCTTGATGAGTCTAGTAGAGACGAAACATGTACCTATATATATATATATATATATATATATATATATATATATATATATATATATATATATATATATATATATATATATATAACGTTTTAACATATCAAAGTAAGCTGGTGTTATTAGTCACAAAAACTATTTCCAACACTCGAAACAGATCATTGAATATCAATGTAAATTTTCTAAGACATCATAGTAATGCGTCTAAACTCAGTACTTCAGTTTCCTAACAAATATAGTTTTTTGGAAATTTAAAGGCTAATATAATTTTGTGGAATCTATTTTATACGATTTCGCCCGCGCGATACTTGAGAAATAAAAATTCGTTGAGTTATATGGCTAGATTCTCACTATAGGACCGCTCTCGATATGATCTCGATAAGCTCTCGGTCGGTAAAATATTCTTATAGGAGAAACAATGAACATATTCACGCTATCAGAGATTTCGATATCGTAAACTCTTTTTCATTAAAAAAAAAATTATAGAATCGAGAGCGAACCGAGATCGTATCTAGAGCGGCAGGATAGTGAGAAACAAACCTAAGAGTTCTGTATTTGGAAAAGCAGTTTTCTTTGGTTTATAACAAATTGAATTGTTATTAACAATATCTAATTGTCAAAACGTATGCATAATCGTTTCCAATCATACTCCAACAATGTTAATCAGATACCAAAATAAATACTTTGGAAAAGTAATTAAATAGAGAGAAGGAAAACTTACATTTAAAAAGGATGAACTTGACCAGCAAGGGAAACACTTTATCATTACCAGTAACTCTGAGTCAGTTGTTTCTGTCATGGCTATGTCGATATTTTAATTTTTTGTATCTCTCAAATTCAAATTATACTACATTCCATAAGAAGGCTTTGCATGGAAATAACGCCAAAATAAAGTTTATCTAGAAGAAATTCCATGCATGGTAAGAATATTGTAATTTTTTCCTTGACTAGTGTTATCTAAGATAATGCTCAACCTGTGAGGCGTGTCTCCTTAAGGGGCTCAACGCAGTTTACGTTGATACTCGCAAGTTCATCTCTTCTAGGTCAGTGTAAAGTATCCAATAGGTTTTAGTAAGTAAGGTAATATTAAAATAAAGATGTACCTCTTAAAAATGTAGCGATAAAAGAATGCAAATTTTTAAAGACATTCCGGAAAATAATCTTAGTAAAATATAAAAAAAACCTGCCTGGAAAAACGTCGTGGAGGTGACAAATAGTGCTTGTAAAGCTTCGTGTAAATAGACATACGGCGTCGGTGTTCGCGTTCTTGTTTTTTCTCGAACTTGTCTGACACACAACCATGGCCAAAGATAAGGATAAATAAATTTGATATATATCATATGTCATGTCATCTTTTTTGTGAATATTCCATTATTTGATAAGACATTTTCCGTAAAATTGATTGGTAAAAAAATGAAATGTCGAGGCTTGTGAAGAAAATGTATTTTCATTCTCGCTAACACAGTGAATCTTAATATTACAAATGATTTCCTACGAATGTTCCATTGTCATTCTCTTTGCTTAATAATTAAATAAAGAAATTGAACATGCATTATTTTTAACGCAAGCGAAATGTATCAGATGAATGACGTATTTGGTAAATTCCAAATGAAAAAATATATCATCCATATAAAAATTTATAGTATTAGTTTTTGGGTTTTAGCGCTTTTTTGGAGGAGGGTTCAATTTTTTAATAAAGATTTTATTTTTCTGCTTTTCTTTTTGAAGTCGTCACGATATTCATAATCATTTAAACTAAGTACTAAGCCAGATGTATAGTGTATCTTGCTATTCTTCCAAGGTACCAAAAAATTACCAATTTTAGCCAAATTTATTATAAACCACACTAAACTAAATAACAAAAAAAAATATCAGAGAGTCCTCCAAATATCAGTTTTGAATGAAATTAGTTCAAACAAAAATTTAGTCCATCATAGTAAATCCAGTATCTTTATACCCATATCCCAATTTTGGAAGAATCCGGAAAAAATAATTTTAAAGTTATAGTCTACGCTGTTAAGAACCTTCAATATTAATTTTATACAAAATCGGAAAAATATTAAATTTTTAGTCCACTCTTTTGTATCTCTAGATTCGGAATCTACGACTCCAACATCACACTAATACCAATTTAGAGAAATGTTAAATTAATCCACCTCCTCGAAAATCTTCTAATATCAATTTTAAATCAAATCAAGGAATGTTACATTTTAGGTCTGATCCGCCTCACGGAATTTTTAAAAAATAATTTTAAATTAATAATTTTTACCCTAAAAAATCCTAATAACAGTTTTAAACAAAATCGAGAGGTGTAAAATTTTTTATCCGCTGTATTGAATTTTTTAAACAATTTTAAATTCGGAATTTACATTTTCAGAATTCCCCCAGTTTTGAATAGAACCGAAAAATGTAAAATTTTTAGTTCGCCAAATTTATTTTTTTTAACAATTTTATATTCCTTATGTGCAATCCTGCAAACTCCTCCTTATCAGTTTTGGAAAAAACAGAACAAAGTCAATTTTAAGATCTCCCATTTTACATGCGATGTGCGATATATATATATATATATATATATATATATATATATATATATATATATATATATATATATATATTTATATATATATATATATATATATATCTTTCTCAGGATTGTAGGACAGCTGAAGTTTCGGTAAAATCTCATTTACCATTTTGAAAATGACCTTACTGTACTGCGTCTGTGGGCGACCTGATGCTTACGACTCGTAAGCAGTCGGTTTTATGTGTACGTGGGGCATGTTCGTTGGCTAGATGGTTTTACCCAATCAAGTTGCGTATTTTACTACGTATCATCGGTCCTGTTGCCAGTGTTTGGGATAGTGTTGCCGAGTCATGATCCATTTCGTTACTACCTACTACTGGTTGATATTTCGTTAGCAAGTTTTTATAAATATTAATCAACCGCTGACTCTCGTCCTCTGCTAGTTAAGTTGTTGGGTTTTTTTGCAGTTTCGATGGCTTCCTTTATAACTTTTGTGGACAGGTTTTCACATCCCGATATCATTTTTATTTCTGAAAAGTTGATCTTATGTCCTGTGTTTAACAAATGTCGGGCCAGTGCAGAAGAAATTGTTGCTTGAGAGCGTTGGTTTGACCTACGTAAGAGGAGGTGCATTCTTCGTATGGAATTTCATACACTCCCTGGTTTCTAGAGAGATTTTTTCTTTAGATGTTAGCAGAAGATCTTTTACTTTACGGTCTGTGGTGAAAATGGTTTCAATGCTGTGTCTCTTGTGAATTTTGGCGATTTGGTTTGTGATGCCTCTGACATAAGAAACAAAAGTTTTGGAGCTCCTCTTTTGGCTTTCAGAGATTTTTGGGGGCCAAGCGTTTGTTTTTAAGAGCCTTGTCTATATGTTCTTTTTTATAGTTATTTTTTGATAGTGTATTTTGCTGTATGTTTGTTTGTTCATGGTAATTTTCTTGGTCTGTAAGGGACTGTGATCGAAATGCAAGTGATTTTACTAAGGCAAATAATTAGGTGGAGTGATGATATAAATCGGGGTTGAGGTATTTGTTGGTATGAGGAGGTTTTCTGTAGACAGTGTGTGATAGCAAGACTATCTAGAAAAGGTAGTTTTCTTTCTTGTCCTATTTCCATAGTAAATTTGATTCTTGGGTATACACTGTTTATGTGGCTTAGGAAATTTTTGAGATTTTCTTCTCCATGTCGCCAGATAACGAAATTATCATCTATGTAACGCACCTACAGTCGTGGTTTGTGTGAGAAAGTCTTTAAAATCTTTGATTCAAAGTCTTCTATAAATAAGTGAGCGAGTGACGGAGATAGCGGACATCCCATAGGGGCTTCCTCTACTTGTTTATATCGCCGGCCTTCATAAGTATGTTATCGCGGCAGTGTTTATCTAATTTGATGATATATTTTGACAAATTGTATTTGTTTTTTATTACAGAAAATACGTCTTTGACTGGTATTTGTGTGAAAAATGATGTTACGTCGAAAATAACTAGAAAATCTTGTAGTAGTATGTTCTTTAATGTTTCGCAGAAATGTTGCGAGTTTTTAAGTAGGAGGACGTTTTTTTGAAAGGGTTGGAGAATGGTGGATAGATAATAACAACCTACACATATTTTTTATATATGTTGCCACCCTATATATATATATATATATATATATATATATATATATATATATATATATATATATATATATATATATATATATATACATATATATATATATATATATATATATATATATATATATATATATATATATATATATATATATACATATATATATATATATATATATATATATATATATATATATATATATATATATATATATATATATATATATATATATATATATATATATATGTTATATCGTTTCAATCCGTTCGTTCAAAAAATCGTTTTCACGACGTTACGCCAAAATCTCATTTGGCATTTTCAACTGCGGTTCGTCTCGTTACTCGCTGAGAACTTATGGTGGTCTCTGAAGAATTTCGAGTTTTGTTTAGTTGGCCCGCTGCCTGATTGGGTGGGCGGCTTCGTAGGCTCCTCCCCTCTCCCGAGTGCGATATATTTTGTTCTTGTATGCAGGTCTCTCGTGTACTAGTTGATTTTTGTTTTTTCCTTTCATGATTGTTTATTAATGTTTTCCATGTAGATGAAAAATTTATAGCATCGTCTCGTTTATTTAGCTGTCCCGCTTTTTCGATTTCTAGGGCCTCTCTTATGACGCGTACTTTGTAGTTCTGTACTGGTGCTATTTCTTTTGTTTTTTCGAAATCGATGGTATGTCCGGTTGTTTGGTGATGTTGAAATAGGGCTGAGGTTGTCTGTTTGTTTTTGAGGCTATTTTTATGTTCTTGGATTCTGGCTAATATGCGCCTGTTTGTTTGTCCTATATAAGTCTGATGACAATCTGCACATGGAATGCTGTAAACGCCATGATTTTCAAGGTTGGTCTTATCTTTGGGGTTTCCCAGGATGTTGGCTATTGTTTTTTGTGGTTTGAATATGGGCTGTATGTTGTGTTTTCTTAAGATTCTTCCGATTCTGTCTGTTATTCCTTTTATGTATGGTATTATGGCTTTGTTCCTTGTTTGATCTTGGTCTTTGGTCTTTGTTGTAGTCTCTTCTTGTCTTTTTATGGCTTTCTTTATATCTGCTTGTGAGAATCTAATTCACGCTAGAAATCGAACAAGAAAAGAAACTTCCTTTTTTGGACCTGCTATTAACTAGGAAACTCAACAACACCTTGGGCTTCAGCGTATATCGGAAACCCACACATACTGACCGATATCTCAATGCAGCGTCACATCATCATCCCTCTCAAAAGCAGGCAGTAGTCAACACATTAGTATCAAGGTCTCTCCGTCTAACAGAACCTGACACAAAACAAGACGAAATAAGACACATTTCAACAGCTCTAGAACGGAATGGTTTCTCACAAGCAGATATAAAGAAAGCCATAAAAAGACAAGAAGAGACTACAACAAAGACCAAGATCAAACAAGGAACAAAGCCATAATACCATACATAAAAGGAATAACAGACAGAATCGGAAGAATCTTAAGAAAACACAACATACAGCCCATATTCAAACCACAAAAAACAATAGCCAACATCCTGGGAAACCCCAAAGACAAGACCAACCTTGAAAATCATGGCGTTTACAGCATTCCATGTGCAGATTGTCATCAAACTTATATAGGACAAACAAACAGGCGCATATCAGCCAGAATCCAAGAACATAAAAATAGCCTCAAAAACAAACAGACAACCTCAGCCCTATTTCAACATCACCAAACAACCGGACATACCATCGATTTCGAAAAAACAAAAGAAATAGCACCAGTACAGAACTACAAGGTACGCGTCATAAGAGAGGCCCTAGAAATCGAAAAAGCGGGACAGCTAAATAAACGAGACGATGCTATAAATTTTTCTTCTACATGGAAAACATTAATAAAAAATTATGAAAGGAAAAAACAAAAATCAACTAGTACACGAGAGACCTGCATACAAGAACAAAATATATCGCACTCGGGAGAGGGGAGGAGCCTACGAAGCCGCCCACCCAATCAGGCAGCGAGCCAACTAAACAAAACTCGAAATTCTTCAGAGACCACCATCAGTTCTCAGTGAGTAACGAGACGAACCGCACTTGAAAATGCCAAATAAGATTTTGGCGAAACGTCGTGAAAACGATTTTTTGAACGAACGGATTGAAACCCGAAATAACCAAACTATTCATATATATATATATATATATATATATATATATATATATATATATATATATATATATATATATATATGTATATATATAGATAGATAGATAGAACGTCCTTCTATTTAGTTAGAAACGTATTTTTTTGTCAACTAACCACAAATATCTCAAAATCCTAAGGTGATAAGCAAGTTCTACACCAGATTTGGATTTTAATAAAAAAAATTACATAGCAAATGACTTTAAGTCGTCAAACGAACTCCTGAAAATTATGTCGGATAATCGAAGAAGTATAGAAAGAAGATGCAATAAATATATTAAAAATGTAAGATTACATACATTAATAAAATACACCGCGTCACACACCTTAACGTAATGCGTGTCTGTGATTCACTTCGCCTGTTCTTTATAAATAAAAAGGAGATAAAAATGGAGAAAAAAAAATAGATGAGACTCCTTTTTTAATAAATCTTTTTACTATGCCATAATAAAACTCTTAACTATTTTTAATAGGCCTCACGAAGGATTATAAGAATATTCCGAAGAATATAAAGTTGTTTTCATATTGCTCAAATGCAATGTTCCATTGATTTTTCAGTAAAATTTTATAGCTGCTAAAATGGTGCCATATTTATAATCTTGGCCAAAATCCAACCATTTAGAGACAAAGAGAAGTAATAAAATAAAACTGGTCGTGTTCTAGCCTCACGTCTCCCTTTCAATGAAAACTGCTTTTAGTCAAGGAGCCCCAATGGATTTTTTAGCCGATAAAAAGACATGGCTCTATCAAAGTGTTGTATGTGTATTTTGACCCCCCGATTACGATAAGTTGTTGTGGATAAAAAATTGTTGATAATTAAAAAATTGTTCTTTTGTAAAATAAAAAAAAAAATTCGTGTCTCTTGTCATTTTTTATCCGATGCATAGTTTTTGAGTTAAAAATTGGTGAATATTTGAAAAAAATTACATTTTTTACATATTTGAAAAAAAATTACATTTCTTACATATTTGAAAAAAAAATTACATTTTTAGCCCTCTTTAAACTGATTAAATAAATATTATCAAATTCTGGGCCATAAAATTGATAGTTCAAGCCAAGAACTACAAGATCTCGTCAGTGGAGCTGTATCGGACCAAGAGCAACATTAGCAGGAAATAACTGATATATGAAATATAAGTTTCAAGGTATGTCGGCAGGATATTGCACCTGCCATCTACCGAGACTGAAAAATATCGTCAGTGGAACGACATCTATGAATCACCGGAGTAGAATATTTTTCATATTCTCTGCCTGAAAGGAGAATTACATATTTAACAAACTATTTAAATACGGCAGAAAGATTTCTTTATTGCTTACTGAAATTTTGACTTTTTAAAAATTTTGCGTTACTCCAATGATTCATAGATTTCGTTCGATTGGCGATATTTTTCAGTCTGACGTCGAAGTCTGTAGATGGGAGGTGCAATATCCTGCCGACATACCTTGAAATTTATGGTTCATATATCAGTTAGTTCCTGCTAATGTTGCTCTCGGTCCGATACAGCTCCACTGACGAGATCATGAGGTGATCGAAACGCGTATGGAGAGAGGACCAGAGCGATATTTGCAGGAATAAACTGTTCGTGTATATACTTTTCATATTCTCTGCCAGAAAGGAGAATTACATATATAACAAACTATTTAAATACGGCAGAAAGATTTCTTTATTTCTTACTAAAAATTTTAATTTTTTAGAGAACTGTAAGTTGGGATTAATCGCAATAAGAAAATGTCAACTTTTAATTGCTTTTTAATGTTATATACAAATAGCGTTTCATCAATTATAACGTACGCGAGGCCGTATATGAAGGGAAGTGGAAGTCTACTTATAGACCGGAAGATGGTGACAGGTGACGTTCTTCCATTTTATACCGCATGCCTTTTTTATAGTTGATAATTAACTCTAAAATAAGGAAGACAGAAAGGTTTTTGACCGTTGCACGCTTTCCAGCCGTAAGAAAATGTGCCTTTTCATTTTTGAAAAACCTTTGTGTCTTTCAATGATATTTTATTGCATGCCTTTGTAACGAAAAGCATGCATGCCCAAATAGCCGAATGGAATTAAGAGTCACATAAAAATGAATAATAAGGAAATTTCCGTATTTTGAAACTGTAGAACGATGTGAAGAATTAAAGTTTTATTCAAAATAATCCTTGAATAAAATTTTTATAAAAAAATTGAACCGACTTCTAAAAGTGCGCTAAAAAGTGGAAAATAACTAGAAATTTTTATATGAAATTGAAATTTTTGAAGTCGGAACCAAACTAATACCTGACAAAATGTGATTCTAATGAACAGATTAAAAATGCTTTTTTTGTAATTGTTTTTTTACCATAATTTGTATATATTAGTAGTTATCTATTTCATTTACAAATAATTTGGCGCAGACTTCAAAAATTTCAATTTTTTTATAAAAATTTTATTTTTCGATTTTTAGTTTCGAATTCATTATGATACTCATAAATTATTTGAACTAAGTGCTAATCGAGATTAGTATACCTCGCAATAACTCCAAGGTGTTAAAAAAGGACCCATTTAATTCATAATTATAAATTACCCTAAAATGAAGCACTAAAAATTCTTTGATTCTTAGAGTTTTCCAAATACCAATGAAATTGTGTCAAACAAATATTTAGTCATGTGTCAAATTTCAAATTAATTTTAGATTGGTAATATAGGCCCCAAAACCTTCTAATATTGATATTTAAAAAATCTGAGACGTAAATTTCTTGGCCCGATATATTTCATATTGCATATTGAATTTGTATACGCCCCAAGAAACCCACAGTATCAATTTTAGATAAAACCGAAAATTGTAAAATTTTTAGTCCCTTATATTATATCTTATCAACCTAATAGTTGTAAAAAATTAATTTCATATTCGTAATACACCGCCCCCCAATCCTCTAATACCAAATCTAAAAAAATGCCAATAAGGTAAAATTTTCAACCCACCATATTGGATCCGCCATATTGAATTTCAAAAAAATTATTTTAATGTCTTAATCTAATCTAAATGTAAACCCTCCAAAGCCTCCTAGTACCAATTTTAGATGAAATCCAGAAATTTAAAAATCTAAACGGTCATATTGCATCTAACATGTTAGATTTTCTTAAAATAATTTTATATTCGCTATTTACATCTTCAAAAACGATTCAGTTCCACATCTGAACAAAATCGAAAATGTAAAATTTTTTGTCAGCTATATTGCATCCAGAAAAAATACTATCCAATTCATAATTTACACTCTCAAGAACCCTCTATATCAGTTTTGGAGAAAGTCGAAAAATGTAAAATTTTTAGGACACCATATTGAATCAGCCAGATTGAGTTTTTCAAAAAATATTTTAATTTCGTAATTAACTCTAACAAAAATCCCCCAATACTGACTTTAGATAAAATCGAGAGATATAGAATTTTTAATCCTCTATCTTAGATCTGCCATATTTATTTTTTTTAAATAATATCAAATTCGTAATGGACTATCATATCAATTTTGAAAAAATCGGACAAAATTAATTTTTTATCCACCATATTGGATACGCAATATTGAATTTTTAAAAAATAATTTTAGATTCGTCATGTGTGACCCCAAAAACTCTCCCGTACCAATTTTGGTGAAAATCGGACCAAACTAATTTTTTTATCCGCCATATTAGATCCATCATATTGAATTTCTTAAAAATAATTTCAGATTCGTTATGTGAGGCCCCGAAAACTCCTCCGTACCAATTTTGGAGAAAATCGGACAAAATAGATTTTTTCGTCCGCCATATTGGATCCGCCATATTGAATTTTATAATTTTTTTTTGGATTCGTCATGTGTGACCCCGAAAAGTCCCCCGTACCAATTTTGGAGAAAATCGGACAAAATTGATTTTTTTGTCCGCCATATTGAATTTTTTAAAAACGTTTTGAGTTCGTTATGTACAACCTCGAAAACTCCCCCATACCAATTTTGGAGAAAATCGGGCAAAATTAAATTTTTTGTCCGCCATATTGGATCCTCCATTTTGAATTAATTAAAAATAATTTCAGATTCGCTGGGTACAGTCCCTAAAATTCCTCCATTCCAATTTTGGAGAAAATCGGACAAAATAATTTTTTTTGGCCGCCATATTGCCAGCGCCATCTTGGATTTTACTGCACCAATTTCATCTAAAAAAATATGGAACCACCGCAGCAACTTCCTTAACATAACGTAAAAAATTTCATTCAAATCGGTGCAGCCGTTCCGGAGTAATCGATGTACATACATAAGAAAAAATATTCGACGAATTGTGTACCTCCTTCTTTTAGAAGTCGGTTAAAAATTGGCATGAACCCCAAGTATGAAAAATTTCCGAAAAATCGTGTATGCTGTTCAAAATTTTTACAAAATTTTTGTCATCAACTACGTAAATCCACTGGGCTTCCGGACTATATATTATTAGCAAAAATATGAAAACATAAAATTGTCAAGTTTCGTTATTAAAAATATTTCATATTTAGTTGTTTTAAGGGATAAAATTAACAATCTTCCCGCAGACTTAATTTAAAGTTCCATATTGTACACAGACAATTTCAATTTTATTTAAAAGGACAATGATTTTATAATCTATTTAATGAAAGGAAAAAAAATCTTATAAATAAACTTGAAGATAATAATTGACAAAAGACGACCTTTACGCAACGGTACGGTTCAGATATCCGCACAAAAACCAGGAACGTCTAAAGATTCATCCTGCCCACGCACTCTCAAAATCCCTTGAAGAAGACATCTTTCTTCTGATTTAATTAGGCTTTTGACTTTTCCCATTTTGTAGTTAATAATCTTCTGTTATTTAATTCAAATTTCCTATATCTGAAGTTAATAACAAAGAAATAAAAAATTAGCTACGGAAAAATTTTTTGAGATTTTAATTTCTTCTATCGCATTCGAATTAAAATGAGAATTTTTATTCTTTAATTGAGTAATATACATATCTACAAAGTTTAACAGGATACATTCCAGGATATGCAAATCTTGATTTAAGAATATTTCGATTCATTTAGAGTTTTGTTCTCTCCGCTGGACCCATTTCTCCAAACAATTTATATTTGAAGGATGGTGTAGCAGAAGGCATTTTAGCCTTCTGGATAAAGTTAGGAAGAGAATTGACCTACGTACTAGTCTAAAAAGGTCAGCTCGAAGCGTGAAAAATTATTTACTGAAAAAGTGTCTAAAATCATCGAGATTCTTACCACTTTATCCATTAAATCTCAGTAAATATCAATCCTAGAGTAAAATATTTTAAAACATAATTTATTTGCAGGAAAATTTTCTTTTCATTTATACTATCTTGATTTTCGAAGTATGCAGATAAACAATGTCAAAAATAAGAGAGTAGACGGAACAAAGTCCAACTAGATGGAGCGACTTTTCTTCGTTAGAATACCATTGACAGAGATAGGACAGGACACTATCTCACTCTATACGACCCCCAAGGGAGTAGCTTCTCCAATTATGTGAAGCTTAATTGTAGATTGACTCCTCTGTGACCTGACTGACCTCGGCATATCTTTCAGGGCTGAAAAACTTCAACACAAAGTTTAGTTGCAAAAATGAATGGGAGAGAAATACCATTGAAAATCTTAACAGAAATTTTACTAAATTGTTACAGATGGCTCCAAAACAACGGAGGAAACTGGAATAGGAGTGTTTGAACACAGAACCGAACACCATGAAAGCTTGAGTGAGTCACCAAACATCTTCCAAGGGGAAATACACGACATCAGGAAATACATTTTATTCAGCAAAGCGGAAAAACTACTCTCGGAGAAAAGATTATTATCATTGCGATGTGTTCTCAAGTAATAAGTTCTAAGATAATCTGGGAATACCTAGAAGAACTAAATGAATTAGGCAGAAATAATAAGTTCACTCTCCTGGGGGTATCGAAACACACCGGGGTACACGGAAATGAAATAGTACACAAGCTCCCGAGAATAGGGATTGAGACATCATTTCTGGAGCCCAAACCCTTCTGAGGAATCAATGGCAGTATAGTGCTGGAAGAACTGAAAAGAGAGGAGGAGATCTAATTACTAGGCGGAACTGCAAGAAATGAGATAAACAGAAATATTTCTTGGAATTACGACCAGGAGAGATTTGAGAGATGCAAAGGTCTAGGTAAAAATTAATTTAGATTTTATCGGGAATTCTGACGGGAAATTGGCATCGAAAGAGATATCTCAAGAAATACGGGTTAGCAACCATCGAATGCGACTCTTGGTAGCACACCAAATAGAGGAAGATAAGATACCCACTTTAAAACCGTCCCACATTATAAGGTCTGTGAGGGATATAAGAATGGAGGACTTGCTCTAGTCGGCAAGTTATCCCTAACGACAGGGCAGCAGGAGGGAAACACAATAGATCAATTAAGTCGCAGTGCATCGATCCGCATTTCTATATACATACATATATTGCAAAATGGAAAAATACAAGGGATTCGCCTTAAGTACTTAAAAAATACATAGTAAATGCCTTTGGGGTTAGGACATTTATCTTTTAAATAAACGTTTGACTAAATATCCAGGGAAATTACCAACCAAAATTTCGGCATGTTTAAACCAATTTCAATCTTTTGTGACGTTACCACACTAAAACTTTAACAAAAGTTAAGAAGTATTTTTTCTGGTAATATCATTATCAAAATTGACAATTTTATTTTGGGTTGCGCTCAATACCTTTGCAAAAATTATATATATATATATATATATATATATATATATATATATATATATATATATATATATATATATATATATATATATATATGAAGTAAAATGCGAACAGTAAATGCAAACTTCTCTCCATCAAATCCTTTCGGTGTTAGAGGTTGCACAGAATAAACTGTTATAAAATGCAATTTATCCTATTCCGCCACCATCGAGATGATGGCCTACCTGTACCACCATACCGAGAAGAAAGTCACAGCCAGGTGCATGTCGGTACCCTGATGAGTCTAGTGAGAGACGAAATATGTACCTCTGCCGTATCACTATGGCGGGGAGGGTAAGCCACCATCTCGATGGTGGTGGAATGGGCTAAATTGTATTTTATAACAATTTATTCTAACTGTGCAACATCTAACACAGAAAGGATATGATGGAGAGAAGTTTGCATTTACTGTTTCGCATTTTACTTCATTTACATACGGAGTTGCTTATAGTTGTACGTTTGCTGAATGTAATTTCAGCACTACAACAGCATAATGTGGATATAACCACTGCTAATGCATCTCACACGGAGGTATCCGTGAAAGCCGTATAAACATATATACGCTACCCGGCGAGAGGTCGGCGAAGCCGCGTTCAGTGTTGCATACTTCCTTCCGATCTGTCCTTTGCACAGCCAGGTGCATGTCGGTACCCTGATGAGTCTAGTAGAGACGAAACATGTACCTCTGCCGTATCACTGTGGCGGGGAGGGTAAGTTTTGACTTTCTTCTCGGTATGGTGGTAAAGGTAGGCCATCATCTCGATGGTGGCGGAATAGAATAAATTGCGTTTTATAACAGTTTATTCTAACTGTGCAACCTCTAACACCGAAAGGATTTGATGGAGAGAAGTTTGCATTTACTCTTCGCATTTTACTTCATTCATACGCGGAGCTGCATATAGTTGTATGTTTGCTGAATGTGATTTCAGCACTGCAACGGCATAATGTGGATATATCCACTGCTATTGCATCTCACACGAAGGAATTCGTGAAAGCCGCATAAACATATATATATATATATATATATATATATATATATATATATATATATATATATATATATATATATATTTCGGGCATCCCGTGTAAGTGCTGAGTCATATATATATATATATATATATATATATATATATATATATATATATACATATATATATATATATATATATATATATATATATATATATATATATATATATATATATAAGAATTATCAGTTTTGTTTGCCACATTTCATGCTACAATATGAGAATTAATACAATTAATTACAATTTAACCAAGTTTTTCATACAAATGAACTTTAAAAATTACGTTAACATGACAACACTGCAATTTTCAATACATGTTTTTTAGTATGGACTTAAAATGGAAGAAAAATGTAAAAATAAGAGTAATGGACAAGCCGACAGTTTTCCTTAGTTTTTACCGAAAATTTCTATTTTTTTTCAGTTTTTTTATTGTTAATTTTGTTAAAAAATTATTTAATTATTATGTCGTCTTTATGCATTTTACAAGGAGGGATGAAATTTGAAGGTGCAGATCGGAAAACACGACTTGGATTTATGAAAGTGAGAAAATTTTATTTATGGAAAATTATGTAAGATTTCCAAAAAAATTCATGTTTTACGACCCCAAAATAAGTGGTATGCAAAAAAGCAGGGAAGAATTCGTGGTTTCTAGTATTCATAATTTGGATGGTGTCGAAGAGATGGCAACATAAAGCGGCAACATCCACATTTGCTCTTTCAGTAAATAGGGCTTTCAGCATATTAATTGGTTGGCACATCAGCGTTTCTTAGCTATCTGAGTTTCCATACCAACTTTAACCGCTCTTTTTTAAGACGTTTTTTTGGAGTTGAGAACTTTACAAGTTCAATATCTCCCTATAACTAGTAAAATACTTTCTTTTGTAATAAGGCATGTTTCACAGGTTAAAAATCTTTGGCTACATAATACATCTTGCCATTATTTTGCTTAACAGACTCTAAAATTTATAAAAAAAAACTTTCATAGAATTGCAAAATTCAAATTCGTTTTTTAAGTATTCTCTTAAAACGCTATTAATTTAACGCTATATATGTTATTTAAATTTCAAAGCCGAACCTCAAAACTTGAGTAAAATTACCGCTGCATTTCTGCAATGAGAGGTTTCTTGAATTTTCCATTTAACCTAAATATCCTCCAGCAAAACAGGATGCAAATGTATATAACTGAATACGAGCTTCTAGTGCAGCGGCAGGGAAGATTTATGTCAGAAATCTGAAATGTTTAGATAAATTTAACGGAGCTTGCTTGACAGATGTGCTCTTTAATATTGAGAAATATATACATTTTAAATTACTTTCAGATAACATAGATTTTTAAAATAAAATCTTGGATTATTTCTTTTAATATACTGATGGTAAAATTCTCAGGCTAAGTTGAGTTGGGCTATCTTGATGGGTCCAAGCGTACAATCTATCGTGATTTTCGTAGATTTGATTTGATTTGATGGGGTAAATCCTAAATTAGAGCATATGACTAAGATAAGATAAGATAAGATAATTTATTAGTAATAACATACAAATAGTACTTTTACAAGTCAAATAAATAAAATATTAAAATTTTGTCAATTAATTATTATCATTAATACAAATAAAATATTACACAATATTGATTCTTCCTTAAGAAGAAAGTCTTAGTAAAAAAAAGCTAAGAGAAGCTGACAACAGGCAAAGACAATACTACAGATTAAAATTAGATTCGAAATACTCCTCGAACGAAAAAAACGCGTTCAGCACAAGGTAGCTCTTGATATGTTTTTTGTACTGATGGAAGTTAAGAACTTTAATTCTAGCTGGCACGCAGTTGTAGAACTTTATTGCCAAATATCTTGAATAATTTCTGAATCTCTGAAGCCGGCCAAAGTCTGGTACAAGATTGTTGTTGTTTCTTGTTGGATAGTTGTGAATATCTGCGTGTGATCTGTATAGATCAAGATTTTGTTTAACGTACAACAAAAACTGCATAATGTACACACAAGGTAAAGTTAAAATTTTTAAATTCTTAAACGAATTTCGATAGTCTTCTCTATAACCAAGCCCAGAGATAATACGAATGCATTTTCTTTGTTGTCCAAACGCCTTATCAGTATGACAAGAATGACCCCAGGAAAGAATAGCATAAGCCAAAAGAGAATGAAAGTTACGTGATATGCTGTCAGAAGAGTTTATTTGGAAGATACCCGTACAAGACTCCTGAACAGGAACAGTTGTTGGGATAGTTTTTTTGAGAGATTAACAAGGTGTTGTTCCCAGGTTAATCCTGCATCTAGGTGTACTCCCAGAAATTTTACCTGCGTTGCACATTGAGGTAGAAAGGACTGTACATTTTCATTGTTATTCCTTAGAGTAAAGTTAATACTTTGTGATTTGGAGTTGTTCAAGGATAGACGGTTGGCTCGAAACCATTGAAATAGTTCTCTTTCTGGAGTTTTGTAATCAAAACTATCAATCTCTGAAGGGTGATAACTTATATAAAACGTTGTGTCGTCAGCAAACAAAACAGTATTGACTCCCTTGCCCTTACAGTATGCCAGGTCATTTATATAGATGAGGAATAAGATGGGACCTAATACAGACCCTTGAGGTACACCATACCTTAGGGATTGTTTTTTAGAATTACACTGCCCAAAGTGAACATACTGATCACGATCCGATAGATATGAATTAAGTAGTTGAATGGCATCAGCCTGAAAATTGTAGAATGGTAGTTTTTTTAGAAGAATGCTATGTGTAACGCAATCGAATGCCTTTGTGAGGTCTAAAAAGGATGCAAGAGTGTCAAGATATTTTTCAAAGCCATGTAAAACATTACTAGTGAAGTGACCAATAGCCAAAGTTGTGGTCCTGTTCTTTCGGAATCCGAACTGGTTCAAGGCAAACAATTTGTTTGACTCAAAGTGATCATTAGCCTGATTTTTCAAAATTCGTTCATAAACTTTTGACAAGATTGGTAATAAAGACATGGGGCGATAATTGTTGCAGTCAACAATGGAGCCCTTATTCTTGAAGAGGGGTACCACCATTGCAGTTTTGAAAACTTTAGGAAATGTACTGCAAGCTATAGATTGATTTATCAATATTTTTAGGGGCTGAACTAATATATCCTTATTTTTTTTAATAATTTTTGTGTTAATTCCGTCAATATCTTTGCTGTTACATATGACTATATCGAAGACAGACTGAAATCCATCATTTTGCTTACCATTGCGACAATCGACCTAGCCTTTGTATAACTGAAGACTTCCTGAGCTCTGCTCCATCGGCTGCTTTTTGAGATGAAAATTTTAATATTGATATTTGAGATGTTTATGTATGTATCGCTTTAGGATAAATAAATAATTTGCTCCTAACCTGTACACAGTGCAACTTTTCTACGGGCGTTTTTTACTTCAGGTTATTTAAAGAGACTGTCTGCTATTAATCTATATATCTGTTTTCTTGATTTTCCAGATAGATTTTGTCCTTTGTGTTACTTAGAGATGAACCTATTGTTTTGTGCTGTAGATATTTATGTTTTCAGAGAAATCTGTCGATTCTATGTTTTGTACCATTTAACATATAGAAATATGGTGATTTGTTTACTATTAATAGATTTTTAAAAAATAAAATGTCGATGGTTTAATTTGGAGGAAAGATTTGGTGAACCTTGTTCATAGGATTGTGTTATTGATTTTAATGAGAGGCAAACACATAGTTTCGAGTTTACTGTTTGTATTTTTGCCCCTTTTATAGATCTCAACTGAGTTCAAAACTAAAAATAAAATTTTTAATAAAAAAATTTAATTGACTTCTAAAAAGGTGTTAAGAATTGTAAAATAACAATATAAATTTTTTTATGTCAAATTGACATTTTTGAAGTCGGCGCCAAATTATTGCTTAATGAAAAAAAAAAAACTAATAACACGAGAGCCATACAAGCCACGGTAAAAAAAAGCAATTACAAATAAAGTATTTCTCAATCTTGTTTTGGGAATAACATTTTGTCAGGTATGAAGCTGGCACTGACTTCAAAACGTTAACCCCATAAGTCACTAATATGGTCGTGATCGCAAGAGGCAAATTCGAGAATACCCTCTGTGACAGTTCAAAGAGGGCTTGAATACATTTGAATACTTTTGAGAATGGTGCCAGATAATGGGACTAAACATCAACCCCACCAAAACTACCCTAGTAGCCTTCACAAGGAAAAGAAACCTCAATCTGAAGACCATCAAAATGAATGGGGATGTCATTGAGTCAGTGGTTGAATATCTGAAACTGACCCTAGATAACAAATTTCTCTGGAATAAGCATGAAAAAGAAGTAATCAATAAGGCTATAGGAAACTTTGCGGAAAAAAGATGGGATAGAAACTCAGAAATCCTGCAGTGCCAAACTGTCACCATGAAAGTAATCCTAAACTTCACACCTCTACATATATTTCTAGAGAACATGACGAATAGGACGATTTATAGGATGATGAGAAATGAGGTAATAAAACGAAGGTACAATTTCTCATCCAGAAATCAACAAATCTGGGACATGCCTCAAGATGAAGTGAAAAAGAAATTCAACTTTGTGAAAAACTTCAGCACAAAGTTGAGTTGCAAGATCGAATGGAATAGAAACACCATTGAAAAACTAAATAAATCAAGTGTATGTTATACAGATGGCTCCAAAACAGCGGAGAAAACGGGAATAGGAGTGTATGGACCCGGCACCAGACACTACGAAAGCTTGGGTAAGTCACCAAGCATCTTCCAGACAGAAATACACGCCATCAGGATGTGTATTCAATTTAACAAGGAGAAAAAGTATCACGGCCAAGAGTTTATCATCATGACGGATAGTCAAGTAGTTATCAGTGGGCTGAGCTATCAAGTTATCAGTTCCATGACAGTTTGGGAATGCCTAGAGGAACTGAATGATTTGAGTAAGAATAATAAAGTCACCCTCATGTCGGTACCGGGACATACCGGGATAGAGGGCAATGAAATAGAAGACAGGCTAGCGAGGAGAGGGGCTAAGATACCATTTCTGGGGTCAGAGCCTTTCTGTGGAATCAGTAGCAGCGTAATGCTGGAAAAACTAACGATAGAAAAAGAAAACAGGAGATCCAATTACTGGACGGAGCTGCAAAAATTGAGACAAGCGAAGATACTTCTGGGGAACTACGACCAGAAGAGCTTGAGTAAAAACCCACTCAGAGTTCTGACAGGGGTCTTGACGAGCATTGCCACCTGAAGGGGCACCCTCAAGAAACTTGGACCCCTAGAAAGGGAAGAGTGCAGATTCTGTGAGGAGGAGAACGAAACCTCTATCCATATCCTTGCAGAGTGCAGCGCTTTAGAAAACCCTAGGATACGGTTTTTGGGAACACAGCAAGTCGAAGTAGGGGAGCTACCCACCTTGAAGCCGTCCAACATCCCAAGATTCCTGAGGGAAATAGGACTGGAGGACCTGCTTTAGTCGATAAGGTAACTCTTACGACTGGGCAGCAGTAGGGGGGCACAAAAGTCGCAGTGTACAGACTCCCAACTCTAC
This sequence comes from Diaprepes abbreviatus, assembly GCA_034092305.1. Classification (NCBI taxonomy): domain Eukaryota; kingdom Metazoa; phylum Arthropoda; class Insecta; order Coleoptera; family Curculionidae; genus Diaprepes; species Diaprepes abbreviatus. The sequence goes on along the minus strand of JASJET010000055.1, from coordinate 1,985,636 downwards.
GCACATACACAATATGGTCTAACTTTAAATCCATTTTAAATTGACAGCAGAGAATTTGAACTGACAATAACAATAATAAGCTAAGCAAGTTTTAAACCCTAAAACTACGAGCACAAAAATATCATATTCTTTTATTACTGGACTGGCAAAAATTGAGAATTTTATTTATTTTCGGAATTTTCTTGTATATTTCAAGGCTTTATCACTAGATTCTTACCCTTAATATCTGTATATAAGCGTTTTAATTTTTTAAAGCTTTTTTAGAAGCCGGTTCAATTTTTCTATTGAAATTGTATTGATTTTTAATTGTAATTATTTAATTTAGTACCTCGATTATTTTATGACACAGTTGGTGGTTAACATCTTTCATCACACCTCCTTAGGCAACGAATTAATATTAATTATTGTAATTCATTCTATCCACGAACTCTACCTCAAAGTAACTACGCTCATGCCGTTAGATAAAGTCTTAAAAAAACTCTTACCTGGGTATTGAATAGAAAGTAGTAAGCAAGAAGACAACAAACTTTCTTAAATTTTTTTTTAATTAAAAATAAAGGTGAATCTTCTGTGATAAAAAAAACCCTTCAAATATTCCTAAAAAGAACTCTAACCCGAGAAAATAATTTTTCTTTTAATAACGCTCCGTTAATTTTCTCAGTCTAACAAAATTATCGTTGAGTCTCGTGGTGCGTAAACAGAGATTAGCAGAACTTTGGAGCCCTCTAAAAAGGGTTAAAGGCATTACACGAGAAAAGGAAATCCGAAAACAATAAGATAGGAATCTTGCAGCCAATGTTTTGACGCGTTTTAAAAAAGTCGGAGCAGTGTTACGTCGTTAATTATAATTTTCCAGATACTGAGTCTGTTTAGAAATAATAAAGAAGCAAATAATTTATTAGAGTCATACTAAATCAGTGGCAAGAAATGCATCAAAACCACAGCGAGATAGTTTAAAATGCAAACCCAGTCGAATGGTGACCCATTGTAAATTAAGGCACATTTTCACAATGTGAGGTTACCCAAAGGTTAGGAACAAACCCTTTCATAATTAATGGTTTACATTATATTAGAAGTTAACAATGAGTTAAATGTACCAGTGGACAATACTTAAGTTTATTAAGTGTTAGCGGAAAGACACATTTTATAACATGCCTTAGGATCAGGCGATGCATGAAATAGTAGCCTCTTAAATATATCACGCGTCCACAACTGAAATGGTAAATCCAAAAAAATTCTGTGCACCGATACTGACTTGCTTCAACCTCTGCACTTGGTCAATTATTTATTATGCTCTTTAAATGAATCTTTTAAGATAAATATTTATTTTGTTGTAATTGTGATATTTTTTTTTCCTTACATGTTACTTTTATAATATGTATTATTTAACGTTTTTAATGAAACTTTGTTATAATCGTAATATTTTTCTCTTACATATTATTTGTATATTTATACACTGAGAGAAAATACGCTTTTTATGGGTATTATTTTTATAGATTCCTATTATCGCTCATTAAAAATATTTAATTCACTTGTAATTTAGAAAGATAAACATCGGAAATAGCACTTTCATAAGAGCAAACAATAAACTTTCCAACTTGCCTCAATCGGAATCACACAAGGGAATAGTTTCAGCCTAATCCTCTTTAATGTCATTATGGATCAGATCATCACAAAAGTAAAAACCGCGGGAAGAGGATATAAAATGGGCAAAAATGAATTTAAAATAATTTGCTATGCTGATAACGCGGTGAAAATATCGGAAGATGAAGACATTTTATAGAAGTTACTATATAGAATCGAAATAACAGCAAATAAATTAAATATGATCGTCTCTGTTCAGCAAACGCAGTCTCTGACAATATCAAGAGGACCTAGAAGATGGAAGCGTGGAACAGGACATCGCATTCAAATACCTAAGAGTGAAGTAATAGAAATCTAAGAAAGGAGTACAAAAGCAAGCAATAACAGCAGCTAGGGTATCAGGTTTTCTCCTGGACGTAATATGAAGAAATATGAGTACTGAAAGTAAAGCGCGAATCTACAAGACCTGTATAAGACACGTTATGATCTAGACCACAGAAACGCCAGCAGAAACAGCTGCTACTTAACAACTGCTAAGAACAACAGAGATGAAGACACTAAGAACCCTTACGGGTAAAACGCTTAGAAACAGAATGAGAAATAGCGATATCAGATCGCTATGTGATCTTCAAGACGTGGTAAGATGGTCTAGAGCAAGCAGAAGAGCATGGAGATACCACGTAGATAGAACGAATGATAATCGATTTGCAAAACTTGCAAAAACAAGAAACCGAACACTTGCAAACCTCCCAAAAGACCTCCCAAACGCTGGTGTGAAAGCTGGACATCAGAGTCACAACTTAGGCGAGAACTTTGAAAAAACAAGATGTTGTCTTGAAATAGGAAGAAGAAGAAAAAAAAGAAGAGGAAGTAACCTGGAAAACTAAGAAAATAAATATTCTATGTTTTAAAGTTATTTTTCGCAATTTATTTTTTGACTAAATTGAAATTGAGATAAATTCCAAAAATTTCAAAAGATATAGGTTTTTCAAAATACACTAAGAGATATAATAAATGGTCCACTAAAGCATTATGTTATTTTTTTTAAATGGGCTCAGCGGGTTTACAATGTTTTCAACCAATTCACATTTAAAAAATTTTACATCTGTTAGCGTTGGATGGTTGATAATATATAAATTTACAGTTTTTTTTCTGCAAGCAAACGAAGAGAACATATAAAATGTGGAATGGCAGCGTGTTTAGATGTCTTGAATAAGTTTTTCTTGTAATTTGACAAGTTGGTCACGAGCAGTTTGTGATCGATTTAAACGTGAAACTATTCTTTGCGATTATATAATTAGACTACTGACTTGATAATGCATTATTAATTATAATTTGCAAAGTATAACTGAAATATGCTTCATAAAACTCCAGCACGAAGAAAACTATGTTTATACAAATGAACATTTTCGGCATGTTAGCTGCTTATGCTCACAAAAAGGTATGTAAAGTTTATGGCGATGATTGCATAATAGAACGCACGTGTCAGAATCAAATTTCCGTTCTCAACATTTTTTACTAAAAGATGACCAACGTTTTGGTCGATCTACTGAAATTGATGACGATCAAATCAAAGCCATAATTAAAGAGAATTATCATATAACTGTTCAAGAGATTGCAGAGAGGTTAAATGTTTTGCATATAACAATTGAAAACCACTTAAAATATCTTGAATTGAAACATATTTACCTTTTGTGAAAAGAGTCATCACTATTTTTTCTTTTTTTTTTATTTACGTATAGGCCTAGTTACACGTTTCCAACTAAAACTGGTCACAAGTGGCCAGCCATTAATTTTTTCCGAATACAATCTAATTTCTTAACTTCTAAAGTTATCCAATGATGTCCCTTAGTTTGTTTTGTTGTCTCAAGCTAACCTAAACCAGACACATGCTCTGCTTTCACACAGCACTACACTAGTTCAAACGGCTTGGTTCTCTTCAGTCTTCGGACGAGATCCTGGTTGTCCAGCAGCTGAAGGGCTTCTGCGTTTGGGTGGCAGTGAAGTTTCTCTTCATGTTTAATAGCCTTTTCCTTGATTACGTCTATAACGAGTGGGACTTTTAGATCTCTATGAATGTCTTTGTCTCACTAGTGATGAAAAATGGGTCAACTACAATAATATCGTTCGAAAACGATAATGGTCCAAGCATGATGAATCAGTACAAACCACATCTAAAGCTGAATTACATCCCAAAAAGACATGTTCTCAATTTGGTGAGACTACAAAGGTGTTGTGTATTTTGAGTTGCTTTCAAGAAACCAGATGATCAATTCAGATATTTACCGTCAACAGTTAATGATTCTAGATGAAGCAATTAAAGAAAAATGACCAGAATTGGCAAATCTCAAAGAAACTGTGTTCTATCATGATAATGCAATGCCTCACTCATCTTTAATAATTCATGGGAAATTATTAGAGCTTAGGTAGGAAGTTATGATGTAGTTCCCATACAACCCTAATCCGGCACCATTTGATTACTATTTAAGTGTTTTATTTCACATTACAAAACCGAAATTACTTTCCTTCCGACTTGATAACTTCTCTCGTGTGAGATATTGAAAAATGTTGATAAGGAAGTACGAAATAAAATCTATAATTCAAATTGGCTTATATAAAATTAAACTGTGAGAGATAAAAAACAATTCTTTCTATTTTGGCACGTCCAAATATTCCTTGTGAGGATGCGTCAAAAATTAATTTTCAGATTCGAGTGCTACGACCCCAAAATAAGGGTCAGCAAACAATAAATATTTTCATTTTGGAGATTATTTACATATTAAAAATATTATAATAATTTAGGCAACAACACATTCATACTTGTAGTACATTATTGGAATCTAATTGATGAATTTATTATCATATTTTGTTAGTTTTAATAATACAATCAGAAAGGATAACATAAAATCGATGTTGCCATCAAGAAATAAAAGAGTTCGCACTATTTATCAACATCTTTCCAAATATAAATAAAAATATTATCACGTTATTCAGCAATCACACAACGGGCCCTAATTTTGACCATATGTTAATTCTACCGAGCAATTCATTAGTAAGTGATAAAAAGGCTGTGACATTATGTAAAGTTTAGCTTTAAATTAAATTACCTTACAAAAAAAAGCTAATCCTTGCTATAGCCAGCCAAATGTTTTGCATTTTGATTGGGCAAATTGTCACGTTTACTAATTAAATATGTAGATGTACATTCTGTCCGGAAAAACAGAATTAGAAAAAACACATTAAACTTTATTTACTCATCAATATTTGGTTTGTTTCCTTTCAAACATTTTCCATTCAGAGCGATACACATATAGTAATGTTTTTCTGAACCTTTAAGTGTCGCTGTGAACGCGATCTCAAGAAGAAGTTATACAAGTAGCAACTTGAGCCTTAAAAACAAAAAGAATTTACACGTTTTCATATCAGGTGAATACAGTATAGTCACGGAGTCCATTGAGTTTCCGTAGTCGATGGAATAACATATCTCCACCAAAATTTCTATATGTATTTTGACACCTTAATTACGATATTAATACCGAATGAATGGAAAAATAGTGTATGTAACAATACCCATTTTTAAAAAAGGACAGAAAACGCACCCAGAAAACTATCGAGGAATAACATTGCTTGATAGCATTCTCAAAGCATTTACAAAAACTATACTGGAAGAAATCACCAAAATCATAAGTATACGAGAAGAACAACAAGATTTCAGGAAGAACAGATTCACTATTGACGCAATATTCATTGTCAAACAAATAACTGAAAAATCCCTAGAATTCAATAAACTTGCGTACATGTGCTTCGTCGATATGACCAAGGCTTTTGGCAGAGTACGCTTAAAGGGCGTCTTAGAAATATTGAAAACAAAAGGTCTAAACCATAAGCTAATTGACCTAATATACGATATTAACATCCAGTACAAAACAAAAATCAGAGTAGGACATATAACAACGGAAGACATATATTTAAACACAGGAATTAGACAGGGCGAGTCGCTCAGCCCCTTCATTTTTAATCTAATAATGGATAAAATAATAGAAAATCTCCACAGAACAGCTGGATGCAAAATGGGAAACACATTCTTCCATACCGTTTGCTATGCGGACGATGCTGTTCTTATTACAGACTCTGAAGATAACCATCAAAGACTACTGCACTCTTTTAACACTAAAGCGAAAGAATTAAATATGCTCATCAACACCGAGAAGACCAGTAACCTTAGTAACATCCAAAGAACCAATACGGCGCAAGTTGAAAATCGACTCCAAAATTGTCGAACAGGTAAATCACTTCAAATATCTGGGAGCAGAAATAATGAGCCATGGAAACTTTTTTAACGAACTAAGAGAGCAAACGATGAAAGCGGCTAGAATTTCGAGATGCCTAAAAGAAATTGTGTGGAAGAACAAATACTTTAATACCGAAAGTAAAACTAAGATATATAAAACGGCTCTAAGACCCATCATAAGATACACGGCAGAAACAAGACCAGTTACACGAGAACTCTACAAATGATGAGAACAGTCGAAATTAAAATATTAAGAAGTATAAAAGGCAAAACTCTACATGACAGAATACGAAATGAATATATCAGACAACAATGCGGGATACAGGACATAGGAAGATGGGTTAGACAAAGGCGAAGATTCTGGAACAAACATATAGGGAGAAAGGAAGACGGTAGACTCGTTAAAAGCGCAAAAATGAATAACTCAGTAGGAAAAAGATCACAGGGAAAACCACCAAAACGATGGCGAGAATTCTGGACCTCATCTTCCGGGAAGACGTGATGGCAATGAACAGGCAATAGCCTAATAGCATGGTTAACTGTGTTAGAAAGAAGAAGAAGAAGAAGAAGAAGAAGAAGAAGAAGAAGAAGAAGAAGAATTATAAATATTGAGGGTGGGATCCCGAAAAATTGTTTTGTAAAATAAAGAACATCTTTGTGTTCCTCGGCCAGTCATAAGCAAAAAGTGTCTCTTATGATTTTCCCGCCCAACTCTTAATTTTTGAGTTGAATTCTTAAACATTTGAAAAATGGCATTAAACACATATTTTTAACATTTTTTCAAAAAAATTTGTTTTCTATTAATTACTCAAAAACCTTTTGACTGATATTCATAAAACTTGTCTTGCTCATTTATTTTAATAACGGACTTCTTCCAATGTAATTAGAATAAAATTACTAATGTCAGTAGCGTCCTAGGAGGTAGTCTAATTGACATAGGCGTTTGACGCCAATGTTTTTTGTAGGTTTAACATTTTTTCAAGAAATTGAAAATACGATTCTTTATCTCTTTAATATTTTTTATATCTTGGTTCGTTTTTGAGAAAAAAATTTAAAACCGTTTCCCTGAATGTCCCTGGACCTCTTAAAACAATTAAAAATCCAAGCAAATATCCTTAAAATTTACCAAAATGTGTACTATTTAAAATAGAAATAAAAAGTTGGGTTTTCCCGTTTTTGTAACAGGAGAAAACTTATTTCAACCTGAACATCATCATTTAACATCAGAAAAAGACGGATAACTTTCAAAAATTCAGAAAAATTGCTCAAAATGACCATCTTTTTCAAAGTAAAGTTCGCACCTACCAAGGACAGATTCTACAGCTGCAAGGCACTCTGCTGATGTGATTCCTCGGGCTGCTAAAACAATTCTTTCCCTAAGAGTACCTTCGTCGGGCGCATAAGCTTTGATTTTCATTTTACCCCATACAAAATATTCCAAAGGGGTTAAGTCGGGAGAGCAAGCATGCCAAGTTTTAACCACGACCTGTCCATCTTTCCGGAAGATAGTGGTACAGCCATCGTTGGACTATGTGTGTAATGAGCAAGACATCCATCTAACTGGAAACATATGTTTGCTCTATCAATTATAGGCATGTCATCTAACACTGCATCAAATTCATTTTTTAAAAAATGAAGGAAAGTTGCATCATTTAGTCGTGGGGAAAGAAAATATGAACCTATAAGTGAGTAGTCGCGTAATGCTAACCAAGCATTGCACCAAAATTCATGTTGAAAATTGCTGACTTTTATAGCACGAGGGTTTTCGTTGGCTCAAATGTGAGCCTTATGCTGAATAAAAATACCAGTCCGGGTAAAAGTTGCTTCGCCCTCCGAGAGCAGGAAGCATCATTTCTTATTTGCTCCTGAACCTTTCGGAAACTTCACTTCTCCGTGGCAAGTCATCAAGTAGCAAAAAATTTCCGCGTACTACTGGAAGATATTTCATGTTCTTCTTTCATTTTGAAGGGGTGCGAAAATTCTGTCTTCTCCAGATAGCAATACGGTTGATCCTGTTTCTCTTAGATGTTGAAACATAATGACAAACACTGATCTGTCAGGTATATTATGATTCAATCCCTGTCTGGCTCTCCAGTGATTTTTATATTTTTTTTTTGACCCACCTCTTAACAGCGTTTCATGCTGCACATAATGACACCCCAAAAGCCGGTTCTAGACCAATGTATTGAGATGGTAAGTCAGCTCTCGCCAGTTCATCAGCTTTCTAATTTCCCTGTATGCCTTCGTATCCTGGTACCTACTTTAACATAACTCTGTTGTCCTTTGATAGAGTTGAAAGTTCACTCTGCATACCCAAACCAATCTAGATGATACCTTTTGACTCTTAAGAGCCTTCAAGATTGCTTGGTTGTCGGAATGAATATAGATCTGCTTCCCTTTGTAAGCTCTTCTTTTTATTTCATCTGCACATTGTAAAATTGCATATATTTCTGTCTGAAATACTGTTTCCTAAGAGAAACATCAGTACCTTCTTGGCTGTAGTCCATATATCCCTTCTTGGGTTTTTGAACTGTCAGTGTACCAAATAAGTGTCCCAGAAGATGGCTCTAGTTTAGATTGTTTGCTTATCCTTTGATCCTCTTTAGTGACCTCGAACGGTATAGTGTAGCGGTAGCCTGTCAGTGCCCATTTCCAATTCAGGATATGGTCAGTGTCCATTTCCAATTCAGGGCCCCTAATTTTATTACATATAGTTTTATGTCCTGTAATCAGCATTCGTACTGTTGGCATTGAGTGGTGAAGACGATACGATGGAGCTCTATTCTTGTATCTCCTTGAGTCACTAAATATAGTGGAGGGAGACCTAGAACGCCCTCCATAGCCGAGATGGATGTATGCGGCTTGGATTGGTGATGACTATCTTTTGCATTAACTTGGGCCACAATACCAAGGCTCTGTAATCGCTGGTCTTACCACACCGGCTTATAACCAATTCATCATCTTTGATGTCAGACCCCATATTTTCCCGCACAATCTTCTAACAATCATCAACGTTGTTTCCAATTTCCTTGTTATCTTTTCCACATGCTTATTCCAGGTCACTCTAGAGTACCAAATTACCCCTAGACATTTAACTTCCTACGAAAGTGGTATTGTGTTTCCTGATAGGATAATGGAACTGAAGTCCTCTAGTTTCCTTCGTCTTGTGAAGGGAATTAGGACAGCCTTCTTGGGAACTTATATGTAGTTCTTCATATCTTACCCACCTTTCTACAACCCTAAAAATCTGCATTTTCTTTCACAGTTGTATCAAATTTGCCTTAGGTTAAGATTACCAAGCGATCAACATAGTCTAGTGTCTAGTGTCTGAGTGACCTCCCCTGCTTGAATTTGCGAAAGCCCATTCATTATCAGGTTCCAAAGCAGTAGAGAAAGAACTCTCCCCAGTTACTAACGCCATAAGCGTTTCTCCAAGCGGTTCTGTATAGACAATTTTTTCTTTTAGTATGTTTTCTATCCACCTGCAGCAGATCTCTTCTAAACTGATGTTCCTTATAGCCATGGTGATTCTATATCTAGAAATGCTCCTAGAAGCACTTTTCCATTTTCCAGCGTATATTATTTTACGCTTATAGACGCTTCTATATTACAAAAAATGCCCTAAATTTGCACTTATTCGATCGGGAAAATCATGAAAAAAAAAAAACTAAAAAGCTTGAAAAACAAAACCGCGGGTTACATCTAATAAAACGCTCAAAGCATCACTTCCCTCAAATTTCGCTGTTGCCATAGCTTAAATGTGATTTGTTTGAAATAACATATATTCTTTTCTTCCAATTTAAGTTTTAAAAAAAAGGGCCTGAAAAGCATATTATTTTCCCTTTATTTCATTTTTATATTCCGTATGATTTTCCCTCCCAATTTTACTGTTAATATTTAAGAATAATTTTTGCTCTTGTATTTTCCCCTTCTTTAATTTTACACTGTGCATGATTTTCCCTCCAAATATTAAAGGTGTTAAGGGGATCATATTGTTCTTGTGCAGGAAAAATTGTTTAAATAGATAAATGCAAACTGGGCAATAGACAGCACAATAAGACTCGAGTTATTGAAGGTCAATGGGGGGGAAATAAAAAGGCTTTTTCTTGTTTCCGTTGCGGAAAGATGGCTTCTGACATTTGAATAAGAATTAGTCACAAAATTTCGTAGATTTTGATAGGGGAGTCACACTCAAAGCATTGAAATGACATAGAGGCATTACGTAGAAATGTTCAGAGATTAGATCGGCGTGAAGAACACTCCCATGGCTACTTTACGGAACGTTTGTTACGAAAAAAATATTCAGACCATGCTTTTATGGAATATTTCTTTGTGCCTCCTATTTTTTCTATCATTTTGCTGCCGAACAATCCATAATCCGAAAAATTAAAATATGTAATTGACTGAGATGGATAAACTTTATAAATTTTTTGTTAAATAAAAATTTATTAAGTAAAACTACTTGACATTTGGCAACGTCTCAACAGCTATTTACCTTTTCAAGTGGTAAAAGTGACAACGAAATTTAAGAAATTTATTTTTGCTTTTTCGTGAAAATACAAGGTTTCTCTTCATTTAATTGCTAAAATTTGTTCAAAGATAGTTAAAATTTATTACCTAAGATATATTTTATTTAGTACTAACAATAAAAAATATGAATGTTTGGTGTTTTTTTTTAATAAATATGATGAGTGTCCTTTTTCACATTTTCTGAGAAAATAAGGAAAAACTGTGAAAAATTGAGGACAGAATATTAATCTATATCTTGTTTATGTAAAGAAATTCCAAAAAAAATGCCCCTTTTCTAGAGTTCACTTAATCTAAAGAATTATCGACTTCATTACAAAAAAAAAAGAATGAATTAACTTAACCTTTGATTCAAACTTTTAGGGGCCTTAGACCTTATATAAATCCGGCCCTGTTTGTGATAATGATAAACGGAGTTTTCATAATAAATAATATATCTAAATTCTACCGAAACCGCTATAACTTGATGAAATGTTTCCGCAATTTCTAGAATTATTATAAAATTAAATTCAACAAATTAATTAAAAATAAATATCATAAAATCTTGAGAGATTACGAACTAATAACCGACCGCAATATCCACGTAAATTCGAAATGACAAAAAAATATTTAACCAAGACATATTAAAAGATTTAGAGCCCAGAACGGAGACCATTTCTTACCGTGTCTCGCTTCCGATGGTCCCTAAGGCTGAGTCTCTGTTTCCAATCTCGTCGTGGCGTAGAGTCGGTGCTCAGGGGGCTCAGCATAGGCGTGGATTGCATATTCTAGAAAAATTAAATTAAATTAAAAATTAAAATTGACCTCTCAGAATAAAGTCGTTCAGCCAACTGGGAAAAATTGGATTAAACTTGGGTAAGCAAAAATATCTAGATAATTTAATTAGCTTTTTTTAGATTAACTTTATTAATTTCAAGTGGTGTTTATCACACACTCGTATATAATGAAATATATGATATGTACCTACATATATTGAAAAATATGATGGTCAGAAAGTGGTTTTAGTTCAACTACAACTTAAAGTTATTAGTGTTACTATAACCTATATGGAATCTAGTTTGTTATATATGTAATTTTCCTTTTAGGCAGAGAATATGAAAAATATATGTACAAACAGTTTATTTCCTGCAAACATCGCTCTGGTCCTCTCTCCATACGCGTTTCGATCACCTCATGATCTTGTCAGTGGAGCTGTATCGGACCGAGAGCAACATTAGCAGGAAATAACTGATATATGAACCATAAATTTCAAGGTATGTCGGCAGGATATTACACCTGCCATCTACCAACTTCAATGTCAGACTGAAAAATATCGCCAGTCGAACGACATCTATGAATCAACGGAGTAACGTGAAATTTTTAAAAAATCAAAATTTCAGTAAGAAATAAAGAAATCTTTCTGCCGTATTTAAATAGTTTGTTATATATGTAATTCTCCTTTCAGGCAGAGAATATGCAAAATATATGTGACACTGACGAGATCATGAGGTGATCGAAACGCGTATGGAGAGAGGACCAGAGCGATATTTGCAGGAAATAAACTGTTTGCACATATATTTTTCATATTCTCTGCCTGAAAGGAGAGTTACATATATAACAAACTATTTAAATACGGCAGAAAGATTTCTTTATTTCTTACTGAAATTTTGATTTTCTATATGGAATCTATCTAGTTTTCTTCTGAAAAGTTCTCTGTCATACATAGACATTTCTAGGTTCAGTAAAGTTGGTAATATGGCATCTGAAAATTTTTTGGTTATTTTCTCAGTTCTTTTAGATACGATTTTTGGCACTAAGAAGTATAACTCTCCCTCGGGATCGGTTTCTTGGATTACTGCAGGCATTAGAGTGTCCTGCAGACACAAACGTGTTTTATACTTTAAAAAAACAAGGGGACAAATTACAGCTGAATATTTTAACATTTATTGTAAAATATTAGAAAATGTTATTGTAAAAGCTAAAGTAAAAGTAATAGAAACGATATTAATTCCTCTGGAAATAAAGTTAGGGCTACCTGGCAAGTTTTTAATTAAATTACTGATCGAAAAGACAAAAACTTTTCATCCAAATTTAATGATCCTTTTAAGATAGTCAATAGTTTAAATAATTATTTTATAAATTCATGCCCTACCGTTGACTCTCGGTGACATAGTTCGCAAATTGAAGGGAGAGTAACAAATTCCATTTATTTGTTTCCTGCTGATTCTGATGAGATATTAAAGGTTATACAGGGTTTAAAAAAAAAGAAGTCGGTTGGAGATGTTCAGATACCTATTTCTATTTTAAAAGATGTAGGTAACTTTATTTATTGTAAATTTGTGTTTTACAACAGGTATTTTTCCAAGTAAGCTAAAAAATGCCCATATTAGAACAATCTATAAGAAAGGGGAGAAATCTAAGGAAAAAATTATAGACCAATCTCGCTATGGCATAATACAAGGAAAGTTTTTGAAAAAGTTTATATCAGAAAATTTTAAGATGTCTGGATAAGTTTTCTATAATATCAGATAAACAAAATGGCTTTAGAAAAGGGAAATCCACAGTAACAGCTTTGTACCACGCACTTACACGAATTCTAGAAACACTAAATAAAAAAAAAGCAAACATTGACCATGTGTCTGCATCTGTCTAAAGCCTTTGATGCTGTGAATTATAAAACATTATTGTTAAAATTTGAAATGTATGGTATAAGGGGTAATGCTCAGGAATTAATAAGATCGTATTTGACGGACAGGACTCAGTGTATGGTGGAGTCTGATCTTCATGGTAGAGTATAGTGTCTCAGAATGTTAAAATGAAGAGGGGCGTCCCTCAGAGTTCAATACTTAGACCTCTTGTGCATATTCTTAATACAAATAATTTACCCGAAATCTCTGGAGAGCGGATTGTAGTATATGCTGATGATACATCGCTTATTTTCAGTAAAAGCACCGCGGAGCTGCTATCGATGAAGGTTCAATCTGTGATGGACATTCTCGATGGGTACTTTCGGTCCAACAACCTGTGACTAAATGTTTTCAAGACACGAGGCAACTGATTAAATAATCAATTTACATTAACATTTGAGGATACAACAATAACATCAGTTGAGAGCGCTGTTATTTTGGGACTAGACACCGATAGAAGGTTGGACTACGGGGCGCACATTGAGAGAGCTGCTACAAAAATATTTCAGTATTAAGAATTATTTCGGAAAGAGTTGGAATCGATGCAGCTCTGTCAGCTTACCATGCGTTTGTACAGTCCAGTAATGGTTTGATATTTTGGGGTAATTCCTGTAATATTAATAGTTTTGATTCTGCAAGAAAGATGTTTACGGGGTATTTATGCAATGAAACAACAAGACAGTTATAGAAATATTTTTATTAATAACAATATTTTGACTGTTATAGGTATGTACATTTTGGATTCGGTGATGATTATTATTGATAACAGGAATCTTTTTTAGGGTTAAACATAACTACATTTCTAGAAATAAAATAAATCTGCTATCTGATAAATATAACTTTAGTTATTTGCAGAAAATGTCGAGTATTCTATAATGAAAGTTTTTAATTCTTTACCTGAAAATGTACATTTACTACCGAGAAATAGATTAAAGGGTGCCCTAAAATCTTTTTGTGTAAAAAAGCCTTCTATACATGGGAAACGTTTTATGAGTGTGATAAAGGCAGCATTGTCTAGAAGTAGAATTTTTGTTATTAGCTGTATCATTAAATTTTAAATGTGTGTAAGTTTCCTTGTTATTTAAATTTTTTTCATTTATAATATTACCCTTTGTCTGAAGTTTCAATTGTTTTGTTTTTACTACATTAATTTGATAGAATTATTCAAGAAAGGTATTTAAAACTTAGTAATTATTGTTAAGGTTTTTTGCTTTTCATTTTTTTTTTTTTTTCATCTACAGCTGAGAATAAACTATAATTTTAATTATGTTTATTACAGTAAAGATATTTTTTTTGACATTGAGTTTTTTGTAAGTGATACTTATTGCAATAAATAAAGATCTGACAATGTATGGTACAGAGATTAGACAAAGAGGCAACTTTAAGGGTTGAAAGAAGTGAGCAAAATGTTGAAGTTTCAAGCACTTTATATGAAGCATCAGACGCAAGTTTTGGCTCTGGATCTGGAAAGTCAGGAGGGTGAGTGAGGCTCCACAGTTTTTAGGACTCATTAAATCCATTATGCATCTTCTTATAAGGGTCAACCGGGCTCAGCTCGTTGCTCAGAGTTCAAAATTAAAGTAGGCAATGACGTTGCCAAGCGCATTACCCGTATGTCATACAAAGTGCCAATACTCGCTTAACATGTATCCTCCTTTTAGTGAAAAAATCTACCTTATATTTAACCGATGTTTCCAACCAGCTCAAATGTTTTTTTTTGTTCTGCAGCCAATCTGATTTATAATTTTGTATGTCTGAAGATTGAGGACATAACGTTAAAAAGCGTTGTTCATTATTAATACTAGTTTTGGAAGTAAATTCAGATTAGTTATGTCCGTACTCATTTTATGACATTGTCATGAATCATGTTGTCATGGAAATCCTCACTTTGAAATCGTCAAATAAAAAATTCATTAATATGTTAACAGAAGCAAAATATTACGAAATAAGTTAGACAAATGTGAATTTCTTTTGTTGGTATATTTTTTTATTCACCCCCAGCAATGACCTTGTTCACTTATTTTATTTGAAATAACATTTTCATCATTTTGTCGAAAAAATTAATGAGATAAGAAAATATATGCTCCGTTCACCATTATGGCAGAAAAATATTATTATATAAAATTATTTTCAAATCCTGCATATCCGTTAAAAAACCCATTTCGTATCAATATTTTCTTTAAAAAATTAAAAAAAAAAAGATAAGGAAAAGATGGTAATTATTTTTTCATAATTAGAGAATAAATTGCCGAACCTTAAAAATGTTAATTATTCACTCCCACCCCACAACAAGAAAGTTAACGCACACAGACGGAAATAATAGATTAGAGAAATAGTAAGATACATTTTTTTTACAATTTTACTTTCACAGTATAAGAAATGACTAAACTAACTTCCATCGGTACACTGATCGGATTATTCCCTTCTGCTTCAGATATTATTTGTGCCCATATGATATAACTCCCAGAACAAGAAAGTTACATGAGACCGACTTCTTTACTAAAGATTGCAACTTTGATAACTTGCTTCATTTAGACACCAATTATGACTAATTGAACTAACTAAATAGATTTTCGAAGTTCGGTCCTGTCGATGGTCACCTGATCATTTTGTAGTGCGCATGCCGACATCTGTTCTAGGATGTTTACATTTTATTGTCATAAATTTGCCCTTTTTGGGATTAAGCTTTGCGGATCTATAAATATTTTATCTATGGTTGGATCCCACATAATTTGACCATTGCTTAAAGAAGGGCTCACGTCGATTGGTGCAAGCAATTTTTTTTAAAATACAATCGCGTTGCTAAAACAACATATATAAGACCATGACAGTTGACGAGTCGTGGATCTAAGCGTATGAGCCGAAAAGTCGACCTTAAAGGTCTTCCATGATGAGGAGAAACTAAGAAAATGTGTTTGCGCAAGACACTTTAAAGAAAACGGTCGCCTCTATTTTCGCTACGGCGCGTTTAGATCAGTTCTGAATGGTAAACGAACATTTGTTTGCCAAAAGTCTTCGGGGAATTCACGAAAATAAACTGTTCTCCACATCGGCTCAAACATGTGACTTATCGTGACATGAAATGGGATTTTTTTCTTTTTCGAAATAAGATTATACGGTACAAAACTGGTCAAGTGCAGTTAGCGAAATACAATCGTATTGCCCGGCGCATTCACCAAAAATGCACTATTAAAATTAGTGAAAATTGTAAGCAACTTGAGAGGCGTATACTTCAGAATTGAGACGCCTAAATAAAAATATTATATGGCATATTTAATTATATTTTTCACGATGCTCTCACTCAATCGAATAAACAAAAAAAGACGAATTGAAATTTTTAACAGTTTTTCCTTGTCTCGTATAGATTAGTGGGCGTAAATTATCTGTGCCATTTCAAAAAAATGCTTTTAAGGTTCATATTTCGCAAACGTAAGGAATAAATAAAAATGGGATTTAAAAGATACATTTCTGTTTTTGAAAATATGTCCATTAAAACGCCACTCGACAAAGTGAACCAAAAAAAAAAGTTTTTTTTATCCTTACTTTTCTCATAAGGCTATCCTATTTTTTAATTTCGTCTCAGATTGCTGTTCAGTTAACGAAAAACATGTGTCTGCAAATTTCACTGCAAAATATTAATAACTGACGAAGTTATAAATAAGCCTGTGACATACGGACAGGCGGATGGACATGATGAACCTATAAGGGTTCCTATGAAACCCAAATAAAGTCTCCAAACTATAAGAAATTAATTAAGTGTTCAGGATGTTTGGGAAAAATTTAATAATAAATTATATTTCTTATGTCATACTATTATGTATTGTGCAAGTTTTAAAAATACAGTGAACTCTCTCTTGAATGGACAGCACTTGTGTAGCATAAAGTGTCCTTTGAATGGAGGTGTCCGTTGAATGGAGAAAATAAAATAAACTTCAAATATTTAAACATGTATATTACGTATATGTAGTCAATGTTTAAATGTTAGTTAGCAAAAACACAAGTTTTTAATACTAAATATGTATATAACCTATGTATATGTAATTAAAATATGCACATAAATCATTTGTTATTTAAAAAAAAACTTTCAAGGGTGGTTTGCTTAAGGCCATTTAATTTATTTTTAACAATTTGGGTTTCTACTGAACTTACAGCTTGGGAGATTTGTTGTGCAATGTTAGAATTTCCCTGTAATACAAAAAATGTTTCAATGTCTTTTAGTTTTTTGTAGGCTTCATTAATGTCTTTTATATTCGAAGTATTCGTTTCTTCGTCGTCACTTTCACTTTCAGATAATGTTTCAACAACCTGATTCACCTGAAACTCACGTACACACTCTTGAATACTTAAATCGGGATTTTCAGTCAACAAAGTTCCATCAATTTCCGTATAACTTAATAAATCAATGGAAAAGTGTTTTTTTTTTTTCCATAATTCAGAAAGTGGCAGATCGTCCTCGGAATCTTCTTCAGGCTCAACGTTGTCCTGTGTACCGAATCCAGCTTTAAGAAAGCAATTGTTGATAGTTTTCGGTTGTACTTCCTTCCATGCAGTTACAGTCCAAATCAAGGCATTGGTAACGTTAATAGACTTCTCAAGTTCCCCTATAGAATCAGACTCTTCTATCGACGATAGCAGTCTTCGGATCAATAACTTTCTGTAGTAGCTTTTGAAACATTTTATAATCCCCTGATCGAGGGGCTGGCATTCAGATGTAGTATTAGGCGGCAGAAATATCAATTTAACATTACATAATACAAGTTGTGGATGAGACGCAGCATTGTCTAGGAACAAAAGTACTTTTGGATTTTCTCTCTGCATTTTTCTGTCAAATTTATTTAGCCAATCTGTCATGATTTCTCTTGTCATCCATGACTTCTTATTGTAATACCATTCGATAGGTAATTTTTCTACATAGGAGTTCTTGAAACAACGAGGATTCTTGCTTTTTCCAATTACCAGTGGCTTTTCTTTGTTTCCAATCATATTGGTGCAAAACAGAATTGTGAGTCTGTCTTTGGAAGCCTTACCTCCAGTGCATTTTTCTCCTCTCAGAGCATATGTTTTGTTAGGCAAGGCACGAAAAAATAGTCCCGTCTCATCTGCGTTAAAAATATCACGAGGAGAGTATTATTTCATTATAGTGAGCAGTTTTTTCTTCCAGTCAGCAACCACTGATAAATCTACAGCCGCTGCTTCGCCACATATAGATTTGAAGGAAATATTGTGCCGCTTACAAAACTTCTCGAGCCATCCGCTGGAAGCCTTCATGTCAAAATTTAGTTCCGTTGCAACTTCTAATGCTTTTTCTTGAATAATTTTACCAGAAACAGGAATGTTTTTAGAACGCACTTTACAAAACCAATCGAAAACAATTTGATCTAATGCAGCACCCTCAGTTTTCAAAAATTTCCTTTTCTTTTCGGTGTTTCCGCTCTCAGAAAACTGCTTAATTATATCACTCTTACGTTTTAAAATTTCACTAGCTTGACTTTTTCCAATTCCAAACTTTTCTGCTAACTGTCTAACACTTAACTTATTCATATCCGCATAATGGATTACATCGACTTTTTCTGCCAAACTTAAAAACTTTCTTTTGTTGGTAGCCATGTTATTCGCGTCACAAAACGTTTATGCAACTAAAATGATATTATCCTTTCCGCAGCAGTTTTAACAATACGTACATAATAAAGTAAAATGTGCTTAATAGAATTCACGTGCACCAATAAAATTCCTTGGAAAACCCTAAAACCCTAATTACCTACCAATATACCTGGCTGCCGCCTATTTTGTGGGTATTTACGCAAATAAAATGTGTCTTTAATAAAATTTAAAATTTAGGCAAATATTGAAAGGAAAATAGTAAAATATTTGTCCGTTAGAATTATTTTTTATAAATAATTTACTGTCCGTGTCCGTTGTTGAGAGCGTCCATTGGAGGGAGGTTTAAAAGTACAGACTGGTATATACGAATGGTTTTTGTCTCAAAAATTGCCCATATAGAAGAGGTGTCCATTGAATAGAGGTGTCCGTTAAGAGAGAGTTCACTGTAGTTAGTAGTTTTAAAATGTAAAACTTTGTATTTTATATAATTTTTAAATTAAGTTAAGTATCTTACTCTTTCCCTTTCCACCTAAAAATCAAATTTTCAATACACTTTGTATATTCTTCAAAAACTCCACACCCTATTCAGAACATGTTATACTCTGTTTATTAACAATATACCACGTCACCTCTTATTCTAGAAATCGTAAAAGATCCCGATCTTTGTGGCTTTCGGAGCGTTAAATCTTGTTTTGGCATGTCTTTTGGGAGTGCTTTTAAGGCAAATTTTTCTTTTATAAAATACTGCTTCTGCATAAAGAGATGGGAAGGGTGCTCAACACTGTAAGAACAAAATAAAGAAACGATTGTAAAGGGAAGAGACTTTTAAAGGAAATAAAGTTTTTTATTTATTAAAACAGTCTATAAGGTATTAAAATGTACAGGGTGAGTCAACGATTGGATGAAGTAAGTTTATGCCTTTTCGGTGAAATTTACAAAGAAACTATATTTATTGTTTGATACAGTTTATTTTTACGCAGATTTTAAAAATATTTAGGACTCTACAGGGTGAGCCAAAAAACTAGGACAGCATAAAGTTGAATTTTTTTAAATAGAACACCCTATATACGAATAGTATTTTCGATTTAGCTTGTAATTTTAAATCTTTTTTATTAAGGGTTTACTATAACAAAACTTTATAGTTTCTGAGATAATTAAGTTTAAAGAAAAAAAGTCACATTTTCAAGCATCAATTCAATCCTAAATAACGTTTTCAATTTTGTGACAAATAATATTCAAATTTGGAATTTAGCAAGGCCAAGGACAAGTTAACATAATTTTTGCCTAATATTTGCAATAAAAGCTACAGGGTGTTGAACACATCGGCTCAAATTTGAACAAGTTTAAATGAATAAATATCTTTTTTTTTTAAATGGTACACCCTGTATATTTCCATGTTATTTAATAGAGTAATAAAAACCCTAAAAGTTTTGTTCAATATATCCTATACCTATTTATAACAGTTTTTGAGATATTTCAGTTTTTCTTATTTTCCATACTTTTTTACAGAAATAGTCTTCATTATCATAGTAGCTAGTAGCCATGGCAAAAACAATGTAAAAGAACATTTTTCTGTGTGTCAAATTTATAACCGCAATCGCTTCTTTTGGTTTTTATGTAGTGTAGTTTGGTTTTTTTTGCATTCATCTTATATTGTAAAATGAATTTTCCAAAGAATGAGTTAATAGATATGATTTATACAATAGGAGAGGCTCAAAAAAATTGCCTTCTTGCTCAAAGAATTTACAAAATGAAGTATCCTGATCGACGCCAGCCTAATACCCATACTTTTCAAAACTTAATGCAAAGATTTGATTCTTCTAGTACTGTTGATTATCCAAAACGTAAACCAGTAACTAATGAAGAAAAAGAACTACAAGTATTGTTAAATGTTCAGGAAAATCCTTATATTGGTAGCCGTCAGTTAGCAGCATTATGTGAAACATCACAATCCATCGCTAATCGTACTACCAAGAAATATAGGTATCATCCATATCACATGGAATTACACCAAGAATTGCATGGACAGGATTTTGAAAGTCGTGTAAACGTTTGTCGTACAATAAATGCGGAGATTCAATTAAATCCAAATTTATTATGCAAGGTAATGTTTAGTGATGAAGCTACTTTTAGAAGTAACGGTACCGTAAATAGATGCAACATGCATTATTATGCCACAGAAAACCCATTTTGGATTAGAGAGGTGCAACATCAAAACCACCGGTTATTAAATGTTTGGTGTGGTATTCATCATAATCGAATTATTGGACCCCACTTTTTTAATGAACCACTAAATGGCCATAGTTACCTGAACTTTCTACAAGAAGAACTACCCCAACTGCTTCAAGGTCTCGATAGGGATGAGCTCGACAGTATGTGGTTCCAGCACGATGGTGCGCCTCCGCATTACCATCGTGAAGTTCGTGCGTTTTTGGACCAACGATATCCGCAAAAATGGATTGGACGTGGGGGTTGCATTGACTGGCCACCAAGGTCTTGCGACATCACCCCATTAGATTTCTTCCTATGGGGTTATATTAAAAATAAGGTGTATGTTAATCCACCAACAACAGTGGAAGATATGCGAAACAGGATTAGGGATACCTGTAGAACAATAACGCCACTAATTTTGTCCAGGGTCCGAGAAAATTTGCAAAAAAGACTAAATTTGTGCATTGCACAAGAGGGTCGTTTATTCGAACACTTATTAAAAAGAAATAATTAATCTCAGTATTTAATAGGTAATTTTTTTGTTTCAATTTAGTATAAAAGTAAATATGTATTTGCCTTGTCGTTATTGTTGTGTTAATTTTTTCACATTATGTTTAATTAAACTATTGCCATTGTAATATAACGAATAATGTATTTCATCATATTTAACCACATTCTGTTTGTTTCTGTAGTTTCTTTTTATTATTTTACATGGCTACTATGATAATGAAGACTATTTCTGTAAAAAAGTATGGAAAATAAGAAAAACTGAAATATCTCAAAAACTATTATAAATAGGTATAGGATATATTGAACAAAACTTTTAGGGTTTTTATTACTCTATTAAATAACATGAAAATATACAGGGTGTACCATTTAAAAAAAAAAGATATTTATTCATTTAAACTTGTTCAAATTTGAGCCGATGTGTTCAACACCCTGTAGCTTTTATTGCCAATATTAGGTAAAAATTATGTTAACTTGTCCTTGGCCTTGCTAAATTTCAAATTTGAATATATTTGTCACAAAATTGAAAACGTTATTTAGGATTGAATTGATGCTTGAAAATGTGACTTTTTTTCTTTAAACTTAATTATCTCAGAAACTATAAAGTTTTGTTATAGTAAACTCTTAATAAAAAAGATTTAAAATTACAAGCTAAATCAAAAATACGATTCGTATATAGGGTGTTCTATTTAAAAAAAATACAACTTTATGCTGTCCTAGTTTTTTGGCTCACCCTGTAGAGTCCTAAATATTTTTAAAATCTGCGTAAAAATAAACTGTATCAAACAATAAATATAATTTCTTTGTAAATTTCACCGAAAAGGCACAAACTTACTTCATCCAATCGTTGACTCACCCGGTATGTATTAGAAAATTATTAACTTTCTTGTCTGAAAATTTTAAAAAAATATTGCTAACTGCTAACGTATATCGCATTAAAAACAAGTATAAATAAGTCCAAGTCTCTTCTGCTTAAACACGGCATCCTTATTACGAAGTCTGATGCTTTTATTTGCACATTAAGTGACTTAGCAATTGCACATGACAAAAATAAAACAGGTACCACGGGAGCCATTAAAAAAGTTTTCTCTCTAACTTGGACTACAATTTTGTTTCCAGATTCCAGTGATGGATCCAAACTTACTTGCCTCACTTATCTTAAAGAAAAAGCGAGAGTCTGTTTCCAAACACATTGGAACCCAGTTTTTTGAAACTTTATTTGAGCCAATAAATAACTGAATAAAATTGGTGATACTAGATTTTCGATGCCTAGGCCTTGTTAGACCCTTTATATTTCACCATGGCTGCAAATCAGGTCGGTTTTGGAATCCAAGCATTCTCGTTAACTAATGACAATCCTGCGAAGATGGTGCCACAAGAGATAATGTCCTATCAGTAATCACACCACGATTCACAGTCCTTCTCTCTAAGGAAAGAAGCTCTGCTTTAATTCTTGCGTCAGGTCTAGTTATATGTAACAGCTCACAGCTTCTTCCAAAGGCCTTCCTCCAGGATTTAATACATTTGCATTACAGCTACAGTCTTAGTTTACTGTTACCAACGGTAACTGGAACAGGAAGAATTGGTACGACGCCATCTTCGTCAGAAGATCTGCTTTCTCATATTCTATTGACTCAGAACCCACACCAATCTCATTGTCAAACTTGTACTTAGAACAGTCATGAAGCTAACATATCAGACTTCACTACCAACATTTTATGATGTTTTTATATATAAGTTCCCTGGTATTATAGGGTACATTAACAGCAACAGAGATAATGTCCTATCAGTAATCACACCACGATTCACAGTGCTTCTCTCTAAGGAAAGAAGCTCTGCTTTAAGTCTCGCGTCAGGTCTAGTTATATGTAACAGCTCACAGCTTCTTCCAAAGGCCTTCCTTCAGGATTTAATACATTTGCATTATAGCTACAGTCTTAGTTTACTGTTACCAACGGTAACTGGAACAGGAAGAATTGGTACGACGCCATCTTCGTCAGAAGATCTGCTTTCTCATATTCTATTAACTCAGAACCCACACCAATCTCATTGTCAAACTTGTACTTAGAACAGTCATGAAGCTAACATATCAGACTTCACTACCAACATTTTATGATGTTTTTATATATAAGTTCCCTGGTATTATAGGGTACATTAACAGCACTCATGTTGCAATTACAAGATCAATAACAGATGACCCAGAACTGGTAATGAGACTTTATATATGGTGAATATAAATGCTAAATTTCCGGTAGTATCCATGATTCCTATATTTAAAATGAATCTAACATTTCCAATATAATGGAAATGATCTAAAGAAGAAACCCAACGGATTTATTCCTCCTCGTTGGAGATTCATGTAAATTAATTGTACAATAAACTGATAATTTGTTATTAATTTAGAATATGTTTAAATATATACAGGAAAATGAACCAAGTTTAATTTTTTCAGGAATTCTTTTAGGGGCATGGGTAATAACAAGTCTTTGGATGATGTTCCACAACCGGGACTACCAGAGGAAATATTCAATAGACATCTCTGTTCAGTGTAGCGTATCGTTGAAAGATGTAATGGTGTCTTAAAGAATAGAGTCAGATGTTTTCCAAAAGATAGGGTACTCCATTAACATCCAATTTGGGCCTCAAAAATAATAATTTTTTAATATTGGAAATGTTCACCAAAAACAAGAAATAAACCCAGATCTACAAGAAGCAAGACAGATCCAATAACACATTATCAATCAAAATCAAAAGGGAAAAGTAATAATTTTACTATTAGGGTATGTATATATATATATATATATATATATATATATATATATATATATATATATCAAATATGCAAAATGTATTTTATTGATCAAATAAATTTTTACAGATTTCATTTTGTTTCCTTACTTTGTATTCCCTGATATTTATATGTATAAAAAATAACATTTTTACAAAAATAAAGACAATTTTTATTTCCCAACCCAATCCAAAATAAACTAAATTTGTATTTTAAGAAATAAAAATGTTAATTTGATATCGCATTATATCCTTTACATATTTTAAGGTGAAAATAATTTCACGCGTTACGGCTATTTTTTCAGTAAAATATTTCGACCTGTGTTTGTACATATTTATTTTTTCTCTATAAAATATTTTCTTTCTAATTCGTTTCTCCCATTAAGAATATTAAATAGGTTAAAAAGGTTAATATTATATTTATTTCAAGTTCGAATATTTGCTTGCTAAGTAGGGTTATGTCTATTTTTATATTCTTTTTTAGGGTTAAATACACCATTTATATGGTTACACACACTATAGATGCTTGGCAACATAGCTTAGTAGATTTTGTTTTCTCTCTCCAATCATATCGTACGAGAGTACGGTAATACACGACCGTGAGAATAACCGTGGGATGAGATTGTCCCTATTCTCTCAAGAGAATGATTACTTTCTATTAAGAACCCGAACAGCCACCTTTAATACCTTCGAAAAACGTAAGAATAGTATTTTACACTAAGAATACAATATAAATCTCCAATATTTTTTTACAATACTATTTCGTAGAACTTTATGTGGCACCACAACAACAAATTAAGTTAAGTCCATAACTATATAATTAAGTTATTTGACAAGTCATAATTTAATCCTGTTCCAGCCAATAATTAGTTTAGTCTCTAAGGGTAAAAGACATGCGAAAAACGTGTCATAGTGAAACATACAATTGACGTTTAAAAATGTTACGTAGCTTATACCAAAAAGATAAAACGGTAGCATGATTTAACATTTCGCAAGCCACAGAGCAAAATATAATCAGTTAGGAACACAAGAAACAAGGACAAATTAACTCACGTCCTGATCTAATTGAACAGAATAATACAAAGCATGAAATTATATTCGGGGCAATTTTAGGTTTTGTGTAAGTACAGGGTGCGCCGTCTTTTATGTCGGTATGTAAACATTGAATAACTTTGATTTCTATATATGAGGTATTTTTATTAAATTTGGTCCTTTACAATTTATTGGGACTAATTTTTGAATACTACATCGAGTGGCCACTGTTATTGGCCAAAGCAAAATGTGACTTTTTTGCTTCGTTTTCCATTACCTTTTCGAGAATTTCGGGTGGTATAGCGGTGATTTCGGCACGAATGTTTGCCTTGAGCTCTTCAATGGTCTGAGGCTTACTGGAGTATACTTTACTTCTTAAATAACCCCACAAAAAGAAGTCCGGAGCAGTTAAATCTGGAGATCTGGGTAGCCAGTCAATGTCGCCTCTTTGTGACATCAGACATCCAGGGAATTTCCCTTGCAGAAACTGGATTGATTGATTTGCAGTGTGGCATGGCGCACCGTCTTGTTGAAACCAGTAACCATCAAGACCTTTTTCACGTATTTGTGGGCAGACATAATGAGCCAACATCCACCGATATCGGTTTCCATCGACAGTTTTGGTTTTCTTTGAAAAAAAAAAAATGGCCCAATGATGGTTTTGGCGCAAACGCCAGTCCAACAGTCACTTTTCGGTCATGGAATGGCGTTTCGTGAATCTCGTATGGATTTTCCGTCCCCCCAAGGAAAAAAAAATTGTGTATTAACGCCGCCAGAGAGTGTAGAATGGGCCTCGTCGGTCATCAAAATTTGCTTCCAAAAATCAAGTTCATTGTCAACAATTCAAGCTACTGTTTGGCCGTATTTCAAGCGACGTGGACGGTCTGTCGGCAATATTTTTTGTGTTAACTGCACTTTATACGGAAACAAATGCAAATCATCCTTCAAAATGCGCCGCAAAGTGATTCCACTGACGCCAAAATGCCGAGCGTGGTGACAATACGACACTTTTGGGTTCTGAGCAACGCTCTCTCTGTTCATTGGAACGTCTTTGTCGTTGATGAACGGTATGTTGATGATCTCCGACTGTCCCGTACTCAACAAAATTCGAAACCAAACGACGGATAGTGTTATCAGATGGTGCCTGTTGGCAACTATATTTTCGACGATATGCACGTTGAGTTAACACAACTGAACAATTATTTTCAATGTACATTGTTACTATTTCGGCGCATTGTTTCGGTGTAAAGCGATTCATGGTTAAAATTTTACTGAATTGACGTTTCAAAAACACGTATAACCAAATCAATCGGTTGGTAAATGTCAAAGTTATTCAATGTTTACATACCGACATAAAAGATGGCGCACCCTGTATACAGAGACTGTCAAAAATAATCAAACGTTTTAATAAATTTTCTTGGAGGCGTTATTAAGAAAAATATTTCAGACAAAAGTTTCATTGCTCAACATAGGCTATCTGATGGTGACCCTGTTCTTGACTCATAATTTCAGGGTAATTTTGGGGGTTATTTCAAAGTGAACTTGAAAATTTCAAACTAAATCGTCATTTTTGACGTATTCGAAAAAAGCAGGAAATGTTATGTTAAAATGTCTATGGTCATGTTAAAAGTCGAGGTAATATAAAAGTCTAATGTCTTATTAAAACATCACGTACTCAGTCATTATATATGGAAAATGACTATGATAAACGTTGTAGGGATAACGAAGTTTTATATTTTTGAAAATAATTTAAAGAATAACGTAAATTTTACAACGAGAACCATATTTTTGATCCCAAATTTAAAAGAAGAAAGTAGGTTTTAAATAAATTTAACGTGCAGTAGCCAGGCGCGGATCCAACGGGGGGGGGGGGGGGGGGCGATGGCCCCCTCCCCCCAAGAGCTTTGAGTTCAGGAAAATAGATCCGATTTTGCCTCTTATACTATAGTTTATTCAAAAACTAGAGAGAGTAATAAATCATTTTTACCCTTTTTTTCTTCGCAAACTACCTGTGGTCTTTAATTCTGTGTCTTTGGCAAAATCTGTTAGACACATATATTTTTCATAGGAATAAGTTAGAAATTTTATAATCAAAAATAGCGACCTATAATAATGGACTATTTGGGTTGGATAACAACAAATATTTGGAAGTGTGAAGCGCTAAAAAAGATTTCAATCCTTGTCATAGGCGTCGGAAAGAGGTTTGTTTTATCACTAAGTATTTATGGCATAGAATATTACTTCGGTAATAAACTTAAAATAAAAAGTTTATATAATATTATTTAATTTCTTATAATTTCTGAGTAATTTACATACATTATAAAATATAGATAATTTTGACATATTTAACACAAATCCCAACTGTATTTTTATTATTTTTAATTTTGGCATAGAAACCGTTTTAGGCACTTTCAGAATAAAACGTAGCCTTATTCTCGCAAAAAAAGTTATAATTTAAATACTTACAAAATTCCCACTGTTAAAAATACGAAAAAGTTATATATATATATATATATATATATATATATATATATATATATATAAATAAATTCGTCCATATAGTATTAAGATATTTTTGGGGCTACGGTCATTTTATTATTAATTAAAAACATTTTTAGTACATTTGACGTTTCAGTTTATTTATTTCTTAAATCATCTGTAGAATTGCAATTAATCACTAAAAAGGGATTCAAATGTAATTAGTTTTTATATGTTACAGTTAAAATTAGACATACTTATTTTTATTTCTATTGCACTGATATCTTAATTTAATTTACTTTATTATATGGAAATCCGATAGCCTTCAAAAAAATAAAATAAACATATTAATTCTACTCGCTTAACAAAATACACAAATACAATAATAAAATAACAAAAAACTTAAGGCTAATTGGAATTAAATATATATAAAATTAAAAAGTGGGACACACTAAAATAAAAATATAAAAAAATTAAATAAATATATAAACAACGTTAAACAATAAAATATAACAAAAACAAAAATTTAAATAATAAATTTTGTTTAAACTGGTAAACATTACGTATCTGATTCCTAATCAAAGTCAGTGAAGCAATCTTCGCTCAAATTAATTATAATTGGTTCCTCTATCTCGCTGATCATGAGATCGAGTTTCCACATTTTGTTTTATTCTTTTATTATATGGATTTTTCCCAATTTTCCACAGGAACTTTATTCTAAAAAATCTTTCAAAAGTTCAGTTAAATTACGAATTTTGTAAGTTGTGTTATTTCTAGCAACTCTACCTTTTACTTGAAAGAGATATCTTTCTCCAACGGATAGTTTCCGGACGATCTATAAGAACAAATTTCCTATCTGGTTTTTCCCAGCAAAAATTAAGTTCTCTGAGCAATTTTCAGAACTCAGTTCTTTTAATTTCAGGTAAATCGCGATCTTTACTGATTTTAATTAGAATTTTGTCGACGGTTGGGATCTACTTCTCATAATAAAATGTATGTACAACTCCTTTTATTGCAGTTTTCATCTCTTCTTCCAACGAGGTTTTTCGTCTGCCTGTGATCGAATGTGGTTTTGGAGTACTAACAATTGCAGTCTTTTTTCTCGTTCAGTATTCGGTACATAGTAGATTTTCCAACTCCTATCATGTTGGAACACATCTCAACAGAGTTTTTAACATTATTATCTAGATATTGATATCTTAAGGCATCATAAAAATTCATCGTAATAAGTTTTTCGTTGATGAAAAAATGCTCTGGTTTAACTATTTTAGAATAAATATAGATGTGGGGTATCTCACTTATCTCAAATAATATATAAAAACAAACGCAAACAAGATAAATCATTAAGGACACACTGTAAGGTGTACTTTGCTCACTGACAGAAATTAAATTGAACTATCAGAAATTTTATTACTGCAGTCAATTTATAAAAGCTTATAATATTTAAATATAATTAAAAATAATTAGTATAACGGCAGTCCTCAGTTACCTGCGGCACTGGAGCAGGTACGCTGGAGGTTTCGGTAACAGTTTTATTACTCTCTCTAGTTCTTGAATAGTGTATAGGAATGTGTATGCTTGCGATCGCCCCCCCCCCCTCCCAAGAGCATTGAGTCCAGGAAAATAGAACCGATTCTGCCTTTTGTATTAGGAATGCTGCTGGCACTCCCCCCCCCCCCATTGACAACTTGTTTTTCTTGCGATGCTCTCTCCCAAAAGCTTTGAGTTCAAGAAAATAGACCCGATTCTGTCTCTTATACTAGAAATGTGTATGCTGTAGGCATACCTCCCTGTCGGCAACTTGTTTTTTCTTGTGATCGCCCCCCATCTCTCCAAGAGCTTCAAATTCAGAAAAATAGACCCGACCCTGCTTTTTACACTAGAAATAGGAATGTTGGTGTCTCCCCCTCCTGTCGATAACTTGCTTTCGCTTGCGATACTGTACTTTTGTGATATCATCGCCCCCCCCCCCAAAGAGAGAGCCTGAATCCGCCCCTGGCAGTAGCCATGTGCATAATATAAACTAAGCAGTGATGTTTACACAAGCAAATTCAAATTAGAAATTTTCTTAATACTGGAAGCACTGAAAATGGTGAATCGTCTTTTCATAATGCTGAGTTCGATGTTATAATATTATGAAAGTTTAGTAATAACTGCAAAATTAACGAAGGTTTATAAAGTTTGAAAGTTTTTAAAATTATATTTTTCAGTAAAGATTTTAAAGCTAATATTACGAGCTAATCTTAAATCTAATTCTGCAGAAATGAAGGTGAAAATGGACAAATTTTTATCTCAAAAGATTCATAGTTAACCCAACGTAACCAAATATTAAAAAAAAAACATTTAGACTATCTAGGGATACATTAACATTTGATTAACTTATCGTTTATATACCAGTTGGATAGATATAAAACAAATATATAAAAATATGAAAATTGTTTAAAACATTATTAGTTATTAGATATTGCGATTTTAAAGTATTTCATTGCACAAATTGTACCGAATAATTAATAAAAGGTTGATTCGTTAAATTATTTTCGCTATATTAAAGTAATTTACTACCATTAATAATTTTGAACGAGCTTTTACGTGATGAAATTGTTAATCGGATATATGTTGAGATAAGGAAAAACAGAATTATAATAAATTCTGCTTTCTCCCACTCATTTTTGCCATCTATACATACGATTGCAAAGTATTTTAGTACATGAATAAAATACTAAATATTCAATTAATAGAAGAAAAATAAAATATTTTGGGAAATGTTTTGTTAGCGTGGATAAGCAACGCAATCTACGTATTTGAATAATTTGTTAATTCCGCGCGCTTACTTCGTGCTATCTCGACTATAACATGGACACTGTGCAGTGGCGTAACAAAGGCCCGCAAGGAACGCGGCGCAAGGGGGCTTCGGGCTTTGGGGGAGGGACTCCACTCACCCAAAAAATCTTTAGAATTCAATTTAACCAATCTCCAGTAAACTTGCTACTTTACAATCCATTTAACGCAAGGTGTCAGTAATTATTTATTATAAATAGACACGTATGCAACGCAGGGAGTTTAGATTTACACTAAATGTACATATATTAATAAATTACTTTAAGAACCACTAAAAAAACCCATTGAATGCAAGGCCTCTGTGAATTAATAGCTATTGTCGCAGATGGCGGCACACTCAGAATCTGGTTTATAGGTTCCGACGCAGAAAGGTTTAAATATGAGTATGCAGATGTAGAAAGTGTACCAAAGGTGTCTGGGGAAAGCTCCGACGGACTCACTGATGAGTACCACCGTCGGTAGCGAGGACGAAACACCTCTTTTAGGGTCTAAAATTAGATTGTGACGAACCGATCACTTCGACACGGGTGCGGTCTCGCTTACAACATGGCGACCGTGACAGGACCTAAGGCAGCAAGGGTTGCCTGGATGGCTGGGTTATAGCAATGGGCTGTAAAAGACCTTAAAAGCGTCCGCATCTGCAGTTTCATCAGGAAACACTTTCTATACATGCGGGATCTAACGATCTCGTCTGCATACAAAATATTTGCCTTGGCGGGGTGATGTCGCAGATAGCGGCACATTCAGAATCTGGTTTATAGGTTCCGACGCAGAAAGGTTTAAATATGAGTATGTAGATGTAGAAAGTGCACCAAAGGTGTCTGGGGAAAACTCCGACGGACCCACTGATGAGTCCACCGTCGGTAGCTAGGACGAAACACCTCTTTTAGGGTCTAAAATTAGATTGTGACGAACCGATCGCTTCGACACGGGTGCGGTCTCGTTTACAACATGGCGACCGTGACAGGACCTAAGGCAGCAAGGGTTGCTTGGATGGCTGGGTTATAGCAATGGGCCTGTAAGACCCTAAATGCGTCCGCATCTGCAGTTTCATCAGGAAACACTTTCTATATATGCGGGATCTAACGATCTCGTCTGTATACAAAGTATTTGCATTGGCGGGGTGATATCGCAGATGGCGGCACACTCAGAATCTGGTTTATAGGTTCCGACGCAGAAAGGTTTAAATATGAGTATGCAAATGTAGAAAGTGTACGAAAGGTGTCGCTTTTAGGGTCTAAAATTAGATTGTGACGAACCGATCGCTTCGATATGGGTGCGGTCTCATTTACAACACTATACTCACGGCATACAGTAAGAACTATAATTCAAAGTAAAATGTCGAAAAAATCAGTCACAACAGAGTTGTGATCGTTTATCCGAGATATATATGTTTGAAGTTTTCTCCATTTAAAAAGCTGGGTAAAATTTTTCCCATTTAATAAATATTGTAAATGAAATAAAAGCGATTACTCACAATTCAATTGTTGAAGTTAGATGCTTTGAAAAAGGAATTACGCGTCTTTTGAAGACGCTGCTTCTGCTTTTCAACCATTCAGAAAGTTTCATAAGTCGGTCCTCAACAGGCAGATAAAGTTGAGAAAAACTTTAAAAAATTGAGGTCATTTCAAATTTAAATGTTTGTCAAATCTCGAGATTTAGATCTTTTGAGAAACTTTTTTAAAAAAGAAATTCTGCGTATTTTTAAAGCGCGTAATCCCTCTTTTTAACCGTCTAAAAAACTCTAAGTGTCGAGATTTAACGATCATTTAAAGTTGAAATAAATTTTTTATTATTTATTTGTTTGTTTATTCGCGAATACTAGAGCTGTTTGGACGTATAAAAAGTAGAAAAAAGCATCTTCAAGAAACACGAAATTTTTTTTTGAAATTTAAAAGGCGATTGAAGCGTTGTTGCTTGCCCTTGCATTTCAATGCATTTTAAATGGAGAAAGCAGTAAAATGACGCATGTAAGAATTAGCAGCTTTAGCTTACATTTATGCAGAATGCGAAAAAACTAAAAAACTTGATATAGCTCTACTCATAGAACAATTTGCAAAAAAAAAGGCCAAACGTTTGGAATGATTTCGTCATAACACATAAAACGGAATTTTTTATGTTGAATTTGATGCTTGTTTTGATATGTATGAATAAAATTACATTAATTTAAATCAATGTAGAACTGTTTTTTTATCAAATAATATTATATTTATAAGTGCCCGTAGAAAGTTGACGTATTACTTTTACTTTAAAACATAAGTTGTCAAGAACATACCCCAGGTACAGCGTGTAGGGTATGTGGGTTGGGGAGCTTGGGTTTTGGTTTAAAATCTTGGTTTGCTCGCCTGTCTGTTATGTAACGATTATCGATCTCGCAGCGCGTGGGGTATGTGGGTTTGATAGCTTGGGTTTTGGTTTAAAATCTTGCTTTGCTCGCCTATTTGCTGTGTAATGGATATCGATTTGGCTGCGTATAGGGTAAGAGCTTGGGTTTTGGCTTAAAATCTCGCTTCTCTCGCCTGTCTGTTATTTAACGATTATCGATCTCGCAGCGCGTGGGGTATGTGAGTTTGGGAGCTTGGGTTTTGGTTTAAAATCTTGCTTTGCTCGCCTATCTGCTGTGTAATGGATATCGATTTGGCTGCGTATAGGGTAAGAGCTTGGGTTTTGGCTTAAAATCTCGCTTCTCTCGCCTGTCTGTTATTTAACGATTATCGATCTCGCAGCGCGTGGGGTATGTGGGTTTGAAAGCTTGGGTTTTGGTTTAAAATCTTGCTTTGCTCGCCTATCTGCTGTTTAATGGATATCGATTTGGCTGCGTATAAGGTAAGAGCTTGGGTTTTGGCTTAAAATCTCGCTTCGCTCGCCTGTCTGTTATGTAACGATTATCGATCTCGCAGCGCTTGGGGTATGTGGGTTTGGGGGCTCGGGTTTTGACTTAAATTCTTGCTTCATTCGCCTGTCTGCTGTGTAACGATTATGGATCTCGTTGATCAATAAGTATGTGGATTTGGGAGTTTGGGTTTTGGCTGTATACTTTTAAATACTCGCTCCGCTTGCCTGTCTACTGTGTAACGAATGTCGATATCGCCACGCGCGAGGTATGTGGGATTGGAAGCTTGACATCTAAACGTCGATATTTCGATTAATGAATATCAAAAACAACCTGTATTACAGTTTATTTAGCATTTGAACTAAATTATGTTGCTAAACTAAAAAGGGGGCCCCATTGAGATTCATGTCAACAATGAATACTCGAAGTTTTAAAAAATAAAAAGCTGTATTGCTGATGAACTACCTTAAATATCAAGTTTCAAATTAAACTAATTTTTGACTAGAGTATTAGTTTTGACCATTGGCAAGTCGCAGAGGATCCACTAATCGATTAAGTGATAAAATAATAATGAAATTTACACAGTAAGCATACACTAACAGGGTTTGGAGCTGAGAAATGCCGAAGAAGTAATGAACTGAGAAAGCTGTATCTCTATTGTAACTCAAATTGGAGATTAAGATACAAAAAATAGCCGTTTTCAGGGTTAAATAATGAATAAATTTGACCCAGCGGTTTCGCACAACAAAAAAGTACGACAGTAACATGTTACATAGTACATCACAAATATTTAGTGTATTACTAAAAATATTATTGAACTGCGCGCATTTATATCGAGATACCAGCTGGTGTCGCTGGTACATGACATATATGTAAATTTGTTCATACATTTTTATTGACTGTCTTATTTTAAGCACGTTTGCTAAATAATACTATTATTAGATAATAAACTCCATATCGCCTATAGCTTTTAAGTGTATTTTAATCCAATGTGTACCGATAATTTCTATTTCTTTCTCCTTTATTCTTTTTTTAGAAAATCTCGCAAAAGGAATACAGTACAAATAAATAGAACGACGTATCCAGAGACAGATGAGAGTGGCGTTAAATTCAATTAAAAGTGGAAAAAAGATAAGACAAGTGGCAAGAGATACGAAAATAGCTACACAGTAAAGTTATTACAAGAATTTTCGGCGGTCTGATATTGATGGATAATATAAAATTTATTTCTGCGGCCAGCTTTTCTGCAAAGCATGACGAAGTATTAAAATATTATTTAATCACTAAAAAAGTTATTCGTCAAAGTTTTCCAAGTGACGTTAATAACGATATTTGGAAGATACACTATCAAAAAACAGATTTATATGAATTACAAAGAAGTCTTGGGGAGGAGACAACGATATCGTGTGGTTCTGTATTGAAAAACAAAAAGTTTATTATGAAGCAAAGATCTTCGAACATACCCCTGTAGAAGTAGCATAACGTCAGAACTAAGGCCCGGTTGTTTGAACGCTGAATAACGTAATAATATTTTTATTTATATTTGAAAAAGTGTTGATAAGCAGTAGATATTTTATTTCTTGGTACAGACATACCGATTATATCCTATCCTTTTCTAATTGCATTATTTATAGTAGGGGAGCCCAAGAGGGGATTTTGGAATTTATGCAAGCTCGACAGAATACTATAAAGGAAGAAAGTTTGTACCCTGTTATGAACTATCAACCTGTTATGAACCTTAAATATAGGGGGGTGAGTCTAGGGCAGTCGATCAGATTAGTAAAAAAATCGATCCTTAAAGTAACTCGAGCTCGTCAGATTAAAACAAGGTAAGTTAATTACATGCAGAAAAGTCTACATTTCAATATTCTGACGGTTTAAGCGTGACATAAGGAAATGAGCGAGTGACAAAGTTGCAAAAAAAAAAAACGTCACCTGGACATATTCGAGCGCGGTTGAAATTTTTTTTATTTTAATGGAAATCATGTAAGAATCACGGAAATAATATAATCTGACGATTTTCGCAAGCCGAGAAAGCTAATTTCATCAATCAAGTGTAGTACGTGCAGGTGCTGAGAATAATGTATTTCCCACTCCGCGCCTCTCTACCCTTCTCAGTCTTTCTCTATTTCTCACTCTCTCGCACCGTCCCCATACTACTTTCTGCCGCCATGATGTTATTCCAGCTAATCACAACAACGCGTTTGTGCTCTTAGATGTATAACGTTTTTTTATTGTATTTTTAAAAAGTTTAGTGAATTAAATATAGTAAGTTTTATATGTATTACTACAATGAGTTATAATAGTGATAAAAGAGTGTGGTCAAGAAATACATGAAAAATTAATACAACTTCCACCAGAACCATTAAAAAAATGCATGGTGATTTTGGAGTATCGCCGAACCAAGCCGGTTCGAAGAAAATCACGCAGCACCTACACTGAAATTGAAATTTCAAAGGAAACATCATTAAATGACCGCTATCACGCGCAGTGCTATAAATTATTTACAGCGATAAAAATACCGCCAGATTTACTAAAACAACAAGATAATATAACAGAAAGCGAGATACTTTTATGATTAAACAAACTGTTTTTAAATTATTGAAAAGTTTTAAATACAAAAAAAAACACATTTCTCAGATAATATCGTCACTGAGATATCAGCAACAAATTTCGAGTGGAAAAATGTGGATGGGAAGTTGGAGATGACTTGGTTCGTTGGAAATCAACTCCCAGAAGCATATGAAGATATGGTCATAACACCTGACATTATACTAATATTATCATGAAATAAATTAAATATTGTTAAATATCATAACCATTTCTGATTACAGATACGCAAGATGTAGATAAAAATGACCAAAGTGATTCGAACTCCTAATCTGAAGATGATTCCACTGATTATGATGAAGATTAAACGTCTTTTTGATTTTTTTTCTCATTAAACATTCTTCTCATAAATACATGATAAAATTGTACATGTATATATTTTTCTATGACATTATATATTATTTGCTGTTCATTGATTTTATTCCGTTCAGTAATAAAAAAAATTAAACTGTCAGATCTAAAAAATTCCTCCACACAATTGGTGGGTTATACGTCTACACTTTTAAGGACATCATGCTGAACCGACTGTATATAAATCTGACGCGCTCGAGTATTTCAAGGTCAGGTTTTTTTTTACACTTTCTAAAATTGGCTATGAGTTCTAGTTGCGTTAAATTCGTCAGTCTTTCTAATATGACATCTTTAAGGGTTCACTTAACATTCTCCCTTAATATCTGACGCGCACGAATAACTTCTTATTTTTTATTTTTTCCACCCCTTCGTGTGGCTACCCCATCTAGCAAGCCGTCAGATTAACATCCCTCCGTTACCAGAAACAGGTTGCACGTATACATTGTTAATGTCTGACGCGCTTGAGTATGTCTTTGTGACTGATTTTTTTTACATTTTTGAAAATTTATACTCGCTTTCCCCACCAATATTGGGGCATACATCAATCCAATAGGTCCCGGCAACGCTCGAGTAACTACTCATTTAGTCTCTTGGGCTCCCCTACTATTAAACGAGTATCATCGGTACGTCAATTCTGAAAACAAAATATGAATATATGGTTGCCTAAATTATTATTATTGTTATTTTCACTATATAAACAACGTCTGACCATATTTACCGATAAAAATAAGTTTTTAATCCTCTTTTTGTTAATATTAATTGTAAACTTCGCATTTATAGTAATTTCTAACACTTAAAAACACCGAAAAAAGTCACGACAAGCAATTGAACTGAAAGACAAGATAATTAAATATGTTTATGTCTGTCAAACATCAAAAAAAGGTCTCCCCCACCGACCATAATCAGCCTTCAAACAAATCTATTGTTTAAATATAGGGTATGATCGAAGGCAAAGATTGTAGAAGTATCAGTAGCTCAAACTAAGGGGTATGATACTTGCTACGTGAGATTGCAATTAAAATATCAATATTTAAGTAAGCCTGATTAATAAGATTTGTCACTTGCATAAAAATTTTCACGAAATTATACAAGATCCATATCACTGATGTTTGAGCAAGTTTGCTACGAAAAAATATTTGTAATTATCGGTAACCTCGCCTTTTTTAGGATTAAGAAAATAAGATCGGAAATGATGAGAGTCTCTGAAAACGGTCAGAACAGACAAATCGCATAACGGTATGCAAATTTAAAAGTTAAAAATTTTCGGGTTTTTGCGGACGAGTTTGATCGGAAAGGTGTCTACGGTGGGATTCCGGACGAAAGGTATTTCCCTTTTCCTGTTTCCTTAATCTCTTTCCTGATTGTGAGTACCCTCAAAATACCTAGTACAAGTAAAGAAAATTAACCAGCAGATATCGAAGTTTTCCGGTAAGTGATTTAATTTAGGATAAGCAGATTTTCATACAGGGTATTTTTTAATAATCTTGAAAATAAATTATCCAACTGATATTATGACAGAAGATTCGCTATTGTCTGCCTTTGTAACTGTTCTTAAAAAGTAAACAGCTACGATCTGTGACGAATTAAGAACTATTCATCTAATGAGCTATGCTCTCAAAGTTTTCCATAGAATAATTCACTCCAATCTCTATAGAAAGGTCTAAGAGAATATCAGTAATACTCAATTCGGTTTTAGAAGTGATTTTGATACAGGAGAAATACTATTTTTCATTCGGTGGTTATACAAAAATGTCGAAAAGTCAACTGCCATATGTACACCTGTATGATAGACTACACTGAAACATTCGGCTTAAAAAATGAATGGTTCGTTGCTACATATTTTCTATCCAGCTGTACAGGGTTGAAGACTGGATTGTAGTATTTTCATATTCATGCACTTTAATGCTACGATATTTTATATAATTAGAAGTTTTTCAAGTTCCAATTTAAAATAAACTTTTTTGCCAAATAAGCTACGTTCACTATCTAAACATCAAATGTCTTGTCTAATTAAAAAATTTGAATAGACCGTTTAACTAAAGGTCAAATCCAAGTTGATCACGAAATTTTTATAAAAACTCAATATTTCAGTCCAGAGCATAACATTCCTCGAGGGAATAATGAGCTTTTCCATAGAGTACCCTTTTTACAATATTTCAAAATGCAGGTGTTGACCCAGCTTTTCTACCACATAGGTAAATGGTTAAATATTTTTATGCCTTCATAGATTAATGAAGTGTGAACAGTAAGACTGGATGTTAATATTGGTAGTGGTAAGTTATGATACTGGCGGGTTGTATACTGGTTACCAAATGATCTAACTGAATGTTTGTTTTTAAACATTACAGTCTCCAAAATAAATAAAGATGTAAGAGCAATATCTTACTTGCTCAAGAACAACGGGCTGCACGACACACTTCTTTCTCAAGTTGTAATTTAATATTATGAAGTAAACGTAGGCAAGGTCACTAGTAAGTCGTATTTTTGAACGTACCCATATAATGTTAGATCGTTGTTCGATGACGTGCCAAAATTGGAGGGAGAAAAAAATGGCATTTCCGGGATTCATGACATTAGATGGTCGCTGTGTTGATTAGCGGTTGGCTATTATATCATGCCGTATCTAGTTCTCCTTTTGGAGGCTAAGGCCATTTCTGGAAGCAAGTTTTTTTGGCAAATTAATCCGATATCAACTTATGCAGCCTTCTTAATTATTTCATGATCCTTCACTTCCGCTTTCCTTAACCTATTTTTGCATCCTTTTTTTAAGTCAATGAGCGAAAGTATCAGTACCTGGCCGATCCGGTATTTTATTGATTTTTCTTGTCCTCCTTTTTGCGGAGAGCTTATTCAGTCACGTATTGGCGTGATGCCGCAACTTCTAGAATTACCCCACTTGAGATTAATTCATCAATAGCGGGGGACTCAGGGACAAGACCTGTATAATTTGATTTAATTGAAGTATTAAAATATGCGTAAACAAGCGCAAGAAAAATAAATATGCCATAGCATTTACTTTATTTAAAATTGATATTTTTATTAGTTCTTATTATGAGGGTACCGTGATGATGGATTTTTTTTAAAAAAAAGTAGCAAGTTAGTTTTTGGCTTTGGGCTGTTCTGCCATGCAGCCAGTCTCATTTTATTATCACCTTTAAATTACAATTTATACTTAAAATCTAACTAAGCCTAAGAACAATCACAAACACCCATACCGGACCCGAGATTCGAACCCGGCATCTAAGTGATGCTAGACTACAACCATACCACTGCACCACCCAGATGGGCTGAAGATGGATTTAGAACTTTAAAATATTTTATTGGTTAACGTCTCCCCTTAGATCCTTAGTCTTCTTAACCAGAAAGGCTGAATTGATCAAAAACTTACTAGTGAGACTACAAATTAAGGTTTTGTCTCTATGTTAAAAAAGCAAGGATCATTTAATATATCCTTAGTTATATAGCAAGAATTTCTGTGTTTTTATTGAATTTTCCAACCTGAGGTTATATGGTTGGGTTTTCTCTGTTTTAACATAAGTAATTTCGGGTTTTTGGGTCTGTGTGAATGAATCATTTGGCTTTGGCCCATACCTTAAAATAGAATTTTCAGTTATTTCCAAATCTGGGGTTTAAAATTAATATTCAAATCTAAAATTTCTAAGATGACATCTAAATTATATTAAGTAGAGATGGGTTAAATTCAATATTGCCATTAGACATACTGTTTTGGATCTTGAAACTTTTGTTTAAAAGATTTTTTTAAATGACATTTCGCCGAAGAAATTACATACTTTTAATAGCAAAGGAATTCTGACATTTAGAAACTATAACATTATTATAACATTTAAGCTAATATTATTTTTTTTGTAAAACATTTTTATCCTTATACCTCTTCGAACACTACAATAAAACCTTTCAAAAATATTAGATTAATAAAATATTTGAATTGGCTGTCTACTTTATTGTAAAATATCTAAAGTCTGTCCCCTATGGCTATGTTTGTTGCATACATATTAGTTGGGAGTATTTTCTTGAATATGTTCATCTGTCTCGGAACTTTCCTCTCTAACACGTTTCAAACTATCCAGCTAGCTTGCCCCAGTCGGTCTTCGTCAAACATAACAAGAGATGCCTGCCGGTAAAAACTACGGTCTGATTTGATACGAAATTACCCATATTTCCAAAATCATCTTCTTGAGGGAATATACGAAGGAATGATTGTAATTTTTAGATTTATGTCATTCTCCAGAAGCACTGACTAATTTTTTTTCGAATATCTCCTTGACATTTTATGGATATTTTTCCATTCTTCTAAAAAACGGCATTCATCCTCTTTTTAGATTATTCTAAAAACCACGAAAAAGTTTTTTTCTTTACTTAACCTATTCTTTAAGGTATTAAACATAATGCTGAATGACACCGAAAGTCACTTCATATTTACCTTATAAATCTTTTTGGTTTAACTTCGCCACGACACTAAGGCCTTTTGACGATTTAGTTCAAACGATATTGAAGTAATTGTGCAGTGACTGTAATTCCTTTAAAACAAAGATGCAGAAGCATCGTAAACGTTACCACATTTCAAAGGCATGTTGCTAGTCATTTGCGTTTATGCTTAGGTAACTGTTCGGAAAATCACACTAAGATACGAACAGTGGCGTGCAATGAATTTTGAAAAGGCAGATTTTTAATTTTAATCACTGACATCTAAATGCTTGGTATACGTTTTTGACATTTAGTTGTAGCACATTACCAGTAAACTACAGATTCATATATTGTTACGAAAAATTTGAAAAGTTGTGGAACTTGAAAAAATGCGAATTAATAAGGGGATACGTAATATTTTTATTAATCAAAGGCATCTGTAAGGGCAACCTCATATTATAATTTCTTTTGGTAAATTGAGGTTTACAGATTAGGAGTTTTTCTAATGTTTCTCTTGTTTTATTTTTGTTATTTCCGTTACCATATCACACCTATGGAATCTATATAAAAATGCAGATCTGCTTCTCCTTCTTGTACTTGTATTAGGCCATCTGCCTGTTTTTTCTGATATTTCTTGTGTTTGTACCCAATAACTGTGAGATCAACTGCCAGCTATCCCGCTATCTTTTTGGGGAGTCTTGCTAGTGGTCCAATTTCTTCTGGTCTCTTGTTATTCCGGAAAGCCTATCAGATTCCATTTTGGGAAAATGTTTATTCCACTTACGTCTTTCGTGTTTGCCCTATCTTATCACATCTTAAACTTGACATGTTTTTCCTATCACAGATCTTCATTTTTATCGTCCCAAGTACTCGCTTTTTTTTGGGAACTCTACTTTCATCTGTAGTGCGTTTGTTATGATTATTTTTACATTTGATTAGTCTATCTGTATTCCTCCTGTTCTTAAATTTTTGTTTCTTCGTATGACGTCGCAGATATTTCGATAAATAGAGCTTTATTAGCATGTCTTCACATTCCTTCTTTCAATTTACAGTATAATTCAATGGCTAATTTGAACTGTTTAGAAAACCAGATATCATTTTAAAATCTTAGTTGTGGTCACAGCAGATGTGTATGACTTCTTAAAATATTTTTGAAAATGTGACGTTGCTTGACCTATCACTAGTTGATATCAAAGTTAAAATTTCAAATAGGACACCTTGTATATTATTGTACTTTTATACTCTGTGGAAGATAATGAGTATATTTTTTAGTATATTCTTTCCCATTTTCGTCCACGTTTCTTTCATACTGTCATACATCATTATGTAGATGTTCTTTATTTCGTCATTTCATCTTCCAGAGATTCGATGTTCAACTTTTCAAGTATTTTTATGGTATTTTCCCACTGGGAATAACTTGGTGTAGAATTTCTCAAGTATTAGGAACTTAATTTCGTCAAGGCCCATATATTGAGGATTTTTTGTGAAGACATTTCCCCTTTTATTTTTACTTAGTATATCGTTGATTTGTGTTGCTGTTTATCACTCTAGGTATACTTATGTGGTTTTGGGGAAGAATATATTATTTACTCTCAATATTTTTTTAGCACAGAAAGTTTAATTTTCCTTACTTCCACTGAAATCTCTCAGAACTTTATCATTGTTATGTATCTTGTTTACAATAACTTGTAATTTATTGTAAAATTACCCCGATTCGCTCTCAGATTTGTTTATGTCGAGTACATAAGTTGTTCTTAAGTCTAGTGTATTGAGATAGAGATTTAAAACTTAATTAATAATTTGGTTTTATAATTAGAGGTGTTTCTATGAACCAAATCAATTCGCCTCTTCCTGAAATTTTTTTTTAAATTAATTCTTTTTGCTACCAAATTTTTAATTTTATAAAATAAATTAACAATCTAAAAAGTTTAGTAGGCCCAACATTGTAATTTATTCAAAAATTTAATAGGGGCTCCATTTCTCTAAACTGACACACAACAGTTTCAAAATCTACGCCTATGGATAAGACAAAGTGTATAAGGAAGAATCACCTTAAATCAAAATGTAGGTGTTACTGCATTGCGTTGTGCTATTTGGTTGCTTTCTGCCTCATTGTCTTATAGCATTTTGGTCCTGATACCAAATAGCACTGAACAAAATAGCAACATAACAGACTGGCAAGGATATAAGTTTCCCAAAAAATACTTTTGATAATACATGTAACAGAGGAGTTGTACATATCATTACCTAAATTATGTTCATGGTTTAAGGATTTCAATTATTTGATATCGAATGATTTTTTTATTTCCATTGATGATTTTAATCCTTTCAAAAGATAATTTATGTAGAACAATTTATTTTATATTTTGGTTTTCTTTGTAAATCTAGGTTTACCTATTTTGCTTCCATTAATAGTCTTAATAATCATCTCCTCATACCTTTAAATGTTTCCACTAGCGTCCCACAAGGCCCAATAATCTCACTTCTCTCTTTTTTTCTATATATATATATATATATA
This sequence comes from Diaprepes abbreviatus, assembly GCA_034092305.1. NCBI lineage: Eukaryota > Metazoa > Arthropoda > Insecta > Coleoptera > Curculionidae > Diaprepes > Diaprepes abbreviatus. Next base: position 1,942,377 of record JASJET010000055.1, on the reverse strand, counting down.
TATATATATATATATATATATATATATATATATATATATATAGGGTGCGGCATTTATCTTGAAACAACGTAATATCTGGGTGGGATCGCATTTTTTCAAAAAATATTTTATACAACAATTATATTGTGATAACTAGCAGCGACTTTGAAAATAACCTTGACTTTACCCTTCAAGGTTATTTGAAGGTTAACTTTTGAATTTTAAATAGGACCACCCAATTTCGACCCTGGGAAATTTTACCGTCGTACATGACCTTATCCTCAACGTAAAGGTCAAATATCAAGGTAATTTCAAGAGATTTTTGTATTTGGTGAAATGTGTCGTACAAAAGTTGTTAAGTGGCACGGAGGCTATCTGTTAATGGCCTTCAAGGGTCAATTAAAACTCATTTTCAAAATTTAAAAAGGAAATTCCTAATTTGATTCCCGGAAATGAAAAGACCGATCAATTTCACTGTAATTTCATCATCAAATATGACCTTGACCTCAAGGTCAAGGTCTAATATCAAGTTCATTTTAAGGTCAAACGAAAATCTTTAACGTCATTATTTTATAAAATGTTTCATACTGAAGTTGTAAGATTGCAGATTTGATCTCGATCTTCCGGGCTATTTGAAAAATTCATTCGTTCAGAATTGTTAGCAAAAATTGTACTTACAGGAACAACGACGTGGACGTAGTAGTTTTTGTTCTCTTCAGGGTGATTGTTTAAGGTAAGTTCTCTCGCCTTTCACCATCGGGGTTCTTATTTTTAAGAGACCTCTCGTCTCTTATCATTTTGTATGATCATGTTAAAGGTTTCATATGAATTTATTTCAATAAGACTTCAAAATGGTTACTTTCAACTTCAAAACACTTATTGACCAGCACATCAAAATCAAAAGATTGCACACAACTGCGGAGCATTTCAGGTGTAATTTTGGCACAAGCATCTCTGATTCGCTGCTGCATGTTTTCACGAGTTGTTGGCACGTCTTTATAAACTTCGCTCTTCAAATAACGCCATAAACGAAAACATGGTGACGTAAGGTTTGGCGATCTTACGGGCAACTTTACTGGACCTCTTTTACCAATCCACCGATCATTGAATTTGCGATCCAACACTTGATCTAATTGGGAATAATGCGCTCGATATTCATCGTGCTAAGACCATATTTGTTACCTTGCATCTAAGCGTACATCTTCAAACAATTTACTTTTTAAATTTTGAAATTGAGCTTCAAATTACCTTGAAGATTAAGGTCAAGGTTATTTTCAAGTGATAGTGACCACTTAGCCCCCGTGCCACTCAACAACTTGTGTACGAAACATTTCACGAAATATTGCCATCTTTTTTGTTTTGACCTTGAATGGCCTTGATATTTGGCATTCGCCTTACGGTCAAGGTTCGCTCTTTTCATTTCCTGGGTTAAAATAGAGGGGTTCTATTTCAAATTCTGAAGTTGACCTTTAAATAACCTTGAAGGGCATGGTGAAGGTTATTTTCAAGGTGTATATATATATATACATTTAATTCCGAACGGCCGGTATTTATACAAACTTGGTTGTTTTAATCACCTTTTATTAAAACTTCACTTCTGACAACTGACAAAACAATTCGACTTACTTCGACGACGTCTCAAACTAAACTGTCCCCGAAAGCTAATAGGGATCCTCTTCTGGAAATTAGAACATTCTGCATCTTTCTAGAAGGATTTTTATACTACATGGTGTAATAAAAATAAGAAAAATTAGTAATCTGGCTATTTCTAGACCTTCTATCATATCATGTAAAAAATTAGGAAATAGAATTTATTAAAAAATTCCAGACCTTCTTTCATCGACGTGCTCAAGCTATTTAAGCAATTAATTATGACCTCTATAATCATAAAAGGTTGGGACTGTAGCAAAAAATTTGTATTTATAAATAGGTTATGTAGTAAATGCGATTTACTACCGTTGTAAATTGTTACATTTACCTAGTTCCCATCCCTGCCTATAACACAAACTAATATCACTGCATTAGGATTGTTAAATAATTAACTTAAATACTAAGTGAAACTTGTAGACGCATAATCTGATTAAACTAATTTGTCAAAGCTGAAGCTTTTATGTCAGAACTGATAAGTAATTGATACATTTTCTATAATTGAACGAAAACCTGACGGGGATTATAAGCTTGGTTCCTTAATTTAGCAATTTGGATCATGTTTCATTAATTTTACCTTGTTGCTTATACACAAGAATATACGTAAGCTCCTATTTCAAAATAGTATCATATTTCTTTGAAATAAGAGGATTATAGCTTCTAAGGGCACATTTTAATAAAGATACTTAGGTAAAATAAATTTTTTGTATATTAAGAGTTGATACCTAAATGATATGAGAAATAAATGTAAGGTAAAATATTGTATGCCCTTATTGCATGAAAATAAATAAATATTGAAGACGCGATTCCTCATCTACGGAGTAAACCTGATCAAGTCATTGGTAAATTTTGTAAAAAGTTACCAAATATTCCATGGGTTCTTTGGGCCCTGAAACCTTTTCAGGGGGCGTCAGCGGGTCCAGGACAACGAGGAGTATTAAGTAGTCAAAGTAGACGTCGACATGATAAGGAAATTAATAATACATATTTTGAAATTTTTCATCTTACTGTTGTAGCACAAGTTTTTAAAAATAAAATTTAACATTATAATTAGTAATCGAGCTAGGTTGCATTCTATGACATGCATATGGGAGCTTGTAATGATGTAATGACTTCTTTACACAGCGAGTGAGTAGTTATCGCCAACAAACGAAAACATGCAAGTCAATGCGTGCACGATTCAAATCTATAAAAACTCGAGTAGAAATTAATCTCATTACTGATTGGGTACTTTTTCAATAATGTCAATATCTAAGTAATACATGATACATAGTCATTAATAATAATAATAAATAAAAGAAAGGTGAACAGTTGGTAAGTAAATCTGTTGAAGCTGTGACAAAATTTGTCTTTTATCATGTCGGAATCTATAACCGAGTAGCCCTATAGGTTGATGGTATTGCTTTTTAACGTTATAAACAAATATCGTTTCATTAATCATAACGTACACTGTAAAAAGGAAATGCATTATACTTAAGGTAAATATGCTGGAAGCAAATTTCATAAAACGTTTCTTAAATTCAATTAATGTATTGAATTAAATTTAATAATCTTACACTAATATAAATTAATGCATTCCATTAAATTTAAAGTTTGTTCATTACTTTTTTAAGGCGAGTATGTACGTTAAATATACAGGGTGAGTCAACGATTGGATGAAGTAAGTTTGTGCCTTTTCGGTGAAATTAACAAAGAAACTATATTTATTGTTTGATACAGTTTATTTTTACGCAGATTTTAAAAATATTTAGGACTCTACAGGGTGAGCCAAAAAACTAGGACAGAATAGAGTTGTATTTTTTTAAATAGAACACCCTATATACGAATCGTATTTTCGATTTAGCTTATAATTTTAAATCTTTTTTATTAAGGATTTACTACAACAAAACTTTATAGTTTCTGAGATAATTAAGTTTAAAGAAAAAAAGTCACATTTTCAAGCATCAATTCAATCCTAAATAACGTTTTCAATTTTGTGACAAATATATTCAAATTTGGAATTTAGCAAGGCCAAGGACAAGTTAACATAATTTTTACCTAATATTTGCAATAAAAGCTACAGGGTGTTGAACACATCGGCTCAAATTTGAACAAGTTTAAATGAATAAATATCTTTTTTTTTAAGTGGTACACCTTGTATATTTTCATGTTATTTAATAGAGTAATAAAAACCCTAAAAGTTTTGTTCAATATATCCTATACCTATTTATAATAGTTTTTGAGATATTTCAGTTTTTCTTATTTTCCATACTTTTTTACAGAAATAGTCTTCATTATCATAGTAGCCATGGCAAAAACAATGTAAAAGAACATTTTTCTGTGTGTCAAATTTATAACCGCAATCGCTTCTTTTGGTTTTTATGTCGTGTAGTTTGGTTTTTTTGCATTCATCTTATATTGTAAAATGAATTTTCCAAAGAATGAGTTAATAGATATGACTTATACAATAGAAGAGGCTCAAAAAAATTGCCTTCTTGCTCAAAGAATTTACAAAATGAAGTATCCTGATCGACGCCAGCCTAATACCCATACTTTTCAAAACTTAATCCAAAGATTTGATTCTTCTGGTACTGTTGATTATCCAAAACGTAAAGTGGTCAACAAACCAGTAACTAATGAAGAAAAAGGACTACAAGTATTGTTAAATGTTCAGGAAAATCCTTATATTGGTAGCCGTCAGTTAGCAGCATTATGTGAAACATCACAATCCACCGCTAATCGTACTACCAAGAAATATAGGTATCATCCATATCACATGGAATTACACTAAGAATTGCATGGACAGGATTTTGAAAGTCGTGTAAACTTTTGTCGTACAATAAATGCGGAGATTCAATTAAATCCAAATTTATTATGCAAGGTAATGTTTAGTGATGAAGCTACTTTTAGAAGTAACGGTGCCGTAAATAGACGCAACATGCATTATTATGCCACAGAAAACCCATTTTGGATTAGAGAGGTGCAACATCAAAACCACTGGTCATTAAATGTTTGGTGTGGTATTCATCATAATCGAATTATTGGACCCCACTTTTTTAATGAACCACTAAATGGCCATAGTTACCTGAACTTTCTACAAGAAGAACTACCCCAACTGCTTCAAGGTCTCGATAGGGATGAGCTCGACAGTATATGGTTCCAGCACGATGGTGCGCCTCCGCATTACCATCATGAAGTTCGTGCGTTTTTGGACCAACGATATCCGCAAAAATGGATTGGACGTGGGGGTTTCATTGAGTGGCCACCAAGGTCTTGCGACATCACCCCATTAGATTTCTTCCTATGGGGTTATATTAAAAATAAGGTGTATGTTAATCCACCAACAACAGTGGAACATATGCGAAACAGGATTAGGGATACCTGTAGAACAATAACGCCACTAATTTTGTCCAGGGTCCGAGAAAATCTGCAAAAAAGACTAAATTTGTGCATTACACAAGAGGATCGTTTATTCGAACACTTATTAAAAAGAAATAATTAATCTCAGTATTTAATAGGTAATTTTTTTGTTTCAATTTAGTAGTAAATATGTATTTGCCTTGTCGTTATTGTTGTGTTAATTTTTTCACATTATGTTTAATTAAACTATTGCCGTTGTAATCTAACGAATAATGTATTTCATCATATTTAACCACATTCTGTTTGTTTCTGTAGTTTCTTTTACATTGTTTTTGCCATGGCTACTATGATAATGAAGACTATTTCTGTAAAAAAGTATGGAAAATAAGAAAAACTGAAATATCTCAAAAATTATTATAAATAGGTATAGGATATATTGAACAAAACTTTTAGGGTTTTTATTACTCTATTAAATAACATGAAAATATACAGGGTGTACCATTTAAAAAAAAGACAATTATTCATTTAAACTTGTTCAAATTTGAGCCGATGTGTTCAACACCCTGTAGCTTTTATTGCAAATATTAGGTAAAAATTATGTTAACTTGTCCTTGGTCTTGCTAAATTCCAAATTTGAATATATTTGTCACAAAATTGAAAACGTTATTTAGGATTGAATTGATGCTTGAAAATGTGACTTAATTATCTCAGAAACTATAAAGTTTTGTTATAGTAAATCCTTAATAAAAAAGATTTAAAATTATAAGCTAAATCGAAAATACGATTCGTATATAGGGTGTTCTATTTAAAAAAATACAACTCTATGCTGTCCTAGTTTTTTGGCTCACCCTGTAGAGTCCTAAATATTTTTAAAATCTGCGTAAAAATAAACTGTATCAAACAATGTAAATTTCACCGAGAAGGCACAAACTTACTTCATCCAATCGTTGACTCACCCGGTACAGTCAGCGTTCATCGGATTTAAGATATGTTATCACATATTTAATGCACCAACATTAATATGAGGTCAAGAAATTGTGAAAATACCAGAAAAAGGTGGACATTTTTCCCATAAGTAGTGTACCATCATCTGTAGACCGGTTTCGAACCCATTGGTTTCCGTCAGTACCGGCAGACATGTACACCTCATCATAAGAAAATTGAGTTCTTTAAGCTACTTATACCATACTAAATAAAAAGTTCAATACAAGTTGCGCCATCTCCCGAAATCTCATGCAATGTACCATGAATATTAATGTAAATTTCCTTAATGTTAAGGTACATGTGAATTAATTTTAATGTACAGAAAGTTGGAATATCTTTTCAGTTACTTTATTGAAATTTAAGATATCATTTAATCAAATTTAATATACGATACGAACTGATATTTCAATGAATTTGCTTTAAATTCAAAGTAAATGTAAATTATTTACGATTTAAAATACAAAATCATCAAATTTAATGTAGAATGTACATTAAATTTGCATTAAATTAAGGTTATTTTTAACAGTGTAAGCGCCACCCTGTATGAAGGGAAGTGGATTTCTACTTACAAGCGGTCACCTAGTGCACAAAATCCATAATAACTGTCGCTGATCATTGCATTAATACTTCAACACTTTTCAATATTTATCTGTTTTTATTTGTTAATTATAAGCATCTAATCATAAAATAAATAATATATTATCATAAGGAACATCAATTATTATAACTATGTTTGAGAGCGAGTGAGTTGATGTATACTTTGCTTAATAATTACAAACCCTGTTTAAAATGTAGCATAATGAATAAGATGTCGTACTGCAGTAAGTATATTGTACGCATTTTATTATTAGCACAATAAAGACTGCATTAATGTCTACGCTATGTGTTCCCAAATTTTTTCAGTTAGCAGTGCAAGTACAGATTTAGTATTTGGTCGAAATATGTGTACAGTTGCGTTCAACAAAGTGTCATACATTTGTACTTTACAACCTGCCTACAACATAGTAGCAAACTACAATACTTCTTTGAACACGACTCTATATTGACACTAATGACCAAGCACAGAAGTGAAAACACAATCTGAGGCTCATATATAGGTATGTATGAACAAAAAAAGCCAATGAAATGGGTGAGCTTGATAATATTTACATATTTTTTTAAAAGTACAGGCATGGAAAGGATCTTGGAGGACGTGTATTAATGCAAATGTGGGAAACAATCTTGACCGCAGTCCTCATTAATTTTTCTTATCCATAACTGCAGTTTTCTCCTAAAAGCTGCAATCTTCATCAATAGTTTCAAGATGTGGATGTTATTGCCTTGTAAAGACAGATTCAAGGTATTCATTTTGTCAAATATAAGTTGTCCATCTTTATTACTGTTAGTAGCCTCACGAAGTTGCAGACCAAATTCCTGGCCTTTCATTTTCTCTATTAACTGTTCATTGAGATCCTCAGCTATATGATGGATTCTTCGACTAATAGTGGTGTTAGTTAATTTCTGCAACGATTTGACTTTTTCGCACTTCGTCATCGTGTATGCTATCTTGAAAAATGCTAGCAGTGCGGTGTTAGGTACTGGAGCTTATTGAGTGAACACCTTTTTTGTTTTTGTAAATTAAGCAACTTTCTATTAAAAAATTCTGTAAATGACAAACAAGATGTCAAAAAACTAAGTCAAATATACTATAATTTGATATTTTAATATGACATACTTGAAGCGACTCTATAATAAATATGAGAAATAATGTAATGATGCCTGGCACGATTTGATATAAACTCATGCAAATTAAAGAACGTTATTAAAAAAAAACATAATAATCTTTTTTCCTATTTTTTTTCTTTTATAAAAAGTAATCTATCCGTATGAATTGCATACCAAGTTGTAATAATTGAGTTTATTTTTAACATACGCACAAAGCTACGTTCAAGGTATTTACTATTTCATAATTTTCACTATTTTAACTTGTGTATCGTTTTTGTTTTAATTTTAAGACTGTTGTAAAACCTATTTTATTTTTATTAATTTTAATTAACTAAATATAAATGTAATAGATAACTAGGACAATTACTGTGATACATGTTTTATTATAAAAAAAATTGTAATTTTGTAGATTCAAGATAAATATACCATATCTTTGAAGAAGCCAGACGACAGACTAATAAGCTTTGATGTGGAGAGTCTGTATACTAATGTACCATTAGGGGAATCACTAGACATAATCAAAACTAGACTTTGAAATGATACTACTTTATCAGATCGAACCACGTTACCACTGGACGGGGTGATGCATCTTTTGGAGTGTTGCCTGCGTAGTGTTTACTTTCAAGTAAAGGACAGGTTCTACGCTCAGGACGACGGGCTTCCTATGGGTTCTTCACTCTCTCCAGTCGTCGCCAATATATATATATATATATATATATATATATATATATATATATATATATATATATATATATATATATATATATATATGGAATGGTTCGAAACTCATGTCATAGAAACGGCAACAGTAAAACCGAAAGTCTGGTTGAGATATGTCGATGATACCTTCATCGTATGGAAGGGCGCTAATCAAGAAGTTAATGATTTTTTTGAAACATCTAAATAACATTCGACCTACAATTAAGTTTACCATGGAAAAAGAGGTAAATGATCAATTGCCTTTCCTAGATGTCATGGTGAGTCGTTCAAACGAAACTATTTAAACTTCCGTATACAGAAAGTCAACACATAATGGACAATATCTTAATCATAGTTCCAATCATTCTGTTGTAACAAAATGGGGAATTATACGCAACCTCTATAATCGCGCTATATCTATATGCAATAATACCGAATCATTGGAAAAAAAGGTAGCAAATATTAAATCCGATTTACAACAGAATGGTTATCCTTTGAAATTAATTGACGATGTTATAAATAACTCTAGAACAACGAACACTGGACAGCAAGAAACACATTCCATATATATATATATATATATATATATATATATATATATATATATATATATATATATATATACAGTGCCTTCATTTCAAAACGAACCATCCTTAATAACTTTGTTAAATAGAAAAATTTAAAAAAAAAGAAAAAACACGTCAATTTAGATATACAGGGGGAAGTTTAATTTTGCATTTGTTAAAAGTCTGTCAATCACCTCCTCACCTCCAGCTAACCTCACTTTGATGTGTCAAATGGGAACCCCCACCTTGTGACCATCATTGTAAGCAGCATAAAATTGTCTATCCAACCGTATAAAAAAAATTAAATCGGTTGACGTACAAGCGAATAGTGTGCAAAAATGTCTTGTAATAATGCATAATATATCGGCCTCGAACTTTGGTATGTCAAATGATTACCCTATAGTGTGATACATCATTTTAAAGGACGTACGATCTGCTATCCAACGATGTCAAAAAAAATTAAGTTAATAGACGTTATAGGCAATTAGGATGCAAAAATGTGTGTTAAATATAAGCAGTTTATTCAGTTTTATTCAGTTGAAGAAAATTGTTTTATTAAATGTTCAAAATGTGCGCCGTTATTAGCGAGACAATAAAAAAGCCTATTTTTGAAATTCCCCACGAACATTGGCAAGGATTTCTCTGCTAATTCCTCTACATTCCCGAACAATTCGATCTTTTAAATCGTCAATATTTTCAGGTGGGGTTTTATAAACCTTGCTTTTTAAATACCCCCAAAGAAAAAAGTCTAGAGGGGTTAGGTCTGGAGACCGTGCTGGCCATTCAATTGCACCACGTCTGCCAATCCACGTCCCTGGAAAATGTTCATCAAGCCACTCTCGAATTGCCAAAGCGTAGTGCGGGGGAGCTCCATCTTGCTGGAAATGCAAATTATTTTCATTTAGTACCATAACAGCATTTTCATCCACTTGATTTTCTAAAGATTGCACAATGGCAGGGTATATTGTGTTTTCTAAAAGGTTTAAATAAATTTGCCCAGTTAAATTATCTTCCAAAAAAAATGGCCCGATGATTTCATTGCCATAAATTCCTGCCCACACGTTAATTTTTTCGGGATATTGAGTATGCCCTTCTCAGAAAAGGTGCGGATTTTCATTATCCCAGTTATGTCTGTTAACCAGTCCATTTAGAAAATAAGTTGATTCATCATTAAAGCAGATATTCTTAGGTAAATGGGGGTCCTCGTCAATTCGTTGGCACATTAATTCGCAAAATTGAATTCTCCTATCAAAATCGTCTTCTCCGAGTTCTTGAAGAATTTGAATTTTGTAGGGAAAAAACTTATTTTGTTTTAAAACTTTATGCACAGAGCCAGCAGAAATATTGGTTAAATCTGCGACCTTTGAGATGGATAAAGTTGGATCTATTGCAAACTGTCCTAGTACCTCGATTTGGCATGCTTCATCTACAACCCTTTTCTCAATAGATTTTTTATTACAAACGGATCCCGTTTCTTCAAACTTTCGTACCAATTCGAGTACATATTTATGGCCCACGTTTTTGTCTTGATGCCTCTCGTTAAATGCTCTGGCGGTTCTACGAGCGCACCGATCTTCAGCTCCATAGAGAAAAATTATTTCTATTCTTTCGGCTAGCGTATACACCATTTATATTCACGTTTCAACTAGGCGTCACAATGACAATTTTAACAATAATAAACAACTGGTGTTTAAAGATCTTAAAAATTTTATTTATTGCAGTGATTTTTTGTACCTATCAGGTACCGCAAAAATATCATTGAAATAAATACACTAGATTGATTAGACTGCAATGAATTTTGCGATGAATTTTAAAACAGGCTTAGTTTTTTTCTCGCAAATATTTTAACTGTTTATTATTTTAAAAAAATATTTATTTTAAATTTAAAATAATATTTTACTCTATGAAGTAGCCATTTGACATAATAAAGTTTAATGTGATAAGGTGTCTATTATTACCACACATCTTTTCTTACTATTCGCTTGTACGTCAACCGATTTAATTTTTTTTATACGGTTGGATAGACAATTTTATGCTGCTTACAATGATGTGTCACAAGGTGGGGGTTCCCATTTGACATATCAAAGTGAGGTTAGCTGGAGGTGAGGAGGTGATTGACAGACTTTTAACAAATGCAAAATTAAACTTCCCCCTGTATATCTAAATTGACGTGTTTTTTCTTTTTTTTAAATTTTTCTATTTAACAAAGTTATTAAGGATGGTTCGTTTTGAAATGAAGGCACTGTATATATAGACTAATCAATTTTAATTTAGTTCGGATGAATATTATTGATGACGCATAGGTATTCTCTCGTTGGATCAACTGTATCTGTTTGTGTGTATATTTATATGCTGCAAACGTGATTAAGCAATTTTAACAAACACGAAGTCAAAGGATTCCTTCTGACATCTCACATATTGCCAGCTATACAAAATTTTAAAAAAGTTACAATAACGAACGTACGCCGCCATGTTACCGAGGTCAAAAAATCAAGTTAAATCTACTGAGTTCCGTAAATTGTTAAACTTACTACTTTCGCACCCCATTAGTATTAATAAATAATTAACTTAAATTCTGAGTGAAACTTGTAGACGCATTATCTGATTTTCTAGAACTGAAACTTTTATATCGAAACTGATTAGTAATTGATACTTTTTCTCTAATTGAAGGAAACCTGAAGGGGCTTATAAGCTTCGTTCTATAATTTAGTAGCTGAGATCTTGTTTCATTAATTTTACCGTGTTGCTTCGACTCAAGAATATACGTAAGCTCTTAATTTCAGTGTTCGTACTGCAAAATAGTATCATATTTCTTTGAAATAAGGGGATTATAACTTCTAATTTTAGTAGACACATCCAGGTAAAATAAACTTTTGTATATTAGGAGATCTATTATACAAATTTATTTATAAAGACACAATCATACATATCAGAATGGATAAAACAACTACTACCGGCAAAATAGAACTAAAAATACCAGGATGCCAGGGAGATACAATCTCTCCTTAGCGGTTTTCGATGGCCCTCAAAGAGGTTTTCAAAGAATGGAAGAAAAAAAGGGCGTTATATGAGTTGAATGAAGTTTCCATAAATATAGGTTTAAAAATAAATTATAGCAAAACAAAAATAAGAGAGTCAACGAATTTACATATCTGAGTAACACTATTAAGTTAGAAAAAGAAAACTAACACACAAAAACTCAGACGAATCAAATTGTCATAGCTAGTGTTTGGAAAACTCAACCTAATCCTAATCAACTTAAAAACCAGAGTTTATAAAACCTTTGTCCTGCCAGTCTGCATTTACGGATTAGAAATGTTAAGTCTCGCAAAAGTACTTGCCCAACGTCTTAGGACATCAGAGAGGGCTAAAGCACGGACCATGTTTGGTGTTTCGTCATGCGGTAGGATACGAAATAAAGAAATCAGGAAGAAAACATATAAACATAGATATAATGAAAAAAATAAAAAGAATGAAGTGAAAATGGGGATGAAATATCACCAGACGAACCACAAACAGACGGGCATATAGAAAGACAGGACAGAGACCTAAGTAAACAAAAATAAGTCTGCGACGACGACAAAAATGATAGGTAAACGATATCAAATCAGTAGCGGGTAAATAATGGATAGGTATGGCACAGAAGAGGAAGACGTAAGAGAGACCTATATCTCGTACTGGACAAATGTGGATTGAGAAAGAAGAAGATACCAGTGTGGTAAAGCGGATTACAAGCAAGCAAATTCACGAAATTTGGTTTTGGTGGGAACACCTATAGTTGCATTTATAAGATGAAATGATCTGTGCTATTAACATATCGCGCTTTGGGCCATTTATTCATATCTCAGCAACTTATTATTTCCTCAACTTCAAATTTAAATAAGATATTGTTTTAGAGTCTCACTTTCGATTAAGAAAAATATTAAATACTATGATATGTTAAAGAACGAAGGCTTTCACAGCTTTGGTCAAGTTAAAAATCATGATTCTTGAGTTTAGATTGTGTCAAATTGGAACTATTATTCGATGTTTCCCTTACGATTGCACAAGGCATCTTTAGAGATCTTTACCCCACGAGATTAGAACACTGAATGACCATCGAGCAGCAACAGCCTGGTATTTATACCTGACTGGTTCTGATCTATTAATATTATTTGAATACTTACAAATTTTCCATTAAAAGTATGATCTGAGCAATGCTGGTGTTTAGCTACTGCAGATTGTACAATTTGTTTCTTTTAAATAAATCTTTGATGTTCCTTAAGCCTACTGGATATAGAGCGTCCTATTTCACCTACATACAATTTACCACAAGAGAAGGTATCTTATAAACGCCTTCTGTTTACAATGGTATTATGTCCTTTGGTGACTTTAAACATTGTCCAATTTTCTTGCATGTAAATTGCATTGAAAATTGTCCGAATGTTTAATTTTCGGAGCAATTTGGCAATTTTGTCGGTGGTTTCTTATATGAAAGACAAGACAACATTGTCAACAGGTGGTACATTTATGACATTTTGTTGAGTAGTTGGGTTTTTATATTTATTAGTAGAATGACTAATATTTTCAGCGCAATATCCGTTACCCCTCGGTGCATTAGACGGTTTTTCTGTTTCTGATTTCAGTGACTGTTCGTCACATATTGAAAGAGCTCTATGTACCACAGAGTTAATGACGGATTATTTTTAGAAGGATGATGATGTGAAGTTGCATTGAGATATCGATTTGTATATGTCGGTTTTCTGTATACAAAATGGCTTAATTTGATTCAGTTTCCATATTGAATTTTATGCTAGATGATTCAGGAAATTATGGAGGTTATCAGCACGATGCGGCCAAATTACGAACGTATTTAAACCTAAATTTAAGTTTTAGAGAAGCAGAAGGCAAAGCGTTTGCTTCGAGAGCTTTCATGAAGATGATTGCTACCACGGGTGACAGCGGAAATCCCATGGCCGCTTCCGAAGTCTGCTCGTAGAAAGTCCCCTGAAAAATAAAATAAGTGATGTATATGTCCAATATTATGAAAGCTGGATCATTTATAGGAACATCTGTATACAGGGATTTTACATAAAAACTGACCAATATGTCTCTGATTGGATGGATTTTAACCTCTGGACAAAGTGTCTAGACTTTTTAACAAAAGATTCAGTTTTTCTTGTAAGCAGATGTAAAAGTTTGGCAATATATTTACCTATTTTGTAGGTTTGTGAGTCTGTTATGCTGGCGATTGAACGTAGAAATACATTTTCTTTATGGTTTTTTGGGCGGTCCGTAGAGGCATGGAATCTTGAAGCTGCTTGATATAACGGCTTTGTTTTCTTCTGGAGTGAGGCTGGAGGCGTTGATTACACTAGTTTACAAAATTTAACTTTTTGTCTGTTGCCGTGAATTTTATGGTTAATAATATTCACTTATGACCTGTTTTTGTCAAATCTAACCTCAAAAATTTTTGCGCAGCTCGAGTTATTTTTTTTTTTTGATTTTTATCATTTATGCGTGTTTATTTATCGACAACGTGCATATTTTACTGTGTTGAGATTAGTATATGAAGTTTTTGCGTCACGAGTAGTTCAAGGAGACGTTGTTTAAACAATCCAAATCATTTTTGCTATATGCGGAGAATATGTGTTTAACAATTGTAGAAAAGTTATATTAGAGTTGGTGAAAAATACCTATTTTGAGTATTTTGGGATGCTCTTAGATAAAAATGAAAAGTATTGGGCTCCTAATTCTGTTTCTAAATCGTGTGTGGAATATTTAAGATTATGGAAAAGTGGTAAAAGAAGTGCCTTTAAATTTGGAACACCGACTATTTGGCGAGAACTACAACATTATCTCGAAGACTGTTACTTTAGTAGCGTGAACGTAAACGGTCTAAACACTAAAAATCGAGCTAAATGGCAGTATCCAAGCACTAGTTGTATTCAGTGTCCACTGCACCATTCACCTGACTTTTCAGTGTCTAAAAATATATCTGAACGCTTAGAACAAGACTAGAAAGGACTAAGCTCATCACAAAATGATGCTGATTCTGAAGGTATATTAAATGAGCCAAAATGCTTTTCCCAAAATGAGTTAGATTATCTTGTAAGATATTTAAATCTTTCTAAACAAGCTTCAGAATTGTTAGCATCAAGACTGAAAGAAAAAAATTTAATTTCCTCAAATACTAGAATAACTTTTTATTGTGAAAGAGATAAAGAATTACGGCATTATTTTTCCGAAGAAAACGGTATTACCTTTTGTTCAGACATTAAAAACTTGTTGATAAAAATGGGCTTGAAACAATACGAACCAAACGACTGGCGTTTATTCATTGACAGCTCAAAATTTAGCCTAAAATGAATTCTATTACATAATGGAAATAAATACGTTGGGGTACCTATTTCCCACAGTATAGAGTTAAAGGAAGAATATTGTAACATCTCGCTAGTCTTAAATAAAATACAGTACAATGACCATATATGGCAAATTTGTGTTGATTTAAAAATGGTGAACATTCTTCTCGGTCAACAAAGTTGTTACATGAAGTTTCCCTGTTTTATATGTCTTTGGGACAGTAGAGCTAAACAAGAGCATTGGGTAAGAAGAAACTGGCCCTTGAGAAAAATATGAAGCCTGGAAAGCAAAATATAGTCCAGAATTCACTAGTAGCTCGTGACAAAATTATCCTTCCACCATTACATATAAAACTGAGCATCATGAAATAGTTTGTTAAATCATTAGATAAAAACAGGGACTGCTTTTCTTACATTTGCCAAAAATTTTCTCAGCTCACTATGGAAAAGATTAAAGCCGGTATTTTTGATGGCCCTCACATTAGACAACTTACGAAAGATACACAATTTAGAAATTCTATGAGTGAGTTAGAACTAAGGGCTTGGACAGCTTTCGTCTCTGTGATGTAGAATTTTCTCGGAAATAAAAAATTAGAAAATTATATTGAACTTGTAGAAGACCTTCTGTTACAATTAAAAAATTTGTGGGTGCAATATGAGCATAAAACTCCACTTCCTTCATAGTCACCTAGACAGGTTTCCGGAAAATTTAGAAGATATGAGCGAATAGCAGGGAGAGCGTATGCATCAGGACTTACGCGTCATGGAAGAGCGCTATCAGGGTTTCTGGGATACGAATATGATGTCTGACTATTGTTGGTCTCTGACACGTCATTTTCCAAAGTCTAACCATCAGAGAAGAGCTTTAAAACGAATTTTTTTAGAACTCAATGATTAACTTGATTTTTAATAAATTTTTTCTTAGTAAATATACATGTTTTTTTTCTGTTTTATACCTACATAGCTGAAACTCAGAAATTAGAGCTGATAAAAAAATTCTACTCATATATTTGAAATTAGCATATCATATGTAGTCAACAACAGCTAAAAATTCTTCGGTAACAGATGTACTGTAAACTAGTGTTAGTGATGTGAGGCTCATTTCGATTTTGTTTTTTTTTTGTATCCGTCTGAATGACTTTGTAAGTATTGTCGTCCAAGAACTAGTTTATTTTTACAGTGTATTTGGGTGAAACAGGATGGTCTATATCCACTAGGCTTAACGCATATGAAAGATGTATTAAAAAGAAACAAATTGTACAATCTGCAATAGCTGAACACCAGCAATTCACAGATCACGCCTTTAATGTAATAGAAACTAAGGTGCTAGCATCAGTGTTTGGTTTCTTTAAACGTTAAATTAGAGAATCAATCGAATTTTATAAATATCAAAATAATATTAATAGAAATGCAGCTTACAGTCTACATCACACGTCCATTGTAACGCTGGATCACGGTTCGCTGAGCACCAGTCGGGTATAAATACTGGACTGTTGGTCCTCGGCAGTCATTCAGTATTCTAATCTCATAGAGTAAATATTCTTGAAGATGCTTTGTGAAATCTTACGCGAAACGTCAGATAATAATTCCAATTTAAACGGTCGCAACCCAAGAACCATGATTTTCAACTATTATAGGTTTTTTTTTATTTTACCTGAAGTTTGAGCGCAATTTGCTTTACGAAATACTGTAACTTTTGGAGATGTTAACCCCACGACTTGAAAAAAAGAGGAAAAAAAATAGCGATCTATTTCTTTAATAAATTTCTTTGAGAGAAGGTGTTTTGCTGTATGCAGGTCAATAAATGCGTAATATTTATTTGTGTATTTAATTGTGCCATTTTAGGGCAGGTATTAAAAAGTTCACTCTGACTTTGGGAAGCAATTTGATATTTTAAAAAATCAAAAATAAAGTAATAAGCCGCTCTATTGTCCAGATTAAAAGCAATTAAAACACATTTGGTATAATAAAGCGTATTATTCCATTAGGATCAATAAACAATTAACTTAAATATTAGAGGAAACTTGTAAACGCATTATCTGATTAAACTAGAATTCCAGGACTGAAGCTTTTACGTCAGAATTAATTAGTAATTGATACATTTTCTATAATTGGACGAAAACCTGATTGGGGACTGTAAGCTTCGTTCTGGAACTTAGTAATTTGTATCTTGTTTCATTAATTTTACCGTGTTGCTTATACGCAAGAATATGCGTTAGTTCTAAGTTTAAGCTCTTGTACTTCGAAATAGTATCATATTTCTTTGAAATAATGTGATGTTAACTTTAAAAGTCAATTTTCATAAACTCGTTTTAATAAAATAGAACTTTTATAAATAAAGGTATGTATAATTCAAAAGTTGATGCCCATATGTTTTTATACATTATGCAAGCAAAAATATTAAATGTCATTACCTAACGTAAATAAATTTTGAGGGATCGATTTTTCAACGAAGGTCTAAATTCGAGGGAGACGTTATATATGTTATAAAAAAGCATAAACTTAGCAACCGCGCAATCTATGAATTTACTAATAAAAGAAAGATAAGAAGTAATTTCCGTTTTTGGGCTTCGAAAAGATTAGTAAACCAGCTACGCTATATTTTTTTATCGTATCAGTTGAACAATTAGATCACTTTTTTTATGGAATTTATTTCGTAATTTCATCATTGTAATTTTTTTAACACCTGTTATATAGCCGTAAAAGGGTATATAATCACTCATTAGTTCCAGCGTCCTATATCAACTGATATAATTTCGTAAATGATTATCTATCGCAAGTAAAAGTCAGTTCATTGGAACGTTTTTGCATATTTGCCAGGATTTTGTGTTCAAAAGAGTGTTCTAGTGGAACCAAAAAAGTAATTATATGTATATATATATATATATATATATATATATATATATATATATATATATATATATATATATATATATATATATATATATATAAACTTAATTTAACGAGTTTGTTAGGTTGATTCAGCCAAATTTAAAGCACAAACTTTAGTGCAAACCTAGCTATTATTAAGAAAAATAGTCACAAAAAGTTTAATCACATTATAACCTTGACATCCTATATTTTAAAAACTATTGGAGTAAGGAAAATTGGGCTAGATTCCCATATTGTAGCCTCAAGAATAATAGCTGGTGTTTTGTATAGACCATTTATTGATATGCTATATAAAAGACACCCTACTAAAATATAGACCAGGAGGTCCTTTTGATTTTTGTATATTGTGAAGCTAAATAAGATATTTAAATTCCGTTGTACTAACGTATCGCACTGCATTGCAGAAAACCCTTTCTACATTGCAAATACAATAGTTTTTGATAGAGTTTAAAGCGTTGTTCATTAAAACACAGTGGCTATAAATTGGGCTTTTATTGAAGTCCTAAACCTATTTACCTAATCTGAAGCCTAAATTCATCCAACTATGGTGAAAGAGACAAAAAATTCATTGTTTGAAAATACCCTGAATTGATTTTTGCCTGGGAATATTTTACCCATATTGTAGTGTATTGATAATAGTATTGTGCCAATGCAGTAATGTTCTTTGAAGAATTTAAGAGGTAATTTAAAAGTTCAGTTACATTTGTTGCGAACAGCAGCAATAAAATAAGTAAAATAAGTTCTATAATACAATTTTTGTAGAATCGATTCTGTACAGGCATTCTAAAATTATTATTAAACGTAAAATATCAAAAATAAAAAATCTCTACCAAGGAGTAAGAAATTGTATTTATATGTTAGAAACTGTTCCACATTAAGGTAATGTAGCAGAAGATTTTTTTAGAAGAGAAAATAAAATTATTCCAGCAAAATTTAGCCAAGGTAAAACACACCAAGATTCCACATTTTATTCAAAACGCCACGAAAACCTGTATGAAAGAGAGAATCCAGGATAAAACCATGTGCTAGGCAACCATCTTTAGTCATTTTCAAGTGAATGCGAATAATATATACATATACAAACATACAAATATATAGAGAGAGTTTTTGTTATCTATGAGGTAGACAAAAAAGTAATTTGGATTATGTAGTGTGAAATAAAACTCTTTTTTTTATACAAAGAATAAACTTTACTCAATTATATATTTTTCACTTTGTTTGATGGTCTTTTGCCATCTTTTTTGCAGCTTCATGATTCCGCGATCCTAGATATTTTGGTCTTTATGACTGAACCAAGTGCGATTTAAGGTCATCATCATTTATGAAAATTTTACCAAGCAAACTTTGAAATAAATGGTAATCAAATAGTGCCAGGTCAGGGCTGTAAGAGGGATGCTACATCACTTCCAAAGCAAACTCCAATAATTTTCCACGAGGTACTAAAAATGAGTGAGGGCTTTGAATTATCATGATTAAACATAATTCCTTCAATTTTTTTGCGACTTGCCAATTGTGGTTGCTTCTCTTTGATTGCTTCATTTAGTTCCATGGTCTCTTGGAAACTCAAAATACACATCATTCTGCCAAATTGGCAGCATGACTTTTTTGGATGGAGTTCAGCTTTAAATGTGGTTTGTGTCGGTTCATCATACTTGAACCATACTCGTTTTTGAATAATGTTACTGGGAATGAACTTTTTATTTGCGATGACGATTATTTAAAAAAAAATCGGTTTATTGTCCGTGAGCTACATATGGCAAATATTAATTAAGTGTTAAGTGAATCTCTTTCAAATCATACGGAACCAAAATGCCGGGCTTCTTAGCGAGACAATTCTCTTCACTTATGGCTTTGATTTGGTCATCATCAATTTCTGTAGGTCGACCAGAATGTTGGTCATCTTCGAGTAAAGAATCTCTAATTTGAAATTTTTTGACACGTGGGATCTGTGATGTAATCAACCCCTTAAATTTCACATATATCTTTATGAGCCTCAGCAGCTTTCTTTCCTTTGCGAAAATAAAAAAGTAAAATATGGGGAAATTGTTCTTTCTGCACTCCATGTTAAAATTGATACTAATTTAACAGCTACAAACAAAATTACGCAAAGTTACTTTTAAAGTAATCTAAGTGTGAAATACTGTCATTTTAACAGATAACGAAGAAGGACTACAAAAGCTCACAAACAATATAGTTAATACATGTGAGGAATATAACATGAAACTTAATATGATCAAAATGCAAATGCTGGTGATTAGTAAAAACCCAATAAAAACGCAAAAATTAAAATACACCAACAAACTCTTGAAACGGTAACAAATGTAATCTATACTTAGGTTAAGTAACTAATGAATCATTCTATTGAAATACGCTATAGAATTGAAAAAGCATGAAGCATCTTTTAAAACATGTGCATATTCTGTAACTGCAAACTAAACTTGAAAACAAGAACAAGAGTACTAAGATGCTGTTTTCTCGATCATGATGTATGGTATAGAAGCTACAGCACTCACAGAAACAATACAATGAAGAATAGAGTCATTTGAAAAGTATTATTGTCGCCGAATGTCACGCGATCCTTGGATAGCCTATAACACAAACTTGAAAATAGTTAAACGAATGAGAAAGAAAAATAACTTAATTATAGGTGGTAAAAAAAGAAAAAAAATACCTACTTCCATCCAGGGGCGGATCCAGCCTCTCTCTTTGGGGGAGGGGGGGCGGTGACATCACAAAAGTACATTATGACAAGCGAAAGCAAGTTGTCGACGGGGGGGGGGGGGTGGGACACCGGAGATATTCCTATTTCTAGTGTAAATGGCAAGGTCGTGCCTATTTTTCTGAATTTGAAGCTCTTGGAGAGGAGGGGATGCCAGCAACATACACATTCCTAGTATGAGGCAGAATCGGGTCTATTTTCCTGAACTCAAAGCTATTGGGGGGCGGCTATCGCAAGAAAAACAAGTTGTCAACGGGGAAGGAGTGTCAGCAGCATACACATTCCTAATATAAAAGGCAGAATCGGTTCTATTTTCCTGACTCAGAGCTCTTGGGAGGGGGGGGGGGGCGATCGCAAGCATACACATTCCTATACTCTATTCAAGAACTAGAGAGAGTAATAAACCTGTTACCCAAATCCCCAACGTACTTGCTCCAGTACCGCAGGTAACGGAGGATTGCCGTAAATCTAATTATATTTAAATATTATAAGCTTTTATAAATTTACTGCAATAATAAAATTTCTGATAGTTCATTTTTATTTCTGTCTGTGAGAAAAGTACACCTTACAGTATGTCCTTAGTGATTTATCTTGTTTGTGCTTGTTTTTATATTTATTTGAGATTAGTGAGATACCCAAAAGATATGGCTTCCACTTCTATATTTATTCCAAAATCGTTAAACCAAGGCATTTTTCCTCAATGAAAAACTTATTACGATGAATGCTTATGATACCCTAAGATATCAATATCTAGATAATAATGTTAAAAGCTCTGTTGAGATGTGTTCCAATATGACAGGAAAATCTACTATGAACCGAATACTGAAGGAGAAAAAGCGACTGGAATGTTTTGTACTCCCCCATTCAATCACAGGCAGATGAAAAACCTCGTTGGAAGAAGGGATGAAAACTGCAATTAAAGGGGTTGAATATACATTTTATTATGACAAGCAGATCCCAACCGTCTACAAAATTCTAACTTAAATCAATGAAGATCGCGATTTACCTGAAATTAAAAGAACTGATCTCTGAAAATTGCTCAGAGAACTTAATTTTTGATGGAACAAACCAGATAGGAAATCTGTTCTTATAGATCGTTCGGAAACTGTCCATTGGAGAAGGAAATATCTCTCTCAAGTAAAAGGCAGATTTGCCAGAAATAATACAATGTACAAAATTAGTAATTTAACTGAACTTTTGCACGATTTTTTTGAACAAAGTTACTGCGGAAAATTGGGAAAAATCCATATAATAAAAGAATAAAACAAAATGTGGAAAATCAATTAATTGAGCGACGATAGCTTCACTGAATTTGATTACTAATTAGATACGTAATGTTTACCAGTGTAAACACAATTTGTTTTTGATGAACTAAATTGTTTAATGTTGTTTATATATTTTATTTTTTTTTATATATATTTTTATTTTAGTGTGTCCCATTCTTTAATTTTATATATGTTTAATTCCAATTAGCCGTAATTTCTTTATTATTTTATTATTATATTTGTGTCTTCTTCTTAAGCGTGTAGAATTAACACGTTTATTTTATTTTTTTAAGCCTATCGGATATTTTATATAATAAAAGAAATTAAATTATGATGCCAGTGCAATAGAAATAAAAATAAGTATATCTAATTTTAACTGTAACATATAAAAATTAATTACATTTGAATCCCTTTTTAGTGTTTAATTTAAGAAATAAATAAACTGAAACGTCAAATTTCATAAAAATGTTTATAATTAATAATAAAATGACCGATAGCCCCCAAAAAAAATTTTAATATATGGACGAATTTATTTTTTTATATATGTTAAACTTCGTTTGACAATGAGTATTTTGTAAGTATTTAAATTGTAACTCCGAATTATTTGAAAGAATAAGGCAACGTTTTAGTCTGAATGTGCCTAAAACGGTTTTTATGCCAAAATTAAAAATAATAAAAATACCGTTGTGATTTGTGTTAAATATGTCAAAATTATCGGTATTTTGTACTGTATGTGAATTATTAATAAATTATAAGAAATAAAATAATAAAATAAAAACTTTTTATTTTAAATTTATTACCGAAATAATATTCTATGCCATAAATACTTAATGATAAATTAAACCTCTTTCCGACGCCTATGACAAGGATTAAAATCCTTTTTAACACTTCCAAATGTCTGTTATCTAACCCAAATAGTCCATTATTATAGACCAGTATTTTTGATTATAAAATTTCTAACCCATTCCTAGGAAAAATATATATATCTAACAGATTTTGCCAAGGACACCGAACTAAAGAACACAAGTAGTTTGCGAAGGAAAAAGGGTAAAAAATTATTTATTACTCTCTCTAGTCTTTGAATTAACTATAGTATAAGAGGTAAAATCGGGTATATTTTCCTAAACTCAAAGCTCTTGGGGGGGGGGGGGATCGCCCCCACCGCCCCCCCCCCTTGGATCCACGCCTGCTTCCATCACATTATGAGCTACCGAAAATATGAACTAGAACAACTCATAATTGAAGGAAGAATAATCTGCAAAAAGGAACCAGGAAAACGCCGCAACTCTTGGTAGAAAACCTTATGGTAGTGTTCAAATATGGCATCTACTGACCTATTTACAGCAACGATAGATAAAATGAGATTATAGCTACAAATGTTCTCAGATGATAATGCAAACTACGAAAAAAAAAGCATATAACTTTTCCGTCACTCAAAAGTAAAAAAAAAGATTTGAAAGGGCTTTATCATATCAACACCTCCTGCTTTTAAGAATCAGTACTGTTTTTTTTTAACGTTATAATATTTTGATTTCGAGGTATAAACAGGTTAGATATATTAAGTAATGAAAATTTTTAATTTTAATAAGAAAGAGACAAATCAAAATAACGGTCTACAATCATCATCACCTTATTCCCACTATTGGTTCTTATTAATGTACAGAACATTCGTTTATATGATAATTTAATCAAAAATTAAAGCAGACAAGCAATTAATTAATATTCTGTGCATTAGCTCCCTTAAACATACATATATATCTCTAACCTCAATTTATTTTTCCAACAGATTCTCTCGTCCAATTTTCGTTGACCAAAGAATCCATTATAGCAGTTTCCGATTGGGTTTTGCCCTGCCACAATGAATATTCAAAATCTGTTTTCTCTGGACCCCGGAGGGACTTGTATATCGCATATTAGGTACATGCAAAATAGGGAATCATCTTAGATACAGAGTGTTTACGGTTTATTTATATTTTTAGAGCTATTACGAAAACTGTTCATTTCTGAAAATACGTTCCGTAAATTTATTTTTGTTATGATTTGATAATTATTGTAATCGCATATATCATGAACACGATTTTACTAAAACAAATATTAAAAAAAAACGGAATATTATAAAGAAACGATTAATTGGTTGGAACTAGTTGCCTATAACTTATGCTTTACGGCTTTTAATTTTTCCGCTAGGTACAACATCATCGTGACATATTTTAGAATACCAAGAATCCAAATTTTACTGTTTAATTTGTTAGCCAGAGAGTAGGAGCAATTGACAAGTTCCCTTCTAAAAATTTGCCCCTGATGGAAACCTTTTTGAAAAAGTCGCTTACTTCACATGTTGCAGATGTGGCGTCAGAGTCGTTTAAAATATACGATTTTTAAAGTGTTAGTTATATTAAAAAAATAATACTAAATATTTTGAACTATATTAGGTACTTGCAGGGGCGGATCCAGCCTCTCTCTTTGGAGGGGGCGGTGATATCACAAAAGCACAGTTTGGCAAGCGAAAGCAAGTTGTCGACGGGGGGGGGGGGGGGGGGAGACACCAGCAACATTCCCATTTTTAGTGTAACAGGCAGGGTCGAGTCTATTTTTCTGAATTTGTAGCGCTTGGAGAAGTGGGGGGCGATTACAAGAAAAAACAAGTTGTAGTATATAGTATAAGAAGCAAAATCGGGTCTATTTTCCTGAACTCAAAGCTCTTGGGGGGGAGGCTATCGCAAGAAAAATAAATTGCCAACGGGGGGAAGTGTCAGCAGCATACACATTCCTAATATAAAAGACTGAATCGGTTTTATTTTCCTGAACTCAAAGCTCTTGGGAAGGAGAGGGGCGATCGCAGGCATACACATTCCTATACTCTATTCAAGGACTAGAGAGAGTAATAAAACTCTTACTGAAACCTCCAACGTACCTGCTCCAGTGCCACAGGTAACTGAGGACTGCCGTAAATCTAATTATAAAGGGTGTTTTTTATACACGTATAGAACTTTAAGTTGGCAACACTTTTTTAACTGGCGGCCATTTTGTCAGCTGTCAAGTGATTTATGTTTAGTTTGGTTTGGCATTTCAACATGAATAAACTAACGCCTGAACAACGCTTTCAAATTGTGCAAATTTATTTTGAAAATCATGGTTCTGTTCGAAATACGTATCGCGCACTACGTCCATTTTACGGTCAACATAATCGTCCATCAGAGCAATTAATTCGATTAACTATGGAATGTTTTCGCACCACGTTTACTCTAAATGATAATACACATCCACAGAGACGTCGTACAGTGCGTACAGAAGAAGTCATTGCTGCTGTAGAGTGTAGCGTAGAAGAAGACCCGAATCAGTCTATCCGCCATCGTGCACAGGAATTGAATATGTGTCCATTCACTTTATGGAAGATTTTGCGGAAAGATCTTGGTTTGTGTGCTTACAAAATCCAACTCGTGCAAGAATTGAAGCCACACGATCACCTAGCAAGGCATAGATTCGGTGAATGG
The DNA here is from genome assembly GCA_034092305.1 of Diaprepes abbreviatus. Lineage (NCBI taxonomy): Eukaryota > Metazoa > Arthropoda > Insecta > Coleoptera > Curculionidae > Diaprepes > Diaprepes abbreviatus. Next base: position 1,916,748 of record JASJET010000055.1, on the reverse strand, counting down.
GCCCAAAACAAGATTGCCGTTGATCCCGATTTTCATAAGCGAATTTTGTTTAGCGATGAAGCTCACTTTTGTTTGAATGGATGCGTCAATAAACAAAACTGCCGTATTTGGAGTGATAATAATCCTCAAGTGTATGTTGAGACACCGTTACATACAGAAAAACTGACTGTTTGGTGTGCTTTATGGGCTGGTGGAATCATTGGTCCGTACTTCTTTAAAAACGATGCTGGTCAGAACGTTACAGTCAATGGTGACCGCTATAGAGCCATGATTACTGACTTTTTCGTTCATCAATTGAACAACCATGATTTGCAGGAGCTGTGGTTTCAACAAGACGGCGCAACATGTCACACAGCTCGTGCCACAATTGATTTATTGAAGGAAACGTTTGGTAACCGCATAGTTTCTCGTTTCGGACCCGTGAATTGGCCTCCAAGATCGTGCGACTTAACGCCGCTAGACTATTTTCTGTGGGAATATGTGAAGTCGCTAGTCTACGCCGATAAGCCCGAAACGATTGATCACTTGGAGGACATTATTTGCCGCGTTATTGCCGATATACGGCCACAAATGTTGGAAAAAGTCATCGAAAATTGGACCTCCAGATTAGACTACGTCCGAGCCAGCCGTGGCGGTCACATGCCAGAAGGTTATCTTTCGAATAAAGTAAATTTCATGTCAATTTAAAAAATTCATCTTTGTTTTATTCCATTTAAAAGTTCTATACCTCTATAAAAAAACACCCTTTATTTAATTATATTTAAATATTATGAGCTTTTATAAATTTACTGCAACAATAAAATTTCTGATAGTTCAATTTAATCTCTGTCAGTCAGAAAAGTACACCTTACAGTGTCCTTAGTGATTTATCTTGTTTGCGCTTATTTCAATATATTATTTGAGATTAGTGAGTGATAAGATATCAATATCTAGATAATAATGTTAAAAGCTCTGCTGAGATCTGTTCCAACATGACAGAAGTTGGAAAATCTATTATGTACCCAATACTGAAGGAGAAAAAAACGACTGGAATTGTTAGTACTCCCAAGCTACGTTCGATCACAGGCAGACGAAAAACCTCGTTGGAAGAAGAGATGTAAACTGAATAAAAGGAGTTGTCCGTTGGAGAAGGCAATATCTCTCTCAAGTAAAAGGTAGAGTGCTGAAACTTTTGAAAGATTTTTTTGAAAAAAGTGATTGTAGAACGGTGAGATAGAGGAACCAATTACAATTAATTTGAGTGAAGATAGCGTCACTAAACGTAATGTTTACCAGCATAAACACAATTTATTATTTAAATTTTCTGTAACATATAAAAATTAATCACATTTAAATCCGTTTTTAGTGTTGTAATTCTGCAGATGGTTTAAAAAATAAATAAACTGAAACCTCAAATGTCCTAAAAATGTTTTTAATTAATAATAAAATGACAGATTTTAATATTATATGGACGAATTTATTTTTTTTATATATGTTTAACTTCTTGTATTTTTGACAATGGTTATTTTGTAAGTATTTAAATTATAACTTAGAATTTTTTTAAGGAAAAAAAGGCTACATTTTAGTTTGATTGATAATAATATTCTATGCCATAAATACTTAGTGATAAAATAAACCTCCTTTCGACGCCTAGGACAAGGATTAAAATCCTTTTTAACACTTCACACTTCCAAATATATATTGTTATCCAACCGAAATAGTCCATTATTATAGACCGGTATTTTTGATTATGAAATTTCTAACCCATTCCTATGAAAAATATATGTATCTAACACATTTTGCCAAAGACACCGGACTAAAGAACACAGGTGGTTTGCAAAGAAGAAAAAGGGTAAAAAATGATTTATTACTCTCTCTATTTCTTGAATAAACTATAGTATAAGAGGCAAAATCGGGTCTATTTTCCTGAACTCAAAGCTTTCTTTTTTTTTTTGGGGGGGGGGGGATCGCCCCCACCGCCTCCCCCTTGAATCCGCGCCTGGGTACTTGTGCATGGTTTTAAACACTTTCTCAAAAAAAGTCAACATCCCTAATCTAATGAATTTAGGGGACAAACTGTACTTAAAGTTTTAAGTTAGTATAAAACAAAATTTAGATGTTTGGATGTAATTTAAGTACATTTGTAGTAAGTAGGATCGATCGTCTTGAAAATTGGAATTTAAAAATTTAAATAATAAAATGAAGTACATAAAATAAAAATATTATTATTTACGAATTTCAGAACCGTTCCAATCTTGTATGACGATTTTGTGTAACTCCATCTTAAAAGTGAAACCTATAATGAAAGTTTTAGGTATCTGCCGGATCTTTTTATAAGGTAACTCGGGGAAAGTCGAAGGCGATTGTTAATGAAACCACGGGTGTTGAATGTAGGGATTATGTTATACAAGAAAAGGATTTTGGAATAAGCCTTTTGTTTATTGTCTGGACATTGTTAAGCTTTAAATCCCGAAAATAGCTTTAGTCCTTTGTATCAAAAGCATTTTGTTTGAATGAAGGACAGCCTAATTATAATCTATTTTAGTCGCCATATTCACCTGAAGTATGTATGTAGATGCATACTGTAATTATATTTAAGTATTATCATTGTGTCCTGAATTAGGTTTAAGATTCATGGGAATAATAACGGTATACCCAGTTCTATTATATTAATCCTGCGTTTATGCATGCGGCGTGTTAAAATTATGTCACAGATTACAGTATAAACAGATAATAAACCGCTGGGAAGCTTACGAATCATTAGCCGGAATATTATTTTATTATTGTCCAAGATATTAACTTGAAATTTTATAGGAGAAATAAAATTTTTTATTTAATGATAACACAAGACAGTGACAAAATATTATTTAAAAAACAAAAGTATAAACAAGACAATTTATTTTAAATAACAAGCTATATCCTTTTTTTAAAAAAATCTAGTTAGAAAGAGATTGAAACATTATTGTCAATACACTTTTGACAACGCTTTCTTACAGATGTTATTGCGTTAAGAATATGAATACTTCTTATTTTTCCGAACGCGTTGTTAATTAGTTCAGGAAGTTGTTCCTGAGTGTTAATAGTTTGCTTATATATTTCATTTTTTAGAAGTCCCCATAAAAGTAAATCCAGTGGTGTTAGGTCCAGAGGGCCCCAACTATCTATCAGAGAAATTACTGTTTAAATACTCCCTTATTCTTAAACCATCTGTTGATAGTCACACCACCCGACGAACCGACACATTTAGGCCCATATGGCTTACCAGAGAAACTGGACATGTTTGTGACAAGTATTACAGGCAGATTATCAAGGCCTTGGATTTACTATAGGATGACTTCGGATCATGCTCCCTTCGTCATTGAATATGGTGACCCAAGAACCAAACAAGACACATGTAACCTAAAAACCTTTACAAATTGGGCAAAATTCAAAGAGATCCTTGAGGAGGCTAACTATCCGGACATTGCTCCGGGTGCCGGCCCTCTTGAGGACTCTGTACGCAATTTGACTTTTCAAATAACAGATGCCCTTGCGAGATTCTCTGTCACAAAGGTGTTCAGGCACTCAAAATACGGGGAGCTTCCAGCAGATCTCAAAGAACGTATCCACGAAAATAATAGGCTCAAAAATCGAACCTATAGGACTGGTGACCCTGCAATCAAACGACTAGCTAACCGTGCATCTGAGCAAATGAAGAGACAGCTCGTTGATTTGTACAATTGACGCTGGCAATCAAAATTAGAAACGCTGCATACCCAGGACGGCAGTCTTCTTAAGATGACACGAAGCTTGACTAAAGGTTCGAAAAGAACACTACCACATATTCTTAACGGTAGTGTTACGCTTGTAGATCCTCAAGATAGCTCCAATGGATTTGCAGACAAGCTCTACGAGCAGTTTAGTCCCAATCCCAGCGTCGATTGTGCAAATGAGCAGAGAATTGACAGAACAGTTCACCTATTTAAATCAGTCCAGTTTATTAACTGGCCTTGATGAAGTCAAAGGGATTGTCGTGGGCCTACTGGTCAGAAAAGCGCCGGGTGTGGATGGTCTGCCGAAGCAGCTTTGAAGCACGTTTCGGACAGAACCCTCTCGGCTATTACTAATATAGCTAAGGCCGTTGTACAGTCAGATCATTTTCCCACACATTGGAAGGTGGCTAAGGTAATTATTATTGAAAAAAAAGGCGAAAGGGCCACCAGCATTGACACTTACAGGCCTATTAGCCTACTAGATAATAGAGCGTGTAATTCTGAACCGTATAACTGACTTTATAACAGAGAGGGATATTCTGCCTCCGGAACAGTTTGGCTTTTGGAGCTGCCATAGCAGCGTCTAGCAGACCACCAGACTGGCGTCGATGATAACCCGAGGGTTCAACCGGAGATTCCATATGGGTGCAATCTTTTTTGATATAAGGCCTTTGACAAGGTGTGGCACAACGAACTGATTGTCAAAATGATAAGGTTAGGAATTCCAAGTTACCTTGTGAAACTAGTCTCAAGTTTTCTGGAAGAGAGAACTTTCCTAGTATCGTCAGATGACGCAACGTCAGAAACAAAGCATGTTAGAGCGGGTGTGCCACAGGGTTCACCTCTGTTACCGACCCTATTCAACTTATATATGGCAGATATTCCGACAAACAATTTTATTAAGCTGTTTCTGTTCACTGACGATACTGCGTAAGCGACCTCTTCCGGGTCATTACATTATGTTGTGTTGAGATGGCAGCGGCATTGCCACAAACTTGAGAGATGGATGATTGATTGGAAAATCAAAATTAATCCAAATAAGACTCAAGCAGTCATTTTTTCAAAATCACGCTTTAACAATCCGGACAATCGGTTGTCCATCTCGAACGTGCGCATTCCTTGACGGGATAGCGCCGAGTACTTGGGGCTTGTTTTTGATACAAAACTGAATTGGCTACTAAATACAAATTATATTTTATCCAAGGCCAGAACGTCATGGTTGGCTCTCTATTTGCTTTTACATCGAAATAGCAAGTTAAATTTGAAGAACAAACTTACCATCTATAAGTTATTCATACGTTCGATCCTGTCATTTGGAGCTCCAACTTGGATCACCACTGGTAGGTCTCGATTTAAGCGATTAGAGAGCTTCCAAAACAAGGTTTTACGCATAATCTGTGGAGCCCCATACTATGTCAGGAACACGATAATTCACAGAGATTTAAATTGTGTTACTTTCAGCACTTTTATACATGAATGTATCGCTAAATATTTGAATCGAGCTGAACACTCGATCAACCCACTTATCCCAGATTCACACACACTCACCAAAACACCATGCCAACGGTACCCCTACGTCAGAGATTGGCTTCTTGACCATTAAGCCTAATCACTTGTTCCAAATTTAACTGGCTTAAAAGCCAAATTTAGTTCTCAGTCTCATACCGTTCTAAGTCCATAACTATAAAGCATACAGGTCTATAGGTACGAAACCTGACTTAATATTTCAAAGATGATCCAATAAGGCATTATGGCCAGAACACCATCATACTGAACATAAATTTTAGGTCGTTCTACCAATGATTCATCATCCAATATATTAACGTAAACCACTCTATTGAGATTTTCTTCAAAGTGATAAATAAGCTTATGAGCTTTTAAAAAACTTATAAGAAAATCTGCCCTTTTGATCAAATTCTCTCACTATATAAGGTTTAATATTGTTCCAATATATTTCGTTGTATCAGTTTAAAATACCGTTACTTGTAATTCTTGCTTGATCAGACCATACAACTTGTTATAAAAAGGAGGTATTTCGTTACATTTATTTAAAAGCCAGTGGCAAAACCGCAGTCTTCTTTTACGATCTAAGAAGTACAGATGTTGCATCATATTTATTTTATAAGGAAAATAGTGGCTCTTTTTTAGTAATTTTAGAGACTTTGTTTTTGAAATTCCTACTTCATTTTCTATTTTAGCTGTATACGTTGACTTTCCTTGGTAAAGATAAGTTTTTAATTCGTATAATTTTGAAATATTTAATTTTTATTACTCTTTGTCTGTGTAGTAAATGACTAATGGCAGTCTTACCTGAATTTGGGCTTCCGCGTATCCAGGAACATTATCTTTATTTTCTTTAAAACATTCGTGTAGCCTTGATTTTTTAAAACCTCCAAATTTTTTTCAAGTCTTTTAAAAATATTTTTAAAAGTTTGACACCTGGAAGTTCGCCAGCGGTGTAGCGACTAGCGATTCCTTTATAGAGCTTGTTAACCCCTGGGGGTTTGCGAACAACCGCCTGAGAAACGCTGCTTTAGAACACACACAAAAGAACTTAAAAGAAACATGTTAAATGTAAATTCTGACTAAGTGCTTGATATTGAACAACTGCCTACACCAAGGTGAGATACCACTGGAATGAACTGTAGCATTAACAAACACATTTAAAGAAGTACATACATTACTTTCTCATCTTACAAAAATTTTACTAAAAGGAATAAGTATAAAAATAGACTAATATGCACCTTGAGAAGAAGCAAGATTCAGTAAAGGATCTTTGGGTTGCAATCGTCTATATACTAGACGCAACTTCGTAAAAAACACTACAGAATTTAACATGTTCTCTTGATGACTTATTGACTACACTGTGAAAAGGAAATGCATTAAATTTAAGGAAATGTTTTAGATGCAAATTTTATAAACGTTTATTAAATGCATTTAATGTAATTGCAATATATTTAATATTTATACATTAATCTAAATTAATTTATTTCATTAAATTTAATGTAATCATACATTAGATTTAAAATTTGATCATTACTTTTTAAGGTGACTATATACATTAAATGCACAGCCAGTGTTAATTGAATTTGAGATATGTTATCACATATTTAATGCACCAACATTAATATGAGTTCAAGAAATTTTGAAACTACCAGGAAAAGGTGGACATTTTTCCCATAGGTAATGCCCGCCATCTAGACTATTTTAGAACCCATTAGTATGGGGTAGACATGTACACCTCACCATTAGAAAATTTAATCCTTTAAACAACTTATATCATATTAAATAAAAAGTTCAATACACGTTACGCCATCTCCCGGGATCTCATGCAATGCATATTGAATCATAACATAAATTCCTTTAGTATTAGGGTATATGTGAATTAATTTTAATGTACAGAAGTTAAATATCTTTTCCGTTACTTTTTTGAAATTTAAGATACTATTTAATCAAATTTAATGTACAACGTACTGATATTTCAATGAATTTTTTTTAAATTCAAAGTAAATGGAAATTATTCATGATTTAAACTACAAAATCATTAAATTTAATGTAGAATGGATATTAGACTTTGCATTAAATTTAAGGTTATTTTTAACAGTGTACGAAAAAGTGTTTTACAGTATAGAATTCTGAGCAGTAAAGAGAACATTACAAAATTGTACAGTGGATATATCTAACTTATAGACAACTGTTACAGTCGAGCTAAAAACTTATCTCCACTACAGCAAGAAACTAACCACGTACCTATAAAGAAAGAAGTGAGACAGAAAAACACATAGGAATTCAAATTCTAAAAAATTTCAATGAAGTTTATATGCTAATCAAAAAGAAATCTTATGAGGAGATTGATTTAGATTTAGAATTTATTGCAAATTTAATGTCCATTCTACATTAAATTTAATGATTTTTTATTTTAAATCGTGAATAATTTACATTTACTTTGAATTTAAAGCAAATTCATTGAAATATCAGTTCTCTATATACATTAAATTTGATCAAACGGAATCTTAAAATAAAGTAACTGAAAAAATATTTCAACTTCTTTACATTAAAATTAATTCATATATATCCTAATACTAAAGGAATTTACATTATTATTCAATATACATTGCATGAAATTCCGGGAGATGGCACAACTTGTACTGAACTTTTTGTTTAGTATGATATAAGTTGCTTAAAGGACTCAATTTTCTTATCGTGGGTGTACATGTCTGCCCAGCACTGACAAGAATCAATGAGTTCGAAACCGGTCTAGATGGCGAACACTACCTATGAGGAAAATGTCCACCTTTCCCTTAGATTAATGTAAAAATTATTAAATTTAATGCATTATATTAAATGCTTTCAATACACGTTTATAAAATTTGTTGCCAGTACATTTACCTTAAATTTAATGCATTTCCTTTTTAGAGTGTATATAATACAAAACATTATTCCTACTCTTGATCTAATTCACGTTATTTGTTCAAAATCCCGACTATATTGTACGAACATTTAAATGCCACATAATTTATGAAAACAAAATTAACTAAAATATGTCAACTACACAAAGTCTGTTTTGGGAGTATCAAATTCTATTTGAGATTAATAGAAGAGACAAAGTGGACGGTCATAAAAGCTCTGTTAAATAAAACCTTTTGATATAAATGAAAATGCAAGAATATCTGACATCAAACTTTATATTTCGCTGCTTTCCTGCAAAAAGAACAACTGTAATATTTGAGAGTACAAAAGCATGCAATTTCCATTTGAAAAAGTGTATTAATTTGAAGTATCATGAATAAATAGGCGAAGTCTTGGAAAATGCGGAACATAATGGAAACATAAAAGTAAAATGCCAATTAAAAATTTAAAAAGATGGTAAAATTGCCAAAGTTTTAGACAATTATATTGGTAATTTAATGGATCTCGCAGATTAGTTCTAACGTTTGATTTTTAACACTAGAAAGATAATCTACGTCTGCGAGATATTGTCGGAGTTCGCTGGCTGTTTCAGCCAATTCGGTCGTCTGCTAGAGTTACCATATGACGGGTCTGTCGCAGAGGTAAGTAACAGAAGTACGTATATTTATATATATATATATATATATATATATATATATATATATATATATATATATATATATATATATATATATGTATGTGTGTATCAATATGTTTTTTTTGTATTTCTTAGGGTTAGGTTCATACGTGGATGTTAATAAAATAACGTGTTTTGACGTTTCGACTTTTGTTTAAGGCATTCTCAAAAAGTTTTTTTTTATATTATTTTATTAATTCAATAAAAACAATAATATTTTCTTTGCTCAAAACAAACTAAAATTTAAAATAAACAAATTATGTTTAAAATCCTATATGTTAACAGAAAAAGTTAAAAGACAATTCAAAGAAATTTTTTTTTAAATCTTATTTTACAATTAAAAACTTTATATAATTTTGAAAATATTCAAGTTTTTATAAAAATATGTAGATACGCACCTTGAGTGTGGTATTGAAAAGACAATTGTTTTTTTATTACATTATTTTTTAAATTATTATTTATGGAGTGTTTTTTTTATTATTTTTAAAACTGATGGCATATAAATGTTCTAAGAGGATATTCCCATCCATTGTCTTTTAAGAGGGTATATTAATTTTTAATTGGATTTATGTAAATGTGACTTAAGTTACTTATATCAGTTCTGTCGTTCACTGCGTTTCTTTTTCTTTTTTATTTCCATCATCTCTCTTACACTCAATTTGTTATAATTATGGTCACGTTCAAGTATTGTTGTAATGCTTTAATTGAAGGAATGGTCTGTTTCTCGTACATGTTTATACAAGGCAGTCGTAGCATTTTTCGTAAATTTGTGCCCATTTAATCTATTTTTAAGTAATTGTGTGGTCATTTCTATATATTTTCTGGGACAATTGGTGCAAATAATTGAATATATAACATTGGTTTTGTTCATTTGAAGTGTTTTACTTTTTAGTTTTGCAACAAAAGAGTTTAACTTATTTTAAGCTTTGTGACAGACAACCATATTATGTTGCTTCAGAATATATCTAATTTTTTCTAAACATTCCATAACGAATTGAGCAATGGTGGAGGAGATTGGTGAGCTCATAGCACATCAATTTATTTGTTTGTAAAGTGTATTATTATATTGAAAGCAATTTGTGTTTAAGGTAAGATCCACAGCTTTCAAGAAATGATTTTTAGATAACGTCATGTTTGTTGTTACCTCCAATAAAAAGTATGAAATCCTCCAAGCGTTTAACAGCACACGTATTTTCCTGACACCCTGTTCATTTTCCATATAGAAGACATTGTATTTTAGTTGATTTTTAACAAAGCTTTAAGAATTTATGTGTAACTTTTAAATATAAAAATATTTTAAATAAATTACTTTTTTTATTTTGTTTTAAAAATATCTGCACTATTTAGTAACACCAAAGGATATTAAAAACTCTATAGATTTGGGTATATACACTGATAATGTAGCATAACTCTCTGGGACCCAGCTTAAATATGATAATATTTCAAGAGTTAAGATAATTTCCAAAAAAGCGGAATGTTGCTATTTTAAAAATCCACTGTATTTTCTTTATTAATAAAATTTTTTTAAATCTGTAAAAATATTTTTGGAACAATTTTTCTGATATTAGATACAACGTTTCGAATTTCTGGGATCATTTTTTAATACATGGCAACATTATGTATACCGATTAATATATAATAGTACAGTGTCGTCCCTGCTCTTACAGTATTAAAACATTTTTAAGTGAATTAAGTTCATAAACCTTATTTTTCGTATATCCCTATAAATAAAACATCAACGGGATTAAATCGGGAGACCTGACGGATCATCGCATGGAGAATGTATTAGATATGACCCTTGCATCAAAATTATCTGAAGGTTTGTGTGAAAGACAGCCGTTATCTTGGAACCATAAATTGTTGAACTTATTAGCTGGAACAACTTCTCTAATTGCAGGAGCTTCATCTGCTTTATCAATGTTTTCTTGAACTTGTTTACTACCACATTTAAGTTCATGGCATCAATATTTTACAACGTCATAAAAATAACATTATTATCCAAAGTTTTCCTCAAGGTTTCATGAATTTGAATTGATGCAGTATTTTTTTCTGAAGATATTTTGCTCTGCTCTTTGCCAGACATGCAGCATTTTCAACGATGAATAAAAGACGAATATTTGTCAAATTTCCACTATATTTAACTAATAAACTTGACGCGTTTCGCTAACACTGTAGCTTCATCAGAAGTTCTATTTTAAATGACAAAATATTTGGTTGCTTGAAAAACTTATACCTAGATTTACAATAATGAATAAGTGCAATACCCAAATTTACATTTTATTACCTGTTATTTAAATTATTGGGAAATCCACACTGGTTTTTGTTAAAGGATATTTAGCAGGGGTGAGATGTTGATATCTGTTTGGTCATTTAATAGATTACCTGTGTTCTTTAATCGATTTATTTCTCTGGCTTCTAAGAAATTCAGTTTATAACATTTCCTTTCTACATGGAGAATTTCAAAATTATCCTCTAATTGATGATTTTGTTCTATTAAATGATTTTCGTATGAAGAATTGTTTTTATTGTGTAAAAACTTATTTTTGTGTTCTCGAATCCTTTTTTTTTTTAAACGATCTGCCTGTTTGGCCTATATATACTTTTGGGCAGCTTCCGCATTTAAGTTTATAGATCCCAGACTTGTTATTTTTATTTGTTTTTGTTTTATAATTTTTTAAGCTTTTTCCTATTGAATTATTTGTTTTGAAGACTACCCCCACTATCTTTTTTATTCAGAAACTTTTTAATTTTAATTGATGATTTACCAAAATATGTTAAAGCGGTAAAGTTGCGTTTTTTGTTTTCTTGTGCTATAGGATAAACTTCTTGTGTGGCTTTCTTTTTTAATTTTTTTGTTAAAATTGAGTTGACCATTGATGGTAAGTAACCACTGTTAACTGCAACTTGTTTGACCTAATTTAATTCTTTATTAAAATTCTCTTCAGATAAGGGAATGCTAATAAGACGATGAATAAAACTATGGTAAGCCGCTAATTTGTGTTGTTCTAGGTGAGATGAAGTTCTATGTATGGTTGCATCCGTATGTGTGGGTTTGTGAAAAATTCCAAAAGAGTTTTTATTTAAAACTTTAGTAATGACTAGATCAAGAAAATTTATTGAGTTGTTTTCTTCTTTTTCCATAGTAAATTGAATATCTAGGTGGATTGAGTTAATAACATCTAAAGATTTATTAAGTTGTCGATCTGTGCCTGTAAAACACACTAATATGTCATCTACATATCTGTACCAGTATAAGAAATGTTGGCTTATGTGGTTATTAAATATTATTTTTTCTATATTATCCATAAAAATCTCTGCTAACAGTGGGCTTAAAGGGCTACCCATAATCAATCCTTCTTTGCTTTTGTAGACTTTATCATTAAACGCAAAATAGTTTTGGTTAAGGCAAGCCTCTAATAAGTTTAAAATATCATTTTTTATAATCAAGTTTACTTTATTTTTGTTCAATAGATTTTCTACTAAAGAGAGCGTTTCTTTTGGTGGAATACTTGGGAATAAGTTCTTAACATCAAAAGATATTAGTTTAGTATTGTCTGGTAAAGTATCAGTGCGGATTTCCCAATAATTTAAATAATAGGTAATAATATGTAAATTAGGGTATTGCACTTATTCATTATTGTAAATCTAGGAATAAGTTTTTCAAGTAACCAAATATTTTGTCATTTAAAATAGAACTTCTGATGAAGCTACAGTGTTAGCGAAAGACGTTAAGTTTATTAGTTAAATATAGTGGAAATTTGACAAATATTCGTCTTTTATTCATCGTTGAATATGGATTTCCATCAAGTAAAAGCCAGCACCCTACTTATGTAGCATTTTGATACAAACACATAGTACTTATCAATTTAAGCGTCAGCTTGTGAATCAAAGAATTTGATACACAATATTATAAGTAAATATAAGAATAAAGTAAAAGGATGAATCCTCGTATTAAAACGTATGTGGGTTGACTTATCAATAACGATTTTTACAAATTTACAGTCAATTTAGCTTCTGGAATTTCTTTTTACAAAGTCACTTTTATGTTTTTTAATACTAATATTTAATAGCCAGGAAGATTCTGCAGTTTATTACATTATGAAATTTAATGGCTAACAAATTTTCATTTCCATCAGTAGCTCATAATTTAATAGTACTAATTTAACTTAATATAATATGTTAATTTATATAAGTGTTTTACACTTGAAATTTAATTCTTAGAATAAGTTTCCTTTCTATTATTTAATTTAACTTCACAAATGTTGTTTTATTGTTTTGGAGTTTTATTGAGAAAGTTTGAAAATGAGATAACTAACTTTTCGAATACTTATTACTTTAAATATCATTTAAAATTAGTTAGCTTGGAAAATATTTTAATTTAAACCTAAAGTTTTTATTGTGTAAAAAGGAGTGATTTTTTTATTCACGCAACTATTTTGCGGCAAGTTATCATCCAGAGAAACTAGTCCTGCTAACTGTATATACATTATTTATTTGGACTTTTAAAGACCTATGCAGCAATACTATACTCTACTGTCTTTCTTCTCTAGGTCGTTAAAGGAAAAAGAGTTTCAATTTAGTCCTGCAAATCCAAGCCAAGTTCTCTCTCCATGCCCTAAAGGCTCGATCAGTGGAAATGCAAAGAACCAAAAGCAAAATTCACATAAAATAACTGTCTACATAAAATCTAAATTCCGAAACACAACAGTAGTATATTAAACGCAGACATATGTATTACCAGAACACAAAATATCAACAGTTAAACGAAATCTATACAAACATCGGAGTAGTAAGAAGTTTAAAAATTAAAATTTTAGTAAGATATGATGAAATCCGTAAAATTAGTTTAATAAGATACCGTTCCCCTACTTTAGGCTTCTATGAGCGTCTCCTCAATAGAGCGGTAATGAATGGATCTTTACGCAAACCTAGGCATATACAGTATGACCAGTGAAGTCAGCATCATATGGGAATTTTTTTATTAATAGCTGTATTCGAAATTTGACCTTGGCAACAATTTTTGCTTCAATCGAGATGAAAATTAACTAAAAAAATCGTAGTCACGTGATTAGCATTATCTGTAAAAATTTTAATTTATTTTACGAAAAAATTAAAAGTGGGGTTACATCTGAAAATATAGAAAAAATTTATTAGAAAAAGTTTTTCTAAATGCAATTTTTAGTGCATATGCAAAATGTCAGTTGTATAAGATAATTTAGATTTTTAGCCCATTTTTTTCGTAAATTGCATCACTGTTGCAAAATAAGACTCAACACAATCTACATAAAACTTCCTAATTTTGACAATGCTTCATTCCACACATTTTTGTTTAAAGTAACACCATATTAAATGTGTGTGTTTTCTACAAAATCCAAATAGGGCTATTAAAATTTGGTCACATGTGATGCAAAGTTTCTTTGTTTTTAACCCTGTATTGTCCCGATATCCCCAAAGAGCCTGTCGGGACACAAAAAAAAAATCCCGTTTTATAACAATTTTGCAAACATTCGGCTCTCTTGACAGCAGTGTATAGGTTGTGGATATATTCTTACAGAAAAAGCGAATCGGTTCTAGTCATCGAAACTAGTTGATCCCACCTCGCTCGGCCGCGAATTTTCCCGTATATTCAGGTCAGTTCTTTGCACGGATACCGAACGAGGCACGATTATTAAATAAACAAGCGACAGACGACGCGGATATATATTTTATTGAGTTGCAAATAGCGAATTAATGGTAATAATAGAGGTAAAGGGTTTGAATCTCCGACTAAAATTTTTTTAATATATAAGAATCTTAAGTTTTAAGTGCGATTTTATAAGCAAATATAAATTTTCTTTTAGATGCCAAAGCGAAAAATGTATTTTTAATGAAAACTTGAAAAGAAAATATCCTTGTAAAAAACAACGAAATAACATTTCCCAGATGTTCATTATGAAAAGTATCGAATAGAATTAAGTGTATCCTATAGAAGTGCCAGTGATATAGAATAGTATTTAGGGTCCGATAAACACAAATAATCTGAAAATGCTTCATCTGCAAGCACAATAATTGTTGATTACTTTAAAAAAGGGATGCGTCAACTTCTAAAGATATGGACATTGTAGCAGCTGAGGGTGTTTAGGCATATCACACGGTACACGAAAATCACAGTTTTCGCAGCAAAGATTGTGCCTTAAAGCAAATTCAGTAATGTTTTGAACGAAATTTTCAGTGTGCTCAAATTAAAATCGAATTGATAGCTAAGAATATTTTGGCACACAATGCAGCTGAAGTTATAAAAAGAAATTTAGTAGAAGCTAAATGGATCTCAATCCTGACCGATACATTTAACCACAGCTCTCAAAAATTATTTCCGATATTATTCCGGTATTTTACACCACACGAAGGTACAAATTAAACTATTGTATTGTCAAGAGCAATTAAGTGAAACATCCGACGTTACTGTAAAGTACTTAACCAAGGTTAAGATGAATATAATTTAAACACAAAATTTGTGGCCTTTTGTGGAGATAATGCAATATACAATTTTGGTCGTTATCAAAGACGAGGTTCCAATACTGTCTTTGGCAAATTGAAGTCAAGTTTGAATAGATCTATAATTGGCATTAGTTGCGGTACACATATAGGGCACAACGCAATTAAATTGGCTGCTGATTACTTACCATTTGATGTTGAAGTCGTTATTGTAAAAAAATACTCATTTTTCTACATTCCTATCGTAAAAGATTAAACGTTAAAAGATTTTTGTATAGGTGTTGATATAGAACATCAGAAATTAGTAGGATACCACAAAACAAGTAGCTTTCCCTTATGCCTGAAGTTGAATGAGTTTTAAAAATGTATGAAGCAGTAAAGTCTTACTTATTGCGTCCTACTATCCTAAAAAGTTCTGTTAAATATTCTAACTCAGAACTATAACTCAATTTTATTTATGTCCAAGCATTCACTTTCTATCAAGTTATTTTAAAGTCAAAAAATTGAGGTTGCAAAAAAAATTAACCAGTTGAAGAAAAAATTAATTTTGAAACAAAACATAGAATTCTTTGCTCTAAGTGTACGCAACTTGTTTGAGCCAGTTTGCTGGGAAAACATATTTGTAATTATCGGCAAACTCGCCTTTTTGAAATTAAGAAAATAAAGTCGGAAATAAAAGAGTCCCTGAAAAACGGTCAAAACCGATAAGTAGGATAACCGCATGCGAATTTAAAAGTTTTTCAGAATTTTTCGTACGGGTTTTATCGAAAAAGTGTATACGGTGGGATTCAAGAAGAAAGATATTTTCCTATATTCCTTTCATCCTGTTTCCTTAATTTATCTCCTGATTATAGGTGCCCTTAGAATACCTGGTAGCATTAAAGAAAATTACACCAGCTAATATCGAAGTTTTTGCGTAAGTTATTTGTTTTTAAGATAAGCAGATTTTTACACAGGGTATTTTTTAATATTTTTGAAAATAAATTATCCACAACTTAATGGCTCAGTTGCATCAAAATTTTTTTAGAAGAAGAATTTGTTAAGGCTACTGCTACAAATTTTTTTAAAACCTGTCATGAGCATTTAAGCTCATGAACGTCCTACTATGAATATTTCCATCACTCTGAGAAGGTCAACTTTTGAATGGTTCCAACATTGTAACGGAATCGGGTTTTATTTAACGTGAAAATTATACCGAAATATTTGATGAATTTTCACTTATTACAAATTATTTCGCAATGAAGAATGTTTCAGAACGGAACAACTTAAATGTAGAAAATTGTTTGCTGGAATTATTTAGTCATTTCAAAAATAATGATTTAAATCCTTTGCATTTTATAAAATTATTGAATATGCTTTGTATCTACCTGGCACAAATACATCGAAAAGTTTTTTGTTTAATAAAATATGTACTGTAAAAAAAAGCAATTATAGGTAATACCAGCTCAAAGCTATGAATTTTAAAAATAAACGTCAATAAAACTTGTCTAGAATTTTATTCTTATTTAAAGACGTCACCAAAACAAATTTATTCTTCAGAAAAATATAAAAAAATCATATTTTTAGTAAAAATAACTATTTCTTTTCCATTTTTGATATGCTTATTATAAAGTTTACGTCTTATTAAAGTGTTTTTTATTTGTGAATCATTTACGCCGTATAAAATAAACAATAACCAATTATTAATTTGCATTTATTGTGATAAAATGGCAAATATTCTGGCAATATTTTCTTGTCCAGTCCATTTGTCCAGTTTTCTGTCCAAAAAATTCTGGTCACTTTAAGTATAACGTAGTTTTTTTGTTCAACGAGTTTAAATTCTTTGTTATCGATAAAAATATTAAAAAAAAAATCTTTCACTTTAACGCTATTTATGGACGGACGTGCAATATTTTTTGAGATTTTACCAAAGATATATTAAAACAGTTATATCCTCACCCAATAAAATAAATTTAAACTACTAACTTTAGATTTATTTTAGTTTTTCGTTTAAAATTTATTTTCCCGTATTTTCTAGATGAAAAACGTTTATGCAAGTACTGGATAGCGTAGAAATTATGGAGTGCGATATTCTGCACTGCAGGAGTACATTACTTTTCATTTTTCAGAAGTTTTCAGATTTTAAAAGGGTTTATTTTTATTTTAAAACAGAGCAGTGTTAAAATATGAAACGATGCTGTGCAGCAACTTTATCTTCTAAAATGTTTCCTTATGGAAATAAAATTCGGAGAAAACTTGGATGAAGCAGTTATTTTAAATCATAATCGCGATACATAAACTGCAAAGCAAGGTGTGGAAAATACCTAAGGATGATTTGGTATAATGAAAGCGCATATATCGCTACATAGTATAAAACAAAGTCGCTTTCTCTGTCCCTATGTCCCTTTGTATGCTTAAATCTTTAAAACTACGCACCGGATTTTGATGCGGTTTTTTTCAATAGATAGAGTGATTCAAGAGGAAGGTTTATATGTATAATAACATCCATTAAATAGTGGAGAAATACTGTTATTTTTGAGGTTTCTAATGTGATGTCGTTAATTATCATATTTTTTTCCGCTTACATTGCAAACGCAGGCTGAACCCTACGAGATTTATTAAAATAATGTACTAATTATTTGTACACATTGAAAAGGTCTACATAAAACTCCGCGATGGTATATGTCTATCTCTCATGGATATCCCACAATAACATTTTTTTGTCATTTACTTTTTACGACAAATAATGGCAAATTTTGAAGCGATTTTAACCAATACAGCATTAATCCTTATCCAATTAAATAGCTTAAATACATTGTTGATTTAATATAGATCTATATGGTCCTTTACAGCACAAGATTTAAATGAATATTTTCGAAGATATTACAGATTTAAAATTGCGGGAAGTAGCGCTTGCCGCGGTACTGGCCGGCCGGGGCGGCGGCAGCGTGCCTATAAATAGCGCGTCGGAGGCCGATGTAATAATTGTTGTAAAAATAAAATAAATAGTCACAGTTTTTCTGTAGTGTATTTAGTATCAGCATTGCACCCGTGCGAAGCCGGGGCGGGTCGCTAGTTAATAATAATACAGAAGCCCGACTTGGACTGGCTAAAAAATAGACCTCCTAAATCATTACAATGTTCTAACTTTAAAATTGGTCTAAGTTGGCAGTAGTGGACTTAAAATGACGATTATAGAAGCAAATCAATCAAATTTTTAAACAAGAATAGAAAAATAATATTATTTTGTTACTAAGACATCTATTTTTCTTAGCGATTCCAAGAATTTATCTTTAAGTTTTTATTCAAAATTTTTAAGAATTACTTTTTGACATATAAAATAAATAATTACAATACAACCAACAAAGCAAAACTGGCCAACTGTAAGATGCAACTGTCATGACAACTTTATTGGATTTAATCTTAAATCTTGGTAATGAATATGGGTGAAAATATTCATTTTAACATTTTTGTGTTTGTAAAAGGACGGAAAATAACATGATTGCTTTTTACAAATTGGTTGCGGAA
This sequence comes from Diaprepes abbreviatus, assembly GCA_034092305.1. NCBI lineage: Eukaryota > Metazoa > Arthropoda > Insecta > Coleoptera > Curculionidae > Diaprepes > Diaprepes abbreviatus. Next base: position 1,897,950 of record JASJET010000055.1, on the reverse strand, counting down.
TAATATGTTAAAATGCTTTGTTTTCTGATGCACTATAGGAAATGGGGATGTTGGCAGTTTTACTCTACAGTATTCAATAATCTTTTACCGATCTAGATGTATCTTTTTTTTAAAACGGGTAATGGATTTTAAATTGATACCTCCAGAAAAAAATGCAACTTTTTTACTCTGCTACTAAAAGTAAGATAAAATTTAAAGTGAACTGATTAAAAAGTAATTTTAAATTTCATTGATTATTTGACATTAGAGTTTGGAAAAATGGCGGACTAAGGAAAATTTGGTTTCTTGATTACTTTTTTGGAATAATTTTTTATGTTTTTGTGATTCATTTATTAATTTATGACGTGGAGGTAGAATCTTTTGCCACACCTAAATATATATATATATATATATATATATATATATATATATTGTAAATCAGAAAAGATAGAGAAAAAGAACTTCGTCGTTGGATTTGTCATCAAATAAGAAGATAAGACTAATTTTCTATAAAGTTCTAGAACATTATATTGGCAAACTAGAAAAGATAGCGAAAAACTGACTTCATTACCGCAATTTTGATTAAGAAGCAAGCTTAGAATCGAATTTTCGACAAAGCTCTAGAATATTCAATTTGGAAACCAGAAGAGATAGCGAAAAACTGACTTCAATATCGAATTTATAATCGAAATGAAAGTTTATAACCGATTTTTCGACAAAGTTCTACAACATTCTATTAGGAAACTAGAAAAGATAATGAGAAACGGAGTCCACCATTAAATTTAACATCAAGAAAAAAGATATTAACCGAATATTCAACAACATTCTAGAGGTTTTTATAATAAATACTAGATAAACACCAAAAATTATACTTAACGTTATAAAAGAAACCAGAGAGTGAAACAGATGTGAACGAGTTCGACACATAAGAAGGGACTGTCGGATGCAATTAAGCTCCCGTTCACCATCCGGAGTACATAAAAGAGAACCAGAAAAATTACAATGATTCAGCTCAAAGTCAACACATTTTAATCTGCAGCCAAGGCCAGGGCCTAGTTACACTAATTTTAAGTAGTGTGCAGTGACTAATTTATTATTAAATTTTTTACTTGATATATTTACAAGTTTTTTTTTTAGTTTTTAAAACAAAATGTCTTTTAGGAAGAAAACGGTACAGTAGCAACAAAAAAAAGTTCTCTAATTCAAAACTAACGAAAGTAAAACTGCAAAGGAATCGTACGAAATAACAAAAGTAATACTTTAAGCTAAGACTACAGACACATATTTATACAGATAAAGTGGAGAATAAATTAAACATAAACATAAACTAAATGGGTACTTAGTTGCTTGGAAAAACGCACGGACCCGTCAAATTTTATTTTTGGTTTATAGTTTTTTTGCGTGATATCAATATATATATATATATATATATATATATATATATATATATATATATATATATATATATATATATATATATATAGGGTAGCCTGAGAAAAAACTAGGACGTCATCAGTAAATATCGAAGAGGCACACTTCTTTACACACGACAAGGAAAATATCCATGTTACTTACAAAAGGAAACTGTGAAGAAGAATTACTAAAACTCTAAAATAAAAAAAAAAAGATTGGTACCATCTAAATTAAATGGTCAAAATGGGCCCGTTAACCATTTGACAATGCTGAATAAATTCTTTTTCAACATTGTCGATGACATCTGTGTGGTTATTTTAAAAAATCAAAATTTCAGTACGAAATAAAGAAATCTATCTGCCGTATTTAAATTGTTTGTTGACAAAACGAATATATATATATGTATATATATATATATATATATATATATATATATATATATATATATATATATATATATATATATATATATATATATATATATATATATATATATTCGGGAAGTTTAAATACCTGGGGGCACATATAACAAACAAGTAACAGGGCAGTAACGGAAGAAGTACGCACACAAGCCAACAAAGCGGCCATGATATAAGGCCAACTAAGAGACATAATCTGGAACAATAAACATATGACGGTTGAGAGGAAAGCAAGAATTTACAAGGTCTGTGTAAGACCGATACTGACCTACGGCGCAGAAACAAGAAATGAAACAATAAAGACAAAACAAATTATGAGAACCACAGAAATGAAAACGCTGAGAATGATCACGGGAACAAGTTTAAGAGATAGAGTAAGAAACGCAAAAATACGCGAGGACAGCGGAGTGGGGGATGGAAAGACAGCTGGATTTCGACGTCAAACGAGGATCGATGAGGCATTGTGTAGATAATAAAACTTGGTTCTACCTAGAAGAAGAAGAAGAAGAAGATATATATATATATATATATATATATATATATATATATATATATATATATATTTATATATATATATATATATATATATATATATATATATATATATATATATATATATATATATAATTCTCCTTTCAAGAAGAAAAAAGGAAAAATATATACAAATATAAATTTCAAGGTATGTCGGTAGGATATTGCAACCTGCCACCTACCGACCTCGATGTCGGACTGAAAAATATCGCCAGTTGAACGACATCTATGAATCACCGGAGTAGTGAGAAATTTTTCAAAAAATCAAAACTTCAGTACGAAATAAAGCAATCTATCTGCCATACTTAAAAGGTTGTTATATATGTAATTTTCCTTTCAGGCAGAAAAGAAAAAATATATACAGAAGGTTTATTTCAGGAAATAAACTTTTTTTGTATATTTTTCCTTTTCTTTGCAGCCAATTTAGGAAGTTCTTGTTTTTCCAGTGAAAAATGGAGGTTTCTATTTAAAAAAACTCAACTTGACCTTCAAATGACCCTGTAAATTGACCTCAAGATAAAAATCACTAGCACAGATAGGTGACCCCCATTGTCCTAAATAACTTTTGTCTGAACCATTTTTCTTCACGGAGAAACTTGGGTGCATAAATTAAAATGACCCACCTAGTATATATATATATATATATATATATATATATATATATATATATATATATATATATATATATATATATATATATAAATACCAACGAAATTTTTGGTAATAACTTCTGGATTGCATCCTGACAATATGTATTTTTTCCTATTTGCTTTTGAATTTAGGGACCTCACAAAATGATAGCAGATAAGATGCAATAAATTTGTTTGCCGATAAATCCAAAAATAAATAGTAAATTTTATTTCAAGCTAGAATAAATAAATGCCAATGAATATGTGACTCACTGATTAAGCTGGAAATTTCTTGTGACGAGCAAAAATAAAATAATGAAAATTTGTTAATAGAATATTTTATATTGGCATTTACGAACTTGTAAATTAATTTTATTTATTGTTTTTTTCTCACTTGATACAAGCAAGTTGAAAATTGTTAGTCTCGTGAAAAGTTTTTACTGGCTTGAATGATTTATGGATTATGCCTTTAGCTTGTTTCGTAAGCTTCATTCTCCTGAATAACAATTACTAATACAGCACATCGAATAATATACAGGATATCGAGGAATAGTATCAGGAGACACAAAATGAAGTGATTTTATATTATAAAATAAAAGTAAATTATTTTAAATAATGTCAAAATCTCAGTGGTTTTCCAGTTACAGGTAAATAAAATAAAATTTTTTATTTGGTTTTATTCAACTTTTAACTTATTTATAGATTGATCTATTCGATATTTGCTAAGTCTAATGAATAGTTGCATCTACAAATATTCTTGTAAATATTTGAATTTAATAATCAGATAATAGAACAATAAGGAATAAAGATTTCTTGAAATTCTTTCGAAAATAATCGGTAATATGTCCCTTTATTTAACTTTGCGTTTATTGATCCCATCTAAACGGCTCAACTCGTTTTTGCTTCTTTATTCTACATAACGAGTCGGCTATTTGCTTATCTGTAAAGATGTCGGCTAACATCGTTTTGGAAGTCTCCCCAAACCGAATTCACTTCTCTCATGTTTTTGTGGGTTACTCGTATCAAACAGATATAATGCTTTAAGCATTTTGTATATTAATTTGTTATTTTTCATTTCTATGCCTTTTTTAAAACAGCCTATATAAAATATTTTCGGATGCAATAAAAATTACCTGGTGTGTTTCTAATTCGTATACAGCCATTTATTATTCAAAATCGTAAATCATCAAGGTTACTGACTGCAATTTTATACACTAGCAATTTTAAAAATATCCTAAAAAAAACCAAATAGATTAAGATGAGGGGATCAGGGTGCCCAGGGAAGTGGCCCGCCTCTGCCTATCTGCCGTTGTGAAAATATATTGTTTATATATGCATGTAAGCTAATGATATATTTACATGTATGCATGTGAGTTTGCAATAGCTCAATTATGTGTTGTATACAATTTTATAATCCGATCTCATGTGAAAACAACTTGGTCAGTAAATAATACCTATAGACTTGGCCAGGGTCATTTTTAGTTGACGAACATTTCAATAGATGGCGCTAGTGTGCCATGTATGTACAAGTAAAACTGTAATTTACCGACCTGTTTTTTTATAGATTCTGTCACTTTGTGTAATTATGTTGAAAATTTACGATATCTATTTCGTTGTTTTTGTGTTTAGACGAGTCTTAGATGATATAACTTATTGTGCATTGTTTTTAAGAGTCATAGTGAAGAAATTGGTAAGTACATTTAATTATTGATTAAGGATATATTGACTGAAACGATATATATTAATTCTTTCTCTAGCTTAAGCTTGCTTTTTTATATTTTTATATTATTATATATTTTTAATATATTAATTTACCTTCATTTTACGAACAGGTGAGTTGTGAACATTTTTTTCCAATTATTTTAAGCTGTAAACACCTGGTGATTTTCAATGCGTTTAAAAATAGTTTAAAAGCTATTAGGAAACGCACAAAATTGAGTTGGATGCAGTTTCAGAATGTAATATAATGAATGTTGGTAAGAATGATATTTTTATATTTAATTTAACGATAATTATTTGAGTCTATATTTTCGTACATAAAATATTTTAATGTCGATTTGCCCCCAAATGGTCAGATTTATCGAGGTACTGTAAGAATATATTATTTGAAGCATTTTTCACTACTTTTAAAATTACATCCTTATTTTCATTATATCAACGAAAATGAAAAGGTATAAAAGAGATAAACTTTGAAATCCAGATAAAATGTTCTCTGATGGCAAGTTGAGAAAATAGTTTTAAGGAGAGTATTCACTGAACCTAGTATTCATGCCAAATATCAAATTGATCCATCAATAATTTAATTAAATATGAATTAAAAACAAATCAAAATTTAATTTCATTTACCTGTAACAACGAAACTATTGAGTTTTTTTCATTTTTTCAAATTATCACCTCCTTAAATTTCTTAAAGTTGTTTCTGGAAACCCTGTATAGGTTTTTGAGATCAAGATTAATTAATCTTATTAAAAATGGTTTTTGCAAATACAAATTCTTTAATTAAAATAACAATAATATAAATCTTTAGCAGAAATACGAACTTCATTCAAACAATATAACGCTGAAAATTAAACTAATAACTTAATCTATTCATCACAAAGTTAGAGTTATTAGAATTATGAAAACAGATGTTTTGAAACTTCTAAAAACAACACAATTATCTTAACGTCAAGAGACTGCAACAGTCTTAGCAGAAACTTGAAGGTTGGAAGTGACAAAAGTGAAATGTTACAGTTATAATTAATTTTGAAAATGAAATTTTAATGCGAATAAGACAAATAGGAGAAATTATGGTTCTTGTATTTAGACCGTAATATCTTGGAATTATTTTCCAATGTTTGACTTGGGATTGCACAACACATTTTTTCCAAATAAACCCCATATATACTTCTTTTGTGAAAGTGGATAATCTGGTTTTGGTGTACATTCGGGATATATATATATATATATATATATATATATATATATATATATATATATATATATATATTATTGTGTAAACTACATCTCACCGATAATTCCCGCCACAGTTTAAGTTCAAATAGTAGAATTAAAAATTATATAGTACGACAACGGGTGTCTGGGAAGGTGTCAGTCGAAACCCACTGAGGAGTCCTAAGGCTGGCAACGGGACGAAACACCCCAAATTTTTTCTTTACAGTTTGTTAGTATTTCTCGCTGGGTACAGGGACCTTAGCAGAATACGACATGGCATCCCTGGACATGGGAACGTGCACTTGTGGCGTCAAGTAGCATGGGTGCTTAGCCGCACCGAATCCGGGACGGGGTGTTAGTCCCCGCAGTTCTCAGGCCCAATAACAATCAAGCCCTATTTGTAATCGGGATCTGGAGTGCAAATCTCCAATTCTCAAGGAAGGTTGATTGTCTAGAGGCGGGGGGTGTTGTGTAAACTACATCTCACCGATAATTCCTTTACAGTTTGTTAGTATTTCTCGCTGGGTACAGGGACCTTAGCAGAATACGACATGGCATCTCTGGACATGAGAACGTGCACTTGTGGCGTCAAGTAGCATGGGTGCTTAGCCGCACCGAATCCGGGACGGGGTGTTAGTCCCCGCAGTTCTCAGGCCCAATAACAATCAAGCCTTATTTGTAATCGGGATCTGGAGTGCAAATCTCCAATTCTCAAGGAAGGTTGATTGTCTAGAGGCGGGGGGTGTTGTGTAAACTACATCTCACCGATAATTCCTTTACAGTTTGTTAGTATTTCTCGCTGGGTACAGGGACCTTAGCAGAATACGACATGGCATCTCTGGACATGAGAACGTGCACTTGTGGCGTCAAGTAGCATGGGTGCTTAGCCGCACCGAATCCGGGACGGGGTGTTAGTCCCCGCAGTTCTCAGGCCCAATAACAATCAAGCCTTATTTGTAATCGGGATCTGGAGTGCAAATCTCCAATTCTCAAGGAAGGTTGATTGTCTAGAGGCGGGGGGTGTTGTGTAAACTACGTCTCAACGATAATTCCTGTCAAAGTTTAAGTTCAAATAGTGGAATCAAAAATTATATAGTACAACAACGGATGTCTGGGAAGGTGTCAGTCGAAACCCACTGAGGAGTCCTAAGGCTAGCACCGGAACGAAACACCCCAAATTTTTACTTTACAGCTTGTTCGTATTTCTCGCTGGGTACAGGGACCTTAGCAGATACGACAATATATATATATATATATATATATATATATATATATATATATATATATATATATATATATATATAAATACGGATCTTTTTCTGCGTGGCCAAGATATCGCACAAGTTATAAACATTATAATAACCTAAGAATCAAAAACAAATTTAATTCATAATAGCAAACACAAAAACGATACATAGCCTTATCTTATTAATTATTCAACATTTAAAAAGAAACAGAATATTGTTGCGTGCCACAAGAGTTACAACCAACTAAACTTAATATTTTCCGACTATGAAACCTCCAATATTTTATTTTTAGTTCCGTGTGCATACTGTTTGAAAATATATATAAATATATTTTTAGTTCTTCCAGCATTACACTGGTGTGTACTGATGGTTTCTCAACCTCCTTTCTCGTGAACTTGTTTACTATTTCATTTTCCTTTACGCTGGTGTGTCCTAATACCCATGGGAGGGTGACCTTATCATTTTTACTTAATTTTGTTTAGTTCCTCTAGGCATTCCAGGAATATCTTGTAGCTGATTACTTGAGAACTCAACTCAACGATGGCAAAATGGTATATATCCCCTTTAAAAAGAAAAAAAAAATGCCTATTATTCTTTTGTCATCATGTTGCCAAACACAAAATGCAAGCCTTGGATAGTTTCTTGATATTAGTAATGGTATTGACGAAATCTCAAGGTGCCTAAAATCTGCTAAAGAAAACCTTTTAAATAATTTATTTCCAGTGTTGTTTTCTATATATATATATATATATATATATATATATATATATATATATATATATATATATATATATATATAAAAGATCTAAGCTCTTGATATGATTACTGAAACTAAAATTTTAGTATATGTGTCATTGTTTATATTCATAATTCGTTTTTCTAGACAATAATTTTTTGTAAATGTTTTTAATAAAGAACAAAGCGTCAAAATAATGAAACCCATATTTTAATTGACTAAAATGTGGTTGTCGGACTTGCATTGTCTTTATTTTTATTTATTTTTACGACGTTTCGATTAGGTTGTATCTCTAATCGTTATCAAGTATAAACAGTTTATACTCTAGTATTAAAAGTGCAACGAACTCCAAGACAATGGAGAAGCTCCGGGTCCAAAAAATTACGACAGTTCTGTTTCGTCCTCATATGGAATTCACGAGGCCATTGCATTCGGAAGAATTCAACATCTCGCAATTGTATCCAATAAGTTGTTTTTAAAATGAAAAAAAGCAAACAAGACAAGAATGGCGACATCTCGACGGATCACTTAATAACACAAGTATAACACAAACCAACAATGTTGTATAAAACCGCCACCTGATGGCGCGACGGTGATTTAAAAAAGAAATATATCAAAACTCAAAACACGAAATATGCTATTCTAAGGATAGAGTTCGAATCATTCGGCACCGGCAACCCAACTAACCACGAGTTCCGCAGTTCAAGCAAGGTGCTGCACCAACGGTCTTTCCATGAGAGCCGCTGCGTGTTTTCTAAGCCAACAATAAAATACATTTTGGGTCAAAAATCAGTATTTTAGTATTCAATATTGATATGTTAAAAATATAGAATCTATCAATTGATCAGAGACTCCCTTACTGAAGGTTAAAATTTGGTTATTCATTTTTATTAATATTGCCATTATAGTCCTATTTATGATTTTGATTTTATCTTTTTCTAGGTGGCGGTGTATCTATTAATTATCTATAATTTCTTTGTGTAGACATTAAGCAGATATAGGCTGTAAACATTATTGAAAATAATGCAGAGGAAACCATGTTACTGCCGACTAGATTGAGTGTAAGAACTTAATGAAACATGCAAATTGCAAATACGTATAGGTAAACAAAATACAAATAGAAAGAGCTAAGGATTTCAATGGTTTATGTGTCATTTTCTATTTTTTACTATAATATTTATTTATTTTATTGCTTAAACTATTAAAATTAAATATTTGATAAGTAACATAATTTTGCATAAATAATTACATTTCTATATTATCAATACTATGTTCCATGTATAAACCAACAATTTTTCATTTCCTTCATTTTATTTTTAAACGATAAAACATTTATGTCGATCCGGTTAAACCGAAACTACTTCCCGAGGTTTCGAAAATAAAAGCCCAAGCCGGTGATAAATATTATTCCCATCTACTTCAAGATCTTAGACAAGATCTCTAACCTGGTTTCACCTTTGACCTATCATGGAACTTAGAATTACCTGTTGTTTCCAGGGGTTTTAAAAGGTCTATTTTGTGACTAATTGTAGTAGTAATTACTGGAGATGGATATAGCATTTTTTTATCGAACGATTTAATATTTAAAACGGTAAAAAAATTGACTTCTAAAAATGCTCTAAAAAGAGAAAAACAAGAATATAAATTTTTATGTGAAATAGAAATTTTTGAAGTCGTTGCCAAACTAATATCTGACAAAATGTGATTTGTATAAAAAGATTAAGAAACACTTTATTTGTAACCGCTTTCTTACTGTGTTTGTATATATCTCATGTTAGTAGTTATTTGTTTCAATTAGAAAAAAATTCGCCCCGACTTCAAGAAGTCATATAACTTATATTGCTGTTTCTCACTTTTTAACGCATATCTAGAAGTCGGTTCATGTATATTTTTCAATTTTTGGTTTTAAATTCGTTATAATATCTATAAATTTTTTGATTTAAGCGAGGTTAGTGTAACGCACAAAAATTCCAAGGTCGCAAAAAAATATCCATTTTATCCAAAGTTGTAAACCACGCTAAACAAACAACAAAAAATTCTCCAAAAACCAGTTTTGAATGAAATTATACCAAATATTTAGTCTGCCACCGTAAATCCGCAGTTTTTTAGTCCGACATATTTTATCCTAAACATTGAATTTGTATATGCCCTAAAAATCCTCCAATATCAGTTTTGGACAAAAAAAATGTAAAAATATTGGTGCCCCATATTGTATCTCCTATATATATATATATATATATATATATATATATATATATATATATATATATATATATATATATATATATATATATATCTTCTTCTTCCTCTTGTTATAGGTTTACAGCCTGTTTTTTCCAACTCAATCATTCCTCTCATTTGATGTTGAAATCCAGGACTCTCTCCATCTTTTAGATGGCCTACCTATTGGTCTTCTGGTTTCCGGTGTTCCATCTCGGGCGATTCTCGCTATCCTATTTTGCGCCATTCTTCCTACGTGCTCATTCCAGGCTCCTCTGCGCTTCCGTCCCCATCTTACTATATCCTGCATTCCATGTTCCTCGCGTATTGTTGAATTGCGTATGTGATGTCTGAATGTGTATCCCGATATTCTTCTTAGTACTTTCATTTCGGCAGTTCTTAGAATTAATTTTGTTTTTGTGTTGTCAGCTCTCGTCTCTATTGTGTATGTCATTATCGGTCGAATACAGGTCTTGTAGATTTTTGTTTTTGCATCCTTGCTCATGTATGTGTTGTGCCATATTATATCCACCAGGCTTCCTGAAATTCTATTTGCCTTGTTTACTTGGTTTCTTACTTCTCTTGTTCTGTCTTGATTTGCGGATATCTCAACTCCTAAGTAATTAAAGGTCATGAGTTGTTCTATTGGTTTGTCATCCACTACTAGTTTGCATCTTAAGGGCACTTTGCTTATTACAATTGACTTAGTTTTATCGATGGATATTTTCATGTTGAATTGTTTGCTTGTGGTGTGGAATGCAAATAGAAATCTTTGGAGATCGTCTTCATTTTCCGAGACTATGACGGTGTCATCAGCGTAACATATTATTGTTATTTCCCCGGAATTCATTCTGTACCCTGGTGCCGCTCTTTTGACGTTCTCAATTATTTGGTCCATTACTATATTAAACAGTAATAGACTCAGAGAGTCCCCCTGTCATATGCCCGACGCTATCGGTACATCCTTAGTTAGGTTGCCGCTTACTGCGATTTGTATTGTGGTGTTGGAATTTAGCTGTTCAACTATGTTAATTAAATTGTTTGGGATGCCTTTAATTCGCATTATTTGCAGAATATCATCCAGTCTCACCCTATCAAAGGCTTTAGTGAGATCTATAAAGCACATAAAAGCCGTCTTAGTAAATTCAATAGATTTCTCTGCTATCTGTCTTACGATGAATATGGCATCTACTGTAGATCCGTTTTTTTGCGGAAACCTTGCTGTTTTTCTGATATTGTGCAATAGCCAGTTATTATACCTTCAAGGATTTTGGTGAATAATTTCATTATTGAACTTAATAAAGTTATTCCTCTATAGTTTTCCGTGATTTTCTTATCACCCTTCTTGAAAATAGGTACTGTTATACTTTTCTTCCAATTTCGGGGTATTTCTTGGTCTTTAATTATTTTGTTAAAGAGTTTTGTTAGTTCTTCGGGTAATGCATTTCCACCATATTTAATTAGTTCGTTGGGAAACTGTTATACTTTTCTTCCAATCTCGGGGTATTTCTTGATCTTTAATTATTTTGTTAAAGAGTTTTGTTAGTTCTTCGGGTAATGCATTTCCACCATATTTAATTAGTTCGTTGGGAATATTGTCGGGTCCTGGGGCTTTTCTCGTTTTTAATTTGGCTATCGTGTCTTTCGTCGTTTAGAGGCTTACTTCCTTGGTGTATTCGTCATATTCAGATGCATTTTCGGGTGGGTAGTTGTTCTGTTGTGATTTAAAGTGTTCTTCCCATTCGTGCTCAGAAATTTTTTGGGATTGTGTATATTCGTTTATATCCTGTTTCCTTCTTCTGATCATGTTCCATATCTTCTTTTGTGCCCTGTACAAGTCATGTTTCATATCTACTGTGAACCTTCGCCAATTATTCGTTTTTGATTTGTCTTATGTCGGCGTTTACTCTGTTTCTTATTTCTTTGTATCGATTATTTCTGTTTCTGACTTGTTATTTCTGTATCGGAGGTAAGCCTGTCGTTTCTCTGCTGCCAATGATTTCACCTCAAGAGTATACCGGTGCTATATATATATATATATATATATATATATATATATATATAAGCTTTAAAAAATTAACATCAGATTCGTAACCGGCGACCTCGAGACATATTAAATTTTCTTAAAATAATTTTAAATTCGCTATATACCCCTCAAAAATGACCAATTTTGCACAAAATCGAAAAATGTTAAATTTTAAGTCCGCCATATTGAATTCGCCATATCGAATATTTCAAAAATAATTTTAAATTCGTAATTTACGCCCTCACCTCTTATGTTAATTTAGGAGAAAATAAAAAGATGTACAATCTTTTGGACGACATATTGTATATTCCATATTAAATTTCTCGAAAATCATTTTAAATTCGTAATTAACATTCTAAAAATCCTCCGGTACCGATATTTGACAAAATCGAAAGAAGTAAAATTTTTAATCTGCCATATTTCATTTTTTGATAATAATTTTAAATTCATTATGAGAGACTCCGAAAACTCCCCCATACCAATTTTGAAAGAATCGGACAGAAATTAATATTTTTGTTCGTCATGTTGAATCTGCCATATTGAAACTTTTTAAAAAATAATTTCAAATTCGTTATGTGCTACCCCGAAAACTCCCTCATGCGAATTTAGGAAAAAACTGGAAAAAATAATTCTTTAGTCCGCTATATTGGGTCCGTCATATACAATCTTTTTAAAAATAATATCAGATTTGTTATGTGCGACCTCGAAAACTCCCCCATACCATTTTATGGAGAAAATTGGATAAAATTAATTTTTTGTTCGCCTTATTATCAGTGCCATCTGGGATTTCACCGCACCAATTTCGTTCGAAATATATCGCAACTTCCTGAACATAATGTAAAAAAATTTACTCCAATCGATGCCGCCGTTCCAGAGCAACAGAGAATATACAACCTCCTTCGTTTAAAGGTCGGTTAATAAAGCCATTTATATATATTTCGCTAATCCGATAATGAATCCTGCAATAAGTACTGGGCTGTTTCTGGCATACTAGATATCTCTATACCATTCCTACACGACTGTTATGACCAAGCTCGTTGCCTTGCGAGTTTTGTGACCAAACAATTATATTGTGACTAATAAATATAAAACTACTTTCTCATATATATTTTTTAATTAACTTAGCTTGTAACTTGAACCTAAAAGTTATTATATATTCCTACTGGATAATGAAACTATTCACCGCACTGTTAAAAATAACCTTAAATTTAATGCAAATTTAATGTACCTTCTACATTAAATTTAAAGATTTTGTACTTTAAATCGTGAATAATTTACATTTACTTTGAATTTAAAGCAAATTCATTGAAATATCAGCTCGTTGTACATTAAATTTGATTAAATGATATCTTAAATTTCAATAAAGTAACTGAAAAGATATTTTAGCTTTTTGTACATTAAAACTAATTCACATGTACCTTAACATTAAAGGAATTCACATTAATATTCATGGTACATTGCACGAGATGTCGGGAGATGGCGCAACTTGTATTAAACTTTTTATTTAGTATGATATAACTTGCTTAAAGAACTTAAATACTGACGGAAACCAACGAGTCAGAAGACACCGAGCAGCCGCAGCGATAATACCGCTACGAACTCGAGTAAACTCAAGAAGAATTTAGAACAGATGAGCGATCAAGAATTCCTCGCCGTAATAGAAGACAAAGAAAGAACTTCGATGCTAAGCCCTTCGGACAGCAACTGGACACCAATTCTCTTCAAGAAAAAATCAAAGAACTAGAAAATCAACTGAGGATCACAGCACAACAAAAAGATGAAAAGATACACCACATGACAAAACAACTAGAAAAGAGCACTAGAATTATAAAGAAGATTCAAGAAGAGAATGCACAACTACAGGCCACATCCAAGGACTTACTAGCCAGAATTAAAACAATGGAATGAATACACTACAATGACAACGAGGATTCCAACGCCATACAGAGCGACGATGAATCCCAAAGCCACAAAAACAAGAGGAAAAGAAAAAGACGGAGACGCAAAAAGAAAACCAACACGAATGAAATCCAAAACACACAAGATACCGAGCAGGCCATGGATATACCGCCTAAGCCTCCAAAAATACCACCAATCGTCCTCAGGGAAAAAGCAACCTACAGTGAAATACTGCAGAACTGTAGAAACAACCACATTGAACTAGATTATGCCAAGAGCATACCAGAAGGAGTAAAAATATACACAAAAGATGCCGAAGCACACAAACAGCTGTGAAAACTCCTGGAAGATTCCAGACAACCCTTCCCTACTTGCCATCCCGAGGACGAGAAACCACTGCACATAATCCTGAGAGGAGTCATCGAGTCAATCACTGAGACCGAGATCATCAGCGACCTGCACACAAAAGGCTTTCATCCCCTAAGCCTAGCAGTTCGGGCATGCAGCGCAAAACTGCAGAGCTAGTCCACGCTGTGTTAGTTGCGGCAGTGACCATCACTGGTCAGAATGCCAAAAATCAAAGGAGGAACCACCCAATTGCGCTAACTGTTGAGGGGCACATCCTGCATCCTACAGGAAATGCCCCAACAGACCACAACACACAAATCAGGATCGCAACCCCTCAAACCCAGGACACGGGGTGCACCACCTCGGGACACCTTCCACAAACACAGAGTTCGACGACAAAGTACACAGGATCATGCAACACATGATGACCCAGTTCGAAGCCGCCTTAAAAGACATGCGGAGAGAGAGAGACCCAGGCTTAAGGAGGTCACAGGAACTAAACAGAATCAGGACCCAGGCAACAACTCACAGACGAATAGAAACAAACGTCCACCAGAAGAAGGACACTCACCAGAGGGAACTCCATTATATTATATTTAGATTAAGTTCATAATTAGTGAAGCCTTATATATGATCTGTACATTAAATAGAAGTTTATAGTCTTTTGTACTAACTTAGAAGCTAATAAAGAAATTGGAAATTGGTAACCAATGAGTAACCACTTTTTCCTGATAGCAGAAATTTTTGAAGGTGCATTAAATATGTGATAACATATCTTAAATTCAATGAACACTGGCTGTATATTTAATGTAAATAGTCACTTTAAAAAGTAATGATCAAAGTTTAAATGTAATGTATGATTACATTAAATTTAACGGAATACATTAAGTTAGACTAATGTAAAAATTATTAAATTTAAATGCATCATATTAATTGAATTTAAGAAACGGTTTATGAAGTTTGCTTTCAGCATATTTACCATAAATTTAATGCATTTCTTTTTTACAGTGTGTGTTTAATTAACATTTTTACATGTGACAACATGACTTTTTCATCTTTGTGAATGCTTAATATTTTCGACATTATTGTTATTTCGAAGTTGTTCTTCTCTATTACTCGTTCTGTTACGTTGGTTACTTTTCAGCCTACAGCTTTTCTTTTTTCTGTTTAATATTTTATTTTCAATACTTTCTTTTTATTTTCTTTTAGTCTGTTTTATATTTTAATCTGATATAAAGAAATATAATATGCCACGATTAATGAAACCCTAGATATAATGTTTAACTACCTCACAATAAATCCAAAGAACATTTTCTGCAAGGCATTAATATAAATTCAGATCATTTTTTTTATTCTGTAAAAGTCGTAGTAACATCTCATTCACCAAAATTAAATTGTTTAGACGATCCGATCTAAATAAACTAACATTTTACAAAGTATTAATAGACAGACTAAAATACCTCCCTGTTTGTTGTTTTTATTTTATAGTTTTTTAACGATAACTATTATCTAGCATTTACAACTTCCATTTACTACCCATTAACTCTTTAGGTTTAGAGGAAAACTACGGTAATGCGTCGGTTTAAAATATTTTATTGATGTAAATAGGTTAAAAGAGTAGATGATTCTAGAGTTGTACATATTTTCGCAATAAAATTTATTAATAAAATAGAAATAATATGGCTTGATTTAATTTTTATAAGTTTTAAATACTTAAAAAAAACGGTTGACTGATTCTGCTGTTCCTGGATGGAAATTCATTTTATGAAACGAAAAACACACAAAAGCACACTTTTGTTGGAAATTTACACTATCTTAGTTAATACCTTGACATGTTTCGTCACATAGTGGCTTCTTCCGAAGGTAGTTTGGTACCAAAACCCCTTTCGAAGCAAATGGTGTTAATTTCCATTTTATTTGAGCCAATTTGATTACTCTTAGTATCATGTTATATCCATTTTGTAATTATCAAAAGAAAAACTTGTGCATGGATTGCAGCAATAATTAGTCTACATATTAGTGTTCCATTTTCTACTGGAATTTATTTCGATTTAAACAATATCGTGGTCAAATATTTTCACACCCAGATTTTCTTTGAATGCAACAAACAGGTATATGGAAAATGTAGTTTCAATGATATATTACGAGACGAAGAAGTATTACAAATACTCTGGAGTGCAGTACAGGCCCTTAATATTATTTAGGGTTCTTTGAAAATTGGTATCTTTATCTTATTTGAAGTTCAACTAAAACATTATATTTTATCTTGCTCGCATTTAAAGATCGATATTTTTCCTACAAATATAAAAAAACCGTTCCTCCTTTATTCAGGGCTTTAACGAAAATTGAATTTAATCTAGTGTTGAGGAAAATAAAAATTTTCCTGGTCAACCAAAGCTTCATACATCTAGGCGTATTAAAGTATTTCTATGAAGAAGTTATTTCTGAATAATGTGACATTTGTTCTGTAAGTTCTGCAAGTACATTCAAGTCACTGCAAATCTTTAAGTGATATAATTTGTATTTTATAATATAAAGTAATAGTTCAATGTTTTCGCATGTTTTTTTTCATACTTACCACTGGAACAACAGGAATAGATAAGCAATTCATTTTCGTTAGCTAGCAAAACAACTTTCAAAATTGCTTTCGAAGAGTTAATAAAAAGTCTCCCCTGATAAAATTTATATGGGAGCTTACGTTCAATCATTAGGCTAGGAACATCAGGGAGCGCAGATGAAAAAAATGTCTTGTCTCTGCATTCTTAAATAGTTTGAGGGTTGCCATATTATCCAAAAGTTCCTTAGCTTAGATAAAAGTAAGTAACTTCGTTTTTTCAAAACTGGTTCATATCAAATTTAGTTTCGAACTGACTAAGGTTGAACTACACGAAATATCCATTAGTTTAGGAACGAAGATTTTGATGCAGAACAGTACATGTATACAAATTGATGGTTGAGATCAAAGAGATTTTTGATTAAAGTAGATCGTTATACCTATTCCATACTATAGTTTTTTATAGAGGAATAGAACTTTAAGTTGGCAACGCTTTTTTAACTGGCGACCATTTTGTCAGCTGTCAAGTGATTTATGTTTAGTTTGGTTTGGCATTTCAACATGAATAGACTGACTCCTGAACAACTCTTCCAAATTGTGCAAATTTATTCTGAAAATTATGGTTCTGTTCGAAATACGTATCGCGCACTACGTCCATTTTACGGTCAATATAATCGTCCATCAGAGAAATTAATTCGATTAACTATGGAACGTTTTCGCACCACGTTTACTCTAAATGATAATACGTATCCACAGAGACGTCGTACAGTGCGTACAGAAGAAGTCATTGCTGCTGTAGAACGTAGCGTAGAGGAAGACCCGAATCAGTCTATCCGCCATCGTGCACAGGAATTGGATATGTGTCCATTCACTTTATGGAAGATTTTGCGGAAAGATCTTGGTTTGCGTGCTTACAAAATCCAACTCGTGCAAGAATTGAAGCCACACGATCACCTAGCAAGGCGTAGATTCGGTTAATGGGCCCAAAACAAGATTGCCGTTGATCCCGATTTTCATAAGCGAATTTTGTTTAGCGATGAAGCTCACTTTTGTTTGAATGGATACGTCAATAAACAAAACTGCCGTATTTGGAGTGATGATAATCCTCAAGTGTATGTTGAGACACCGTTACATCCAGAAAAACTAACTGGTGTGCTTTATGGGCTGGTAGAATTATTGGTCCGTACTTCTTTAAAAACGATGCTAGTCAGAACGTTACAGTCAATGGTGATCGCTATAGAGCCATGATTACTGACTTTTTCGTTCATCAATTGAACAACCATGATGTGCAGGAGCTGTGGTTTCAACAAGACGGCGCAACATGTCACACAGCTCGTGCCACAATTGATTTATTGAAGAAAACGTTTGGTAACCGCATAGTTTCATGTTTCTGACCCGTGAATTGGCCTCCAAGATCGTGCGACTTAACGCCGCTAGACTATTTTCTGTGGGGATATGTGAAGTCGCTAGTCTACGCCGATAAGCCCGAAACGATTGATCACTTGGAGGACAACATTCGCCACGTTATTGCCGATATACGGCCACAAATGTTGGAAAAAGTCATCGAAAATTGGTCCTCCAGATTAGACTACGTCCGAGCCAGCCGTGGCGGTCATATGCCAGAAGTCATATTTAAATTATAATGCCGCATAAAGTAAATTTCATGTCAATTTAAAAAATTCATCTTTGTTTTATTCCATTTAAAAGTTCTATACCTCTATAAAAAACACCCTTTATTTACAGTCAAAATTGCTAGGAATACGTGAACAAAACTATATCGTTTTATTCATCACAACAAAGTCTGGTTCTCCCTCACGCACCTCCTTTTTTAATGGAAATTTGTGTACGCCACACATTTACTTTTGTTTTTATTCTTGCGTATTACGCAGTATTTTACCTTTGTTCACAATTTAATTCATTTTGAGACACCCGTCCTGAAGTCGCTATCTGCATAAGAGACTTGAAATAGTACATTCTTTGTAATGATATTTACCTGACGGATTGGTTTTTTTGAGACATCTCTTTTTGTCGGGATATTCTTTATAAACAAATTGGATAATTTGGATTTGATAGCTATATAGATGATAGGTGTTATAGACTTGTCAGAGTATATAATATATAATAATAATATAATATTACGAAAATCCTTTTTTCCTTGAAACACCGATTGTGCTGAGGAACAAAAATATTTCTTCTGTAAATTTTTACGCTTTTCACTTACGTAGAAAGTTTCTCCTATTTTCTAGCATAAGTTTGTCTGAGAGATATAACACAGGCATTGTTGCCAATACCACAACGGCGAATTATAACGCAGTTCAGAGTTACAGTTAGGTTCAATTTTTTTTTGATTTTTTGATATTAACCGATAGATCTCTTGATCTTTTCGAGAATGACTCTTGTACGAAATGTATCCGCGTTACTAGAACGTTTTTTTTTCTCGATATTAAAGGGTCTTCTTGAAGCAAATTTTCCCGTAGGAACTTATAGTTGAATAATTTCCATTTGAAAATTTAGCGGGATTTCTCCGGATGTTTTTCTCATAAATGCAATAAAGCTTGTCAATCAAATATAAAGCTTCATGTCAACCAGGTTGAGTTAAATTCCATTTTTTATTTCATAGCAGTATCGGTGCCATTACATAGCATACAACAGTTACCGTTTTGAAGCCCTACTGATGGCAAAAGCTTGATCTTGCTTAGATCTTACACCAACAACGTGGCACGATTTAAGATACAACTTAACCATTAGCAAATCTCTTATGACGTCAGCACCATAAGATAGGGTGTTTTTTGTTTATTTATAAAGGTTTACCAATTTCTTTTTTTTTATTTTCTCTAACATCTCCTGACTCTACAAGAGCCAACCGAATGGGAAAATTTAGGATTCAAGAGTACCGTAAGTACAAGAAAATAAACAGTATTTTAGTTTTTGTGAAAAGATAAAGCTACAAGCTTATTTTTCTCTCTTTTCAATTTTTAGTATTTTTGTCCCAATAAGATGATTGCTTTTTTTCTAATATAGTGACAATCAATGAGATTTGAGTATATCTCTAGGATCCAAAAACAAAAATTAGAGTTCTCTCAATGTGTCTATGAGAGTTTTCCACCTCCAAAAAAGACATGCTTACAATCTTCAACTTAAAAGCTCCCAGTGATCATCTTTTGAGACCAAACAAGATCCATATCGCATAAATTAGTAGACGTCACTTATCCATAATTATTTTCGTTGAACATATTTTAGTAACAATAATAATAAATTCAGATTTTTAAAATCTATCGCTTGTAATTTAGAGAGATCAAGTCTATTTTTGGATCAATGGAAAGCATGTGGCTGCAAATTTTTACTAAAAAAGATTAATAGGTGACAAAATCATAAAAAGTTTACATACGCACCGATGAACAGATAGCAGGGCGCATATGAAGGAAAATATAAAAATTGTCAAGTGGATATAAAATCCTAAAAATATGCAAGTTTCAAAGTAAAATTGTCAATGTTAAAGTATCGAAGCTGTTCAACATAATTTTCATAAAATTTTACAGTGACGTGAGTGCAAAATCAATAATTTTAATATATTCTTGTTGGCAGTGGACCAAAACGTAAACACATTTAATTTTACTATATCCCCGGGAAATCCTGTTAGATTCGAGTTTTGCCTCTAAAATAAAATTTTAAAACAATGATTTAAAAACACTTAAATAAATAGAAAATACCAAACAGATGTCAATAGAACACAGTTCCAAATAACTATCTAGAATCATCATAATCGATTGTATATCGAATTCTAGAATTAGCCGAACTTCTTGGCCTGTAAAGCTTAATTAAATATTCTGTTCAAGTTGTTTTTTCGATAAAAACTTTATTTTAATATGTATATTAACTACAAATACATAATAATATGATATATCATATTTCCACAAGTTAGCGGACTCTTTCACACTACATCGAGGAATATGCGAGGCAGACGACTCAACGCCGCTATCGCTGAGTAAACAGGATATTGCTTCTCACCACCAAACAGACCAAGAGAATTTACAAGCCTGGCTACAAAAGCCACTTAATGGACGGCATCAAAATGAGGTCAACCAGGACAATGTCGACAACTCAGCATCGAACTACTGGCAGGTTTCAGGACAGATGTTTCCAGTATCCAAGACCAGGTCATTCCAACGAAGAACTATCGGAAGTTCATCATCAGACATCAATGTAGATATGGCGGTCGAACTTCCGAGACAATCTGGTATATAGCTGGAGGATGCCAAGCATTTACAGCAACCGAATATAAGAAAAGACACAACTCAGCTGCCAAGACAGTCCCCCAAGAGTTAGTAGATAAGTTAAATTTATTGCTGGGAGGAAAAATGCCTTACTACACATATAATTTATGGGCGAACTTGCTGGTAGCCCAAGATTATTCAGTAAGGCCTCCGGTTTCCAGGCAATTAAGCCTAAACAAACCTTTGGCCTTCACTCAATGTGGCTGTTTCAGGTGCCGGTTT
This sequence comes from Diaprepes abbreviatus, assembly GCA_034092305.1. Lineage (NCBI taxonomy): Eukaryota > Metazoa > Arthropoda > Insecta > Coleoptera > Curculionidae > Diaprepes > Diaprepes abbreviatus. Next base: position 1,876,519 of record JASJET010000055.1, on the reverse strand, counting down.
TATCCATTGCTTCGCACTATTCCAACATTTTGCTTACAATGCAAAGTTGTCATTTAAAGATATTTTATATGCGCTTTAGCAGCCCTTAAAGTATTTTACGCATAATAATAGAAAGTTTGTAGCTAACCTGCTCTAGTGCATTTTTCTTCTGATTTGTTCATTTCGGACCAGCTAGGGTCAGGAGAGTGACATAGGTAAGTCACTTAGTTTATATTGATTCATCGGCAAAATTGTTGTCAACAGACATATCTGAATCTAAAGAAATATCAGCCTCAGGGGTGGTTATTAACTTAACTATGTGACTCTCATTGAGCTATGTTTCATCAGTATAATACAATTTCTTCTTTTTTTCCCGAATTCCTGTATTTTTTTTAAATTTTTTCACCACCATAAAACAATTTCATTCTACTTAATTAGTACGCTTTATCGATTTCGTTTAAAATATCTAAACCCTATCATAGCGGAGTGCTGTTATTGTTGTGTAGTTCTTAATTTTATTATTTAAAAGTAAACGATTATTCATAATGTTGGGTCGCGGTAAGGGAGGTAAAGTGAAAGGAAAGGCAAAGTCTCGTTCTAGTCGTGCAGGATTATAATTTCCAGTCGGTCGTATTCACCGTTTACTGCGGAAAGGTAACTATGCTAAAAAGTAAGAGCTGGCGCACCTCTATATCTTGCATACCATTATGGAATATTTAGCTGATGACGTTTTGGAATTGATCGGTAAAGCCGCAAGAGATAATAAGAAAATTCCCAGTCATCTTCAATTAGCCATTAAAAATGACGAAGACTTAAATAAACTTCTTTCTGGAGTAACGATCGTTCAAGGAGGTGTATTGCCTAATATACAGGCTGGCTAAGAAGTCGGATAACAAAACGAAATAAATATTTGTTAAATAAATATTTATATTCATGTACTGTGTTTCTTTTAAAGTTCGTTTCAAAATTCTTAATGACATTTTAGGTAAAAATGTGTCGTTAATTGCTGTATTATTTTTTTTAATGTTGGTATTTCATTTTTGAAAAATAAACCATGGACTTCGCGACGAATGGCCTATTTTGTGTCATCGTCCAAGATAATTTTTTTCCATTCTCTTGTCTACTTTTTTTTGGTCATTTTCTTTATAGTAGAAACCATGCAGATATTGCAAATGCATTTGCTGATTGTTTTAAATCTTCGTTTATTTCATTGGACAATGCTTTTAATTAAGATATTCAAAATTCTGTCACTCAAACTATTCAAATTTATAAGATTGGTGAAAATGAAGTACTATCTTGCTTAAAAGAAATGAAACCAAATGGAATAGTAGGTCCGGATAAAATTCCATAATTTTTCCTGCGTGACTGTGTATGCATATTAGCAAAACCCCTTTCCGTTATCTTTTATCTCTGCCTAAATAATTCAGTTTCCTGATAAGTGAAAAATTTCCAGAGTTTCTCCAGTGTTTAAAAAAGGAGACCAACAAAATATGGAAAACTACAGACCAGTCTGTATAATAAATAATTTTTCAAAATGTTTTGAAATTTTTCTACATAAACATCTATTTTTCAAGCTGATACACCTATTTAGTGGTTCCCAACATGATTTTATAAAGGATAGGTCCACAGGGTCCAATTTTTTCTGTTTTACTCAGTTTGTGGCTGATGTCTTGGACAGGGGAGGTCAAGTAGACACAATATACACAGACTTTTCAAAGGCGTTTGATAGACTTGATCACGGCATTTTGCTTCATAAACTGAATTATTTTGGACTTTCACAAAAATTAATTCTATTTTTTAAATCATATCTCTGCGATAGGCAACAAATAGTAGAATGCTGTGGTTAGTCCTCGGAACCCCTGTGTGTGACTTCGGGAGTTCCTCAAGGGTCAATACTCGGTCCTTTATTATTTAATATATTTATTAATGGAATTGTGGGTGACTGTACAATGCTACTCTATGCGGATGACGGTAAAATTTTTAGTTCTGTAAAAAAAGATGCATTGTCAAAGACTACAAATAGCAATAAATACCGTCATCAATTGGTGTAGCGAAAATAGACTGCCTCTAAACGTTGGTAAATGGAAAGTCATGACTTTCACATTAAAGAAAAACGTGCTGGTGTATGATTATAAAATTGATGGAACATCAGTTCCACGAGTGCTTGCTTTAGGGTCTGGGTGTGACATTTGATAGCAGACTTTCATTTGTTCCTCATATCAATAATTTTATACAGGTCTGTTTTAAATCATTGGGCTTTATTATCAGAAACTCAAAAACATTATCTAATCAAAGTACGCTCATTTTACTATATTACGCTTTTGTAAGATCTAAATTGGAATATGCTTCCATAATATTTTCTCCTTATTATCAAAACCATATTAATGACCTTAAAAGAGTTCAGCGGCGTTTCTTGAAATACCTAAGCTTTCGGATTGATGGACATTATTCTGAAACAGGGTTTCCGCATGAAATCTTACTTCAGCGGCATTCTTTTTGTTCTCTAGAACAGCATACAGAGTGGAATGTAGTGAAATACTGGAAAAAATAAGTTTTTTGTACCTAGGACTTCAGCTCGCCAATCTGCCACATTCTATTATCCTACACCTCGTACAAATGTGTGTAACTACTCTTCTTTATATAGGATGTGCAGAATCTACAACGAAAATCAAAATAAATTCGACATATTTAGCTGCGGATTGGCACTGATAAAAAATAATTAAGTATGTAATATTTTGTAGTTTTATTTCTGGTAATTTGTGTATGCTTATTTTTTCTTCTTTTTTTTTGTTTGTTTCGTCATTGTAAATATTTAAGTTTTTTTTCCTGTTGTACCCATTTATTAATTGGTTTTTTGTAATTGTGAAATGGATTTAAATAAATAAATATATAAATATAATGACGATTTAAAACCCTGAACACCATGCATAAAGAAATTTTCATTAAAATGCCACATATTTCTGCAGCATCCAAAGTTGCTACTCAAGGATTTCGTTCCCGGCTACCATGGTCAACATTATTTGTTAACGTTAATTGACTATTTCTTTTTATAGATGCACCACTAGTTGAAGGTTCATTAATATCCATAGTTATATACCCCAAATATACACTATAATAAACTTTTCTTACACAACACAATATCTATATACAACGAAGGTATAGTAATTAGAGTGTGAGTTCACAGAGTCTATCCATAAACCCACAATAAATCAATAAAATATTTAAACAATGCAAAGACCCAGTTGGGACGCTTATTTTCAAGGCTATTCAAGATGAATATTCCATGTATGTGTGTTGCCACATTCATTATTTTCGCGATAAGAAACCAAGTACATGTTGGTTGGCACCACCGTGTTATATAAGTGCGATCAGCTGATTGCCATTTATGGATCGCGAAATATGACAACAACGTCTTTTTAGCTATTAATCTCTGCCTTATTAAGAGAGCAGCAAAGTTTTAAATCATTTATAGTTTCATGAGATATTAATTCTGCCGCTTCGTCACTTTGGTGACCGGTATTAAATGAGTCAATGGCGGAAATTACGGATTTTAGCCATAATGGAGTTTTTTTTCTGTAAATCTTTTTCAGCATTTGATATAAACGTAAAAAGATGCTAAAATGGCAGAAAGGTAAATTTTCTAGAAACAATTTTTGAGTAAGTTTCTTAATAATAGTTATTTCGGCAACCAGAAACTTCCTGTGAGATACTTGATAATCTTATAAATCAACGAAGTAATAAAAAGTTAGGTTATTTACCTTTAAGTCTAAGTTTTACCATAGGATAATACGACTATGTTATATTAAATCAAATTATGGAGCTTTTTTATTTTCTTTTTATTTTTTTTTATTTTGTATAATATCATTACCAGATAAAAAGGAGACTATCAAAAATCTGTCACGTCATATAACAGAAATTACTGGCTCTGGGAAATATAGAATTTTTTATAAAAGGTCAGCGCTTGAGTTGAAGTTGAAGAGAAATAAAACAGAATTTGAGCACGATTTCTTTCTGACAATGGAGGGTTTTAATTACTTGTATATCAATAGCAAATCTCTTCGTCGTTTTACGCTGTATTCATATTTATAATAAGTGGAATAAATTCCATAACAAATTCAGGTATTTTTCTGCTGAAAGCTCTCTGACCCATAACTTTTTATTTTAAAGGAGCAGCTATTATACTATACGAAGGTAGCTATTTATATTTAGGAAATAACAAATAAAAACAAATATTTTTCATTAAAAATGATTTATCAAAATATTCTCTATGGAGATCAATACACTTTTGCATATATGTGAACCCAAAACTTGGTTTTTGAACGCATCAATCGCCCATTCTGGCGTAAAAAATTATTGACCTGTCATTTTGTTCTTCAAATACGGGAATAGAAATAAATCATTGGGAGCCAAATCAGGAGTGTATGGCGAATTTTATATTCTGAATACTTAAAAAGTCACTTGTTTGAGCTGATATGTGAGAGATCGCATTGTCATGGTGGAGAATAATCCGTCGTATCCGATTTGTTTTTCTTAATTCACTGAAGACTTTCAGCAAACGAATGATTGTGCACCATTCAGAACTGGTTGTCTTATCATTATCCAAAGCCATGGTTGCAAAACATACTGTCGACTCTGACTGGTTTTTTGACATTTGGATTTCATTTGTCAGAGGCTGATCTACAAGCATCTTCCTGTGAGATCTTCACCGATCAGCCTCATGTTCGGTGATTTAATGAAGCAAATGAGGGATGAGCTTTTGTGGTGAAGCTTTTGAGCTATAGAGGGTGAGACGTAGTATTCGGGGATGGTTGCGAAATGGTCGCGACAGATCCAGTTTCTTTTAAAAAATTAAACGACCATTTGCTTTGAAGTTTTTTGTTGATTTTGACTCATCATGGCAGACCCGTACAATCGACTGCTGTTTACTTTCAGGCTCATACGTATAAATCATAGACTCACCTCTCGCGATCTTGTAAATATTTTTTGAGCGTTTTCTTGCCCCAATCGACATGAGCCTTTCTTTGAGTTGTCAAGTTATGGGCAATACAATTCGAATATATTATTTTTGGCAAAATTTTCATAAAATTTATATATTCGCTGGTATTACTAATGCCCAGAAATACCTCCATCTCACGGCATATCACATAAAGATCTTCACGCGACTCGTTGGTGATCGAACGACATTCACCGTTGAATTAACTAAACCAGCGATATACAGTGTTTTTTGTGGGTGCCTCATCACTATTTAAAGAATATAATATAAAGAAGTTCATCAAGGCACTCTTGTTGAGAAAAACTACGTCAAAAGTTGTGAACAATGATCGCACGAAAATGTTTAAGTTATTGACCGAAATGACACTTTGAAGTAAGAATGTAAATAGACTTCGTATGTCAAGAATGTTCTGAGTACGCATATCGTCTGAAATGTCAATGTCAGAGCCACCTAGCAACGCCAGTGTTGCCAGTTCCCGAAATATAAAAGGCTACTCTTGGACGAAACATGTAGAAGATATGATGTCATTAAAAAAGTGCTTAAAGAAAATCATTTGTCGATTTAAGGGATAGCAGCGGTCGTAAACATCATCAACGCAGCGCAGCAGTCCAAGACCTGTGATGATTCCTAAACCAGGAAAAAACTACATCTTCTCGCAGAATTACAGGCCCATTAGCTTGATGCATTCCCTCAGCAAAGTCACTGAGAGAGTCAGCCTGAGAGGTATCAAAACAGCAACTATGAAAATTGGCAGTATTCTGCCAGAGCAGTCTGTCATGGAAGCAGTTCACTGAATTCGCAGCTAAAATTTTCAACAGGAAATAATCAACGCACGTGATTCTGCTAGACGTAACCAGAGCCTTTCAGAGAGTATGGCATGCGGGCCTGATCTATAAACTCCAGAGCGCTGGATATCTGGCATGTATCCGCAAAATTATAAATTCCTAACTTCAAAAGCGCGAGTTCACCGCAAATGTAGAACAAGAAAGCTCTTATCCTAGAAGACGTGAGGCATAAGTACCTCAGGGACTATGCTCTTGCCATATCTGCACAATATATTCACACATGGCCTCCCTAAATCAGCGTATAAGAAACTAGCCCTGTCTGCAAATAATACTACCATAATGGCAAGATGAACAGAGCCAGAAATGATAAGCAGAATCTCCAAGATGGAATAGATTACGACTGATTATTTTCCTGAAAAATATCTCTTAACGGTGAGAAGAGTCAAGATCTCTTCTTGACCAGGAGAAAGAAAAAGCCGGGCGAAATAGTCAACATAGAGGGTGAAGATGTAAGATAGTCAGATCAGGCCAAATACCTAAGAGCAATATTCGACAAGGGGCTGAAATGGAATAAACACATCTCGGCCACTGTTGCTAAACACAAAGGAGCGAGAAAATAGCTTTACCCTCTGCTTAAGAAGAAGAACAAGATGGGCTTGAGAAACAAGCTGATGATAATTGAAACGGTACTGAGACCGATCCTGATTTACAGATCCATAGCGTGCAGCGGACACGCATTTAAAAAGATTAGAGGCCCAGGAGAGCATCACTCTCAGAATGGTTTTATAGGTCCCTGGGTTCGTTAGGAACGAACATATGTATAGGGAAATGAGATGGATTCCACCAAGAGAGAGCGTTAGGCAAAAAGCCCCCGAAGCCACCTATAATGCAGAGGTGTACAATAACCAGCTAATTAGGCAAGTAGTTAACTACGATCCCAGAGACACAAAAGGCCTAGAAATCAGCTTTAGACAGCCAAATTTTGATGCAACAACAATAAAAGAAGCAGAAAACACTAAATCAGCAATTAAGGAGCGACACTTCAAAATGTCACTAAGTCCTAGTCAGGGTATTCCCTTGGGCGAAATTTTTCAGGACATATGGGATCTAGGATACCCAGAATCACATAAAACAGACACTTGAGACATTTCATTATCACTGAAATACCAGACTACGAGACAAACCTTGCATTGTATGAGAAATGTAAGAGAACGCCTTGTAATAGGTGCAACGGCACCTGGTGCACAAACACTATACTGTGTAGACCAGAAGTTTGTAAAGGCCATAGGTCTAGCTACCTGAAAGGTTCTTCCTGGAAGTTCATGCTCAGCGGGGCTCAGCCACGTTAAGCATGGACAAAGAATTCTACGACTTTCAATCCAAGGGATTTTAGCCACTAGGTTCCGGCATTACCTTCATACTTCGCGTTAGTGTCTATGCAAGATTTTCCTTATTCAAAAGAAAAAAAAAAAGTAAGTGGGTCGCAAATAATCAGAGGTTCATCAAGAAAGAAAATTGATACTAAAATTAAGAGAAAAAATAAACCCCTAAGATATATTTGTTATAAAAAAAATGAAACAAAATGTATACCAAAAAAATTACAGAAAGAAAAATCGACTTATCGAAAAAAATGGAAAATAATATAGAAAGTGTATATATTTATATAAAGACTATGCATTTCAAATTTAAAAAATTTAAGAACAACAGTCAACTTACAAATATGAGTAAGTAAAAACAAACCTTTATGAATTCGAACTAAAATATTACATTCTATTTACTCACAAAACCAAAATCGAGTTGTTTGGTAAGCCAGAAAAAGTTTTAGTGTACAGCAAACGAGAGAAACGCCTGAATTAAAAAAAGTAACTTTGACCACGAACAACGGAGGGGGTCCTGTTCTTAAATGGGCTATATGTTATGGCACGGGGTTGATTGATTGATTGATAAATTGTCCAATTAAACTATGTATGGCAGGCTACGCTTGAGAAGCTTTTACAACTACAGCCTAATGCATAATTGTGTCGCCTGTTAGATCCGTTCTGTGTAAACAGGTTAGTTGCCTTAATCAAGTTTAGCAACTTGTTCACTAATTTGTCCTCTGCATATAATAAATTAAAATACTGATTAAGATTATATTTAGTAACAGAACTGATTAGATAGGGCCCTCGACAAGCACATAAAGCTTGTCTTATGTTAAAACTTTCATATCCTTATAATATGGGATTTTTTAAATTTAAAATTATTTACATAGCTAAAGTAATTTAAAAGATAAAACCTACAAAAATATTATATTCATGGATTTGTAGGATCGCTAGATCAATACCCAAGACGAATTGTTCAAATATGGTAGTCAACAAATAAAAAATCGGTACTGAGAAAGCTAGATAAGTAGAGAAATTATAAACAACAGACGATCTAATTGGCGCTAACTAGATTCTGATTATTCTACGAACAAAGCTATATATATATATATATATATATATATATATATATATATATATATATATACATATATATATATATATATATATATATATATATATATATATATATATATATATATATATACATATATATATATATATATATATATATATATATATATATATATATATATATATATATATATATATATATATATATATTGAATAGGAATCGACACAAGATGACCTAATGACCATATTATAAATACTCGACTAGTCTAAACAATTTCAATTAAAATATCTAAGATACAATATAAATTTATTATTTAGATAGTAATAAGTAGTCAGTAGGTATATTAATTGATTAGAGTTATTAATATTTACAAATAATATGGACCAAAGCATAATTAAAAGCTTACATGATTATAAAAATCATATATAATGCTAAATTCATAATGAATTATTAGACATAATTGTAAAATAAACAATATATAAATATTAATACAATAAGATCATATTATAAATTGATCATAAGAATAATAAGGTACAAACATTAGATGTGATAGTGAAGGTAAAGTGATAATGAAGAGTGAAAATCTTCAAGTAAAATAAAAAACATAACGATCGGTTTTTGCAACAATAATGTTTTGAAAAGGAACAAAAGGTGAACATAGTGTGAAACCAGTCACGAAAAGTACTTTTAAATAATAAATAAGGTTCATTGAATTGTTTTTAATATAAATTAGACAGTTAACAGTAGTATTAAGAAAATAATTTTAATTAAAACAGATAAGAACATAGAATAAATTTAAGAAAATGTTTGATATTGACATTAAAATTAGATATTATAAATTAATTTTAAGTAGTGGAGTAAAATAAGTTATATTAGAATGTAAGGAAAATTCTAATATTTAATATTTTAATATTAAGAAAACATAATTTAGCATCTTCAAACAATAATTTTCAATAATTAGTTAATTATAGATTTCAATATTTTCATGTCAAACCATTTTGTTTTATAATTTTTAATATTAAAAATTGTTTTAGGAAGGCTAAATTATGTATTATTAGATAGGTAAAATAATAGAATTTAATTTTATAGTATTTATTGTCATGCATATGATTGGATAAATCCAGGAAATGGTAAAATTAGAAAATTTTCATCAATTTTAATTCTTGACAGCCATTTTTGTTTGACAAGAATGCCAAGAAAAGGGTGATTTTTCATCAAGTAACCCGATGCCTTCAACTGCTGAGCCAATCAGAATGATTAATTAAGTCAGCTGGAGGCATACTATATAAAGAAAAATCACAAAAATTCGGGAGAGTTGCAAAAAAGTATTGTTACTGAGAGGTGTAAAAGAAAAGTTTCTCCTCAAAACAAATTTTTACATAACCTTAAAATTTTCACGACAAGATCATAAAGCCACGTGCGAGATCTTTTGTTTTTTTTAAAATAAATATTTTTAAAAAGTTATGAAAGTAAATAAATATTAAATAAAGTTTAATTAATCAATATTTAAAAAAAAATAATTTAAATTAAATTTAATGTCATTAAGAAATAGCAACTCCAACTAACATCAAGAAAATTTTGTAAAACCCGATTGTGTCAAATAAAAGTTCAAGAAATTATACCTGGCTGGTATAAATACCAACATTTCCTAGAAGTAGACAATTCCTGGACATTTCCAAAAATAATTAAGACAGTGTTTAATAAAGAATATCTACTTACTTGATAGTAGGTATTTTTAAACAATTATCCCAATCCAATTTGATGGTAAAAGAAGACAAGGAAACACAAATATACCTTTTTAATTGTTTATAAATAAACAAACACATAAGGATCAAGGTATTTAAAAATATAATATTACCACATTTATATTAGACATTATAAAATCATTAGAACTAATTTATAATCACTTGTTAAAATTAATAATCCGCACTTTACACATTTTTTTTTTTAATTTTTAAAATAAATAAAAGTCAAACAAATTTCAACTGAACACGAGACCATCATATTTGACAAACAACACTTGACAGTTAAGTGGAGTGACATTATAATTAACAGTAGAGATAAGGTGCAATTGATTTTAATTTTAATAAAGCTGATCTAGATAATAGGTATTTCAAAATAATTTTATAAACCGTATTAATATCATTTTGATTTATAATAAATTTATGTTGATTGTTTATACAATTCAGTGGTTTTAATTGGCAGTAGATAAAAGGTAATTTCAACTTATGAGAATCTGAACTCACTTGGGATAGTTTCAGGGGAAGCGAGCTAGTTATATTAAGGGGAAATTAAAAGAGAAAATAGATTTATTAAAATTTTGTTAATAATAATATATGTATTTTTAAGTTAATCCGAAGAATAAATACAGTGCTGTTATCTTATCTTAGATAGAATACAGTAACTGGGCGCTCAAGGAAAAATTAAAAATACATATCGTGGTTTAGAATAAAATATAAATAGTAGTATTTTTATTAGAGCAAGAGAAAACTTATTTAATTCACATTCACCAATTTGTCAAATTTTTAAAAAAAAAAACAAAATATTCAAAATTTTAGTATTCTAATTCCTCTTCGGGCAGTTGCATGAAGCGTGTGTGGGCGACGATATGCGTTAGGTCCCGCATCACGTTTTTCAACGCAATATATATATATATATATATATATATATATATATATATATATATATATATATATATATATATATATATACATATATGGTTGATGAGGAATCCTTTATGGAATTAATTACCTTTCTATTCAATAATACATATTTCTCTTTTGATGGCAAATTTTACAAACAAACTTTTGGCACTCCTATGGGAGCATCCATCTCCCCAATCTTAGCTGCATATGTGATGGACGACCTGCTGGACACGGTTCTTCTAGTTCTCTCATTTAACCTCCATATTATAAAAAAATATGTTGGTGATAAAATACTTTCCTTTCCAGAGGATGGTATCCAGGAGATAATTGAAACCATAGTTATGACCCTTACATACAATTCACTATAGAAAAGGAAGATGATAATCACTCAGTACCCTTTGTAAATACTAAACTCTTCCCCTGACAACACAATCTTAATCGACTGGTACAGACAACCACGTAGTTCAGGTAGATTCCTGAACTACAATTCTTACCACAAACAGTCAATAAAAGTTAATTTAATTAAACAAATGAAAAACAGGGTTCTAAAAATCTCTGATACATCCTTTCATAATAAAAACTTACATATCTTCTTACAGCTTTTCACAGACAATTCCTATCCCCCAGCTTTAATTAAAAAATTGCTCTTCAGCACGTCGTCATCACTGACAGAAACGATTAATGGTGATACAATAATTCATACTATTAACATGAATGATAACATAAATGTATCTAACAATGACCGCCAATCTACAGCAGAAGAAATTCTAACAAACACAGTTAAATTCACCTCTTTGCCACATATTAGGGAGATAACACCCAAACTTTCAAGAATTTTAACAAAAATTGATAATATTAAAATTGCTAATAAATCTATACTTGCAATAAGCTCTATGCATTCAAAACTAAAAGACAAAACACCAATTGGTTTTCAATCCAATGTTGTTTACAGCATTTCTTGTGCGGATTGTGACAAAGTGTATATCGGTCAAATTTCACAATCACTTAAAAATAGAATTACTTTACACCGAAGTGATTGTATACAACATCCTGAAAGATGTGCACTTGCTGAACATGCTAACAATCACTTACACAATATGGATTATGGGTCAGTGAGGATACTTTCAATTCAGTCAATCATTGCCAAGAGTCTTTTCTTAGAGATGTCCTTTATCTCACAAGAACCGAATAGCTTAAATAAAAAAATTGATATTAAACATTTGAGTGAAATTTATTCTTATCTATTTTTGGATAACTCTTTATCTAGCTCTACAAATATTAATAACAATAATGATCATAGTTTTCCTTAGATATTAACGATTTAATAATTCAGTATGGCTGACCACACATTGAATAATTACCTTTAATTGGAATCTCAACCTAACAAAATTCATTAATAGAATTCTAATAGTGGACAGCCCTGCTGACTCCTAATATAAAATAATTTTTCTTATATTTTTTTTTAAATTTTTATTTTTTCTATCCTAATAACTTCAGCATGACTAGCCATTTACTGTATAGTTAACCTTAAATGCGGTTCATCCGAATTAAACTTAATATTAATTGGAATAGGTTGGCAGCCCTACTGACAGCTGACAAATTTCCTAACCTCATAATTTTCAAACTCATTTTACAGTTACATATGACTCGGGAAGGAACGAACAAAATGGGTCCTCCGGTTTTTTATTTTAATTTAAATTTTAAAATCAATTTTATGTAACAATTTGTTGTGAATTGGTCTGTGACCCTAGTTTTTTAGTCTCTTTTACCAATGTACTTTGTCATAAAACCATTTAACATCTTAGTGAACATCCTCAAATAAAGATGTAAGTTATCAATATTATTAGGGAAAATTTATCTCACTAATTTCCCTTTTTTTGTAATTATTGTAGTCTCCCTGAAGATGAAAATGATAATGAAGATTTTCGAAAGCTTGAATTAACTTTAAAGAGTACTCTTTCACTCGCTGCACATCGCAATATTAACTAGTTTATATATATATATATATATATATATATATATATATATATATATATATATATATATTATTTTCAATAATAAAATACGAATAGGAATTTAAGTATATTATTTATGTTTACTTATTAAAGGAATAAAATTAATTTCAGGTATTTATTTTATAACTTTATAAAATTCATTCGATAAAATATTTTGGTGGTGCAATACAATAGGCTTTCAATTTGAGTTTTCCTATTTATCTATATTATAAATTAAATGCAAAATACACCATAATAAAATTAAATCATTCATCTATAAACAATATAAATATGTTTCAATGCTTTATATATAAACTAATTAATTCATAAACAAATATTTATAACTTTATAAATGTTAGATTTTCATTTAATATGATAGAAATGGAGTGGTTTTGTTTTATTAAATACATAATACATAGCTTTTCTAAAACTATTGTATAATGTGTTTATAGGTGTTAAATAATTTAGAAGTATTAATAATAATAACTTACCTTTGGTTTTAAGTAAACAACTTATTTACGTTATTTAACAATTTACACACAAGGCAGTATAACATTTAATAACTTCAGAAATAAATACTCAAATATAAGAAATGCCTGCCATAATTTTTTTTATTAATATTTGAAAATGTGTGTCTTGAAAAATAATAAAGTTGAAAATTCAATATTTATTTCAACTTAACATACAGTCATAAAAGTCCTCGTACACCATATTGGTTTTAAAAATTAATAAATGGTGGGATTATTTTTAAAAATATAATTTTATTTAATAGGGTTAATGCAATATTATAAAATATTTTGTATTTTTATAGTGATATATTTTGTATTAGAAAAAACATATAAAATCATGATTTTTTCTCACACAAATCTAATTACAGTAAAATATTCGTAATATTTAATATTTTGTAGGCGCTTCATTTGAATCTAAAATAATCTAAAGTCGTCTAGTGTTGATAGAATTAAATTTTTAGTGACCTCTAAAGGTATTTCCCCTCTCCTTCCTAGTCATCATATCTTTTGAATATAGGCCTTTCCCATATTCTTCAAGTTCTTTGCCAACCGATACCGATTTAATCCCGCTACTCTTTTGCTATAGTCGTACCATCGGTATTGTGGACTGCTAGTGCTTCTGTTACTTTCTTATGGTCCATCCAGTTGTTTGTGTTCCTGTGAATATGCCCAGCCTAGTTTCGCTGTAAAGTGCGTATTTGTCTTGGTGCTATGTTCCCGACTTTAGTTTTCTTTCTTATCCACTTGTCGAATTTATTTCATGATTTAATCCCGCTACTCTTTTGCTATAGTCGTACCATCGGTATTGTGGACTGCTAGTGCTTCTGTTACTTTCTTATGGTCCATCCAGTTGTTTGTGTTCCTGTGAATATGCTCAGCCTAGTTTCGCTGTAAATTGCATATTTGTCTTGGTGCTATGTTCCCGACTTTAATTTTCTTTCTTATCCACTTGTCGAATTTATTCCATGTATACTTTAGTTTTTAGTTTTAAAGGAAGCTTGAAGCTTCGCCTGTTGCCTTTCCGTTTTTTATTTGTCTCAAGGCTCTTTCAATTTCATCCTCTTGGATATCTAGCAACTTAAAACCAACGTTGTATATTTTTCTTTTTTTCGCCTTTGATTATTATTTTACATTTGCGTTACCCATCTTTGACCTATGCATTTTGAGTAGAATGTCTCTGTCACTTTTAATCTTCCTTGAATCTTCTGTTATATTTCCCTGGCTAACTCTCAGCCTATTAATTCTGTTTGTTTGTATTTTTTTTTAAAGAACATTTAAATCCCTGTTTTGCTCTTTTAATCCCCTGAGTTGTGTTTCTTAATATTTTCTTATATCTTGCTTTGCCAGTCCTCGGAGGGTTTTGTTAAATTCCGCATAATCTCTTTATTTTCTCTGTCATTTTTAGCTAGCTCCCTTCTCATTACCAAAAACTTTTTAGTTTGTGTTTATAGTTTTTCTTTGCTTTATTTGTCAGTCTATTGTTGGCATCTTCAATTTTTTTTTGATGGTATTATTTCCTTCGTTATTCATTTTAATATTGTTTCGATAGTCCCTATTTTATTTATTGTTTTGCTTGTTTTTGAGTGTTTTTAAACTTCTTTCACTACGATCTTACATCGGATGATTCTACAATATGGTCGCTGTCTATGGTAAAGCTTTCAAAATGTCAGCATCCTGAACAAAATGTTTATGATATATTAATACATTTTCTGTTTCATTCCTTGTTCTATTTGGTATAATCCAAGTCAACTTTTGATTCGGTGATCCTCGCTTTTCCTATAGAACAAGACATGACTCGATCTCAATTTCAGACGTTTTTCTCCTTTTCTTCCCATTTCCGCTATTACTAGATTATGGAATTTAAAAACAGCTACCAGAACTTTATTTATTATTATTATCTTTAATCTTCTTTGTATCAACTTTTACAAAGCTATAAGATTACAATGTAATAAAAATCAATTAAAACGGAGATATTTCAGTTATTGATCCCATTATTTGTCAACTTACTCACGAAGTAGTGATGATGAAATTTTGACAATACATATTACATTTTCAAGATGGTCTTAATTTTTTATCAATTTATTTTAATCTGGGTAGAGCACAAAAAGAAATTGCATAACAAATAATGTACTTTGACGTAAAATAAAATAATGAAAAATATGTTCAGGGTTTTATGTAAAATAGCAAAGGTAAATTAAAGTGACAGCAACCTAAAAAAAGGTCAAATGATCCTTTTTGTGTTTCTAAACATGTCCACACTCAGAACATTATGAATAAATATATGGTTCTAAAGATATATTTCATTGTTGTTTGGTGAAATAAGAAAATTTTTGATAATAATAACAATATATGACTTGAAAATTTACTTACAAAATTGTAAATGTTAATAAGAACAGAAGATATAATGATAATGGCATACGCAAAAATACATTTGGAAGTCAATACCAATATAAAACTACCATTTTAGAGGGACTTTTCAAAAAAAGAAGCGGTAAAAATAGAAAAACAAATAATTTTTATATGTAATTAATATATTTGAAGTCGGCGACAAATTAATCTGTGAAAAATTGGTACACAAAAAAATATACCCCTTTTTTTCTTGTAAACTGCAACTAGTTCGTAGCCAGAACTGGTAGTCGTTGTTGTATTCAGTGCTGACTTCAAAAATTTTAATTACATATAATTTTTGGAGCTATATCTATCTTTTTAGAGCTTCTTTAGAAGGAGGTTCAATTTTTTTCAAAAAGTTTATTTTTATCTAAAGAATTTTGACCCCACTTGTTAATTTGTTCCAAATATAAGGACCTCGACTATTTTTCCTATCTTATCTTATCTTATCGTATCTTAGTAGAAGACAATTTATGTTAAAATATCTTTACCAACATATTATCTTGAAGCAACAAATTTTCTCTTGATTACCTAAACATCTATTTTATCTTCAGGTGTACAATTGATATAAATAGGAAAAGGGCAGATCCAGTTTAATTTTAAACATACCATTATTTTTTGTATTCAGTTAATGTCTGACCAAATTTTGTATCTTATGTTATTACTACAGTAAGTTTTAGTATCTGAATATCTGTGTTAATTTTAAAATGTTAAATAATAAAAGATTTTTAGTAACGGATTGTATCTAAACGGTATAGATAACCTTTCGTGTGAATTAAAAACAACTCATTTTTGTTTTTTTTGTTTTAAATACTGGATGGTTAGTACAAAAATTATATCTTGCAACAGAGTCTTAAACTTTATTCTTTTAGGAATTATTGTTTTTTGATAACATTTAAAAGAATTTATACATAGATTTTTTTGGATATACAGGTTTTATTATTGCTTTTGCACAATTTGGATTTTATTAACCTTGCAGTATTTTAATAGTTTTACAATCATATATATATATATATATATATATATATATATATATATATATATATATATATATATATATATATATATATTGTTAATAAATTGTTTGTTATTCTTTTTGCACGAAGACTGTTTCTTCCCAACCCCACATTTTTCAACGTTAGATTGGAACCTCCTTGAGCTTTATTATCAATAAGATGATGACAATTTAAAATTAATATCTTTCACACAATTCTAAACTTTATTGTCTTACGGATAAATTTATAACAAAGGCTAAATTATTATTCATAAAAAATTTACCACCATGGGCATATACAAGTGTTTAACATTTTTAAGGTATTAAAACTTTATGTAAAATGTAAAGTTTTCGTAAAAGTGTAATACAATTTAATTAAAAACCAACTCGTTTAAGGAAGTTGGCTATGTAAAATAATCCAAAGAACAAAAAACTTTAATTACAGTTTTGCAGAAGATAACCTTAGGGCAAATTGGTTTTAAAATAAATTTTTAATAAGGTATGGGTAACAAAGCGTAAAATATTACGCCTCTTTTGATATTTTTTTTGGGCTTTATTTTTAAATTGGGGTATTGTTTAATTACTGAATAATTAATATATTTTTTGTGGCATAATATATATATTTTTTTATTTCAAAACATTGTGTTTGCGTTATTATTACCCTAACCTAAAATCTTTTGCTTTCCAGGTAAATGCTTTAACAACTAGACCACAGAGGTGGATGGTTTTCATCTTTCATATTATTTTTTTTTTAATCGTACTAAAACTACAGGTTTTTAAGAAGTTAATTTAATAAGGCTCGACAAGGATGTACTTGACAATCTAACAAAGAACTGCTGAAAAATCCCGGGTCACTCGGATATACACAAAAATGAGGAAGCGGATCGTTTGGCAAAGGTACGATCCGCAGCGGAATCATACGCCCCCCCCCCCCCCCCCGTAAGAGGAAACTACAATATTGCTGGAGAGCAAATTTATTGAATATTGAAGAGAAGCTCCTGGAATGAGATGTGAGAGGCCATCTTCATAGGATTGGCATCACTGATGACCCGGTATGCGGATGGAGCCTGGAGAAAGATGAAACTGTTTACCATGATCTCAGGGAGTGCACGACACTCAACGGACTGCATTCTGAGGATATAATAATATCACTCGAAGCAGTCAGGCAAGGTCAGGTAACGAGACTGCTTGGATTCATTAAAATGATAAGCATCGAATGACTTGTAAGGAGTCAAACGAGGCTTGCGAATTGCCCGGATTACCACCTCATACTCTGCAATTAAAAGTCGGATCGGTAGTCATTATGTTGCGGAACATAAACCAACTTTCTAATGGCACCCAGCTTGCGGTGAAGAAATTAATGGACAACGTCATCGAAGCCACAATTTTAAAAGGAAAGTACAAAGGCAAAGACGTTTTGACTCCACGCATTCGACTTTAAATGGATACAATTCCCAGTGCGGCTTGCATTTGCAATGTCGATAAATAAATCGCAGGGGCAGTCATTAAGTTTTTGTGGCATCAATCTCGAAAATACATGTTTTTCACATGGCCAAGTGTATGTGGCCTGTTCCCGTGTCGGACAGAACTAAGAATGTTGTGTATCAAAAAGCATTACAATAACAAATAGTTTTTATTATTACTAGCTGGTGCCCGCGGCTTCTACCGCGTAGACGTCTTTAATTTTTTATAAAATTTTCAAATTTTCATTCCATAAGAACCTTCTACAAAGTATTAGAAAACTTTTTAAAAAAATATGAAGGAAATCAGTAAAGTCGTTCTCAAGTTATGGCGTGACCAAGTAAATCTAAGTAAAACTAAATTTAGTAATAGAATAACAAAATGTCAAGGAGGAAAAAGTTTTGAAAAGGCCTTAAATAAAGGGCGAAACGTCAATTGTTTTGTATTTTTTATTGAATATAGAACCTAAACCCAAGAAAAGACAAAATAAAGGAAAAATGATGGGAACCAATGAATTCGAAACTAGTCTAAATGACGGGCATTACCTATGAGAAAAATATCCACCTTTTCCTGGTAGTTTCAGAATTTCTTGAACTCATATTAATGTTGGTGCTGCAGCGTCTTCCTTTTTACAGGGTACGGCAACGGATGCGTACGGCAGCTCAATATGTCAGAGGCTAGGTTCGTATCTCTTTTAGAAATAGTTGTGCTCTGCTTTGATTACCCAATAGGCGCCACCTGTTTTACATTATCTGTGTTACTTACCTAGTGATTAAACAGGAAAACATATAGGTATCAGGAATGATTTTAATTTATTGACTGTTGGTGTATAGCTCCATAATAAAACGACTTAATTAAAACAAAATAACATTTCCATTTTATTCCAAGAAATTATTATGTACATAAATCAGAATGGTGCCTATAATTTTTTTTTATATACCCTTTCTTGATAACTACTGGTGTTACATCGTTTTTAAAGGTTATATAGAGATTTGGCCGCAAAACGTTCTAGAACCTTCAATGCCAAGAGTAAAGAACGTAATTTTTATAAAGAAAGTTATCAAGATGTTTTTCAATATATATATATATATATATATATATATATATATATATATATATATATACATATGTACATATATATATATATATATATATATATATATATATATATATATATATATATGTAATTGAAAGTTTTCGGGCATCCTCTCAGGACTATAAGGAACTCGCTCGTAGACGCCATACAGTGAGCTTTGAAAATGGTGAATGAGATTTCACCGAAACGTCAGCTTCCCTACAGTCCTGAGAGGAACTCAGCACATACACGGGATGCCCGAAAACCTTCGATTACACATCACACCCGTGACAATATCCGACATAACATATATATATATATATTATATATATATATATATATATATATGTATATATAATATAGAATAGAATAAATATAGAATATAGATAGATAAAAGATGAATAGATAAATAAATATACAGATAAATATATAATAGATACATTTATTCCAGTTTGAATTGAATATTCATAGTTAGAACAACGTCTGTCGGGTCAGCTAGTTCTGAATAAAAAATTACTTTCATTTTTCTTCACTGCAAAAGCTCTACTTTTAAATGTCGATATCTTCCTTGAAAAAGATTTTTTTTTGCAAAATAAGTGTACACTCTTGTGGGTTGTAGAATAATATATTTCACGGAGAAAGCACGTTATTTTTTTACTATTTTCACTGCCTGATTTTGAATGAAATCGGCATTTGTATTTTATGTTTTGTACACTGTAAAGAAATTCACATTAATTTTAAAGTAAAGTGCTGGAAGCAAATTTCATAAACCGTTTCTTAAATGCATTTAATGTTAATGCATTTAAATTTAATAATTTTTACATTAAATCTAAGCTAATTATACATTAAATTTGATATGTTTTCAGTTAGTTTATTGAAATTTAATGTAACATTCAATTAAGTATAATGTACAAAGTTTTAATTTCAAATTATTCACGATTTGGGGTACAAAATAATTAAATTTGATTAAGGAACGTACATTAAATTTAAGGTTATTTTTAACATTGTAGGTAAAATTATTATATATAGAAAGTTTTTGCTCAAAAATTGTTTGAGGAAGTTCCTGACCTGTTATGACTGCACGTCGAAAACGAACAAATATAGCTCTTTTTAAGTTGCCTAAAAATCAGTTAAAGTGAAAAAGTTCTTTTTCATCTTTGGCTTCGTCTCATTTCTTTTCCTGTGTTTTTACATTCTGATTTTCTCGGCTGTTAAGGCTTTCTGATTGTTCTGGCTCTATTTTTCCTGGCCGTGTTACCACAACGATTTTGACCTTCACGATGGGGCTCACCCTGCATTTGGTTGGTGAGTTGGGATTGGTCTTGTGAAACCCCATTCATCCACGAACAACAAGAATCCCAACCACAGAGCTGGTTCAAATAAACAGAACTGAGAAGTATCGTGTACATAAGCATAGACCAGGTAGGAGAAAACTTTAATTTAGGGAATTGGAACTAGACATCAATTTTTTTTTACATGCAAATAAAACATAATATAAATATATTTAAATTTGACATAATATAAAATGTAAGAACATCTTAATAACTTTCTTTATAAAAATTACGTTCTTTACTCTTGGCATTGAAGGTTCTAGAACGTTTTGCGGCCAAATCTCTATATAACCTTTAAAAACGATGTAACATCTATAGTTATCAAGAAAGGGTATATAAAAAAAATTGTAGGTACCATTCTGATTTATGTACATAATAATTTCTTGGAATAAAATGGAAATGTTATTTTGTTTTAATTAAGTCGTTTTATTATGGAGCTATACACCAGCAGTCAATAAACTAAAATCATTCCTGATACCTATGTGTTTTCCTGTTTAATCACTAGGTAAGTAACATAGATAATGTAAAACAGGTGGCGCCTATTGGGTAATCAAAGCAGAGCACAACTATCTCTAAAAGAGATACGAACCTAGCCTCTGACATATTGAGCTTCCGTTGCCGTAACAAGGAAGACGCTCCAGCACCAACATTAATATGAGTTCAAGAAATTCTCAAACTACCAGAAAAGTGGATATTTTTCTTCCTATAGGTAATGCCCGTCATCTAGACCAATTTCGAACTCATTGGTTCCCATCAGTACGGGACAGACATGTACACCTCGCTAAAAGAAAATTGAATCATTTAAGCAACTTATATCATACTAAACCAGAAGTTCAATACAAGTTGCGCTATCTCCCGGAATATCATGCAATGTATATTAAATAATAATGTAAATTTCTTTAGTATTAGGGTATTTGTGAATTAATTTTGATGTACAGAAGTTGAAATATCTTTTCAGATATTTTATTGATATTCAAGATACCATTTAATCAAATGTAATGTACTACGAACTGATATTTCAATGCATTTGCTTTAAATTAAAAAAAAAATGTAAATTATTCATGATTTAAAGTACAAAATCATTAAATTTAATGTAAAGTTGACATTAAATTTGCATTAAATTTAAGGTTATTTTTAACAGTGTAGAAATATTTGTCTAGATGACTGGCAAAAATGTAAAATATAAAATTACCTAATAATTTTATTGTATATACGATTTTCCAAAAATTGAAACATTTTTTTTTCCTTCTTTGTTTAAAGAAATACGGCAATTTTTCTAAAAAATGAAGAACTGATACTTCTTCAGACAGTTGTAGAATAACTGTCTGAAGAAGTATCTCAGTGAAGAAATATATATTGTTATATCTCTTTTCAATTTTAATTTTTCATCCTTACTATCATGGTATTCTTTCTAATTGTATCAAATGTTTCTTATTGTGGTTCGCGAGACAAGCAAGGTTATGAAATTTGAACTTTTCAACTTCAAAGACACTACTGCATCTGCAAAATGAAATAATCAGTGATTCTGGCATCAAAGGCGCTCATAATTTACCGGTGGATATTTGCAAAGAGGGAAAGAAATTTTAAAAAATACTTTGGAGGTTCATATTTCACTATTTCGCGAATAAAGTGACTCCCATAAAAAAGCCCCACTAAGTGGAATAAAAGAAAATATTCAAGTAATAAATTTATTTAAAATCAGAAAGCGAAAAAAATTCCTTCAGTATAATAAATTTTCTTGATGGTTCGATTTCTGGAAACAAAGGGGAAAATAAAAAGGTATTTTTTTCCCTTTGTTTCCCCACTTAGAAAATAATCTACAAAAATTGAAACGAAATCTATTTAATAGTTTTTGAGAAAACACAGTCAAAAAAATAGGAGTACCGTTTTAAGAAAATCGCGATTTAAGTTAAAAAAGAAGAATTGATAAGAGGATACAATTTATTTCAACAATTGTATAATGCAATTAATTATTTATTTAATTACAGACATTTTACATATAAATTGTATATGAATTCTATCCACACAGATACATTGTATGCCTTTTCTTCTGTATGCTATTTTTAGTTACCTTGACCTCTTGTGCTGGACATTTAGTTAGTAGGGTATACTTAACAGGCTTACAACTCGTTTAGTTTTCATCGAATCAACTTGAAATTTTCGCAGATATTATGCCTGAAGAAAATAGATTTCTTGACGATTACAACAAAACATGATTTCTTAAAATTATTACTGAGTTGTTTTAATTATCTTCGGGAAATGTTTAACAAGGAACTACTATGTTTTATACCACTAAATTTATTAAGAAAACAGTGACTGCAGTTTCAATTCACAAAGTCATTTTCAAACTGAATTACAAAGGCAGACTAAGTATTCAATACAGAAATACGAGAAAAAATAATTTTCTCATGTTTCTGTATTGAATACTTAGTCTACCTTTGCAATTTAGTTTGAAAATGACTTTGTAAGTTGAAACTGCAGTCACTGTTTTCTAAATAAATTTAGTGGTATAAAACATAGTAGTTCCTTTTTAAACATTTCCCGAAGATGATTAACTACCACATAGTAACGGCTACCTGCATCAACTTGTTTTCTAAGGTCTAAAAACCATAAAAGAAATAATGGCATAGGCAAAATTCTAATGAATAATTAAACATCTTAGGTTCTTGGTTTTGTCTAGCTGTAGTGAAACGTGAATTAATTTTAGCAACTTAAAAAACTTAAATTACAGTTTTTATCCCGACAAAATTGTTTCAGGGAAAATTGTTTTTAAAATGAATTTTTAATAAAGCTGGGTAACAAAGCACAAAATGTAGCACCTTTACTTTAAGATGAAAAATATATTTGTCCAAGGAGTGTTCATTTTTCATTCTGCTTGTAGGTAAAATATATGCATGTACCCAAAGGAGAATGTTTTTTTTATAAATTTTGCTAGAATAAGAAACTAATGGTAATAAAATTATAAAGTAATATTACAGCGTAGCTGGGAAAACCTTAACCTCTTTCCTTATGGTCAAATTTATCCTCCTTAAAAATTTAGTTGGTTAATAGTCAAGTTGTTAAGCCTGCTCCAGTAACCTGTAGTACAAAATAAGGAGGGCCAGTATGGGAATCTCGGTAACAGTAAGAGATAGGGTTGATTAAAGAGAAAAAAGTTTTAATTTAGGAACAAACGTTATAATGGTCAACATTTTTTGATAATTTCCAGATGTTGAAGTCTCTTATTTATTGACGTTAGTATTACAGTTAGAACAAAACGATAAAACTCTACAGTAACTTTTAATGAGCTTTAATATGATGCTATTGATTATTTTATTTGACGTTTTGTCTTCGAGTAGCCATCATTAATTTAATTTTTTAAACATGGTCCTAATTTTCTAATGTCAAATTTTAAAAGTTCTTATTATTCTGAACTTAATAATATATAACACATATTTAAATTACAATTTGACACACACATACATACATATATATATATATATATATATATATATATATATATATATATATATGTAATCGAAGGTTTTCGGGCATCCCGTGTATGTGCTGAGTCCCTCTCAGGATTGTAAGGCAGCTGACGTTTCGGTGAAATCTCATTCACCATTTTCAAAGCTCACTGTATGGCGTCTACGAGCGAACTGACGCCCGCGACTCCGGTATTGTCGGTACCGTGTGCGGGTCGGACGCGTTCGTTTTCCGAATGGTTCCGGACCATTAAGTGGCGAGACCTGCTGCGCGTCATCGGCCCTGTTGCCAGTGTTTGTGGTTGCGTTGCCGAGTTGTAATCTCTTTCGTTACTAAGTGGTACTGGTTGATGTTTTGTAAGCAGATTTTTCCAAGTATTAGGCACACGTTGGCTATCATCTCTGCTATTTAAGTTGTTGGGCCTCTTTGCAATTTCAATAGCCTCCCTTATAACTCTTGTGGACAGGTTTTCACATCTCGATAGCATTTTTGTTCCCGAGAAATTTATCTTATGTCCTGTGTTTAACCAGTGTTGGGCCAGAGCAGAAGAAGTTGTTTTTTGCTTGACAGCGTTTATATGTTCGTCTCTTCTGGCGCTTATTTTACGATTGGTTTAGCCTACGTAAGATAAGCTGCACTCTCTGCATGGAATTTCGTACACTCCCTGGTTTTCTAGAGGGATTCTTTCTTTAGGTGTTGGCAAGAGATCTTTTACTTTACGGTCTGTGGTGAAAATGGGTTCAATGTTGTGTCTCCTGAGAATTTTTGCGATCTTGTCTGTGGTGCCTCTTACATAAGGAACAAAAGCCTTGGAGCTATTCTCTTGGTTTTCGCGATTTTTTGGGGCCAAGTGTTTGTTTTTTAGAGCCTTGTCTATATGTTCTTTTTTATAACCGTTCTTTGTTAGGGCGTCTTGCACTATGTTCATCTCTTTGTGATAATTTTCTGGATCTGTAAGGGACTGCGATCGAAACGCAAGTGATTTCACTACTGCAAATAATTGGGTGGGGTGGTGATGTGAATCGGCGTTGAGGTACCTGTTGGTGCGAGTGGGCTTTCTGTAGACAGTGTGCGAAAGCAAGCCATCCTCTTTTCTTTTCAGTAGGATATCCAGAAACGGTAGTTCTCTTTCCTGTTCTGTCTCCATGGTGAATTTAATTTTGGGATGTATACTGTTTATGTGTTCCAGGAAACTTTTGAGATTTTCTTCCCCATGTTGCCAGATAACGAATGTGTCATCCACGTAACGTAGCCACAGTCTTGGTTTATGTGACGAGGTCTCCAAAGCTTTTGATTCAAAGTCTTCCATAGATAAGTTAGCGAGTGCAGGAGATAGCGGCGATCCCATCGGGGCTCCCTCGACTTGTTTATATCGTCGGCCTTCATAAGTAAAATAGGTGTTATCAAGACAGTGTCTAGCTAATTCGATGATATATTTTGGCAGATTGTATTTGTTTTCTATTACAGAAAGAGCCTCTTTAACTGGTATTTGTGTGAAAAGTGATGTTACGTTAGTTAGTTTTGACGCCACATTACACCAGCCTAATTTAAAGAAAAATATTAAGTATTCGATCCTGTTAATAAACATCAAAAATTGAATATCTTCTTAAACATAAAATTAAATGTATGCGTTCTTTCGGTTTTTTTGGTCCATTGTTAAAATATACAAAATAAAACACACTCGCATTGCATGTATCCAAAGTAGAGGATGTAAAAATTTCATTTCATTATTAATAAATAAACAAAATGTTAAGGTATGTACGTGTGTCATCTTGAAGTTAGAGTAGTAGTAAAAGAACCAGATGGGATTTTTTCGTAAAGTAATAAAAATTGTTTCGGCTATTGAGGGTTTAAGGGGTCGAGTCCGAAAGTGCAATGCGTCTTTAATTTTATGATTTATATTGTACTAAGGTGCTTGGTATCTGCCTTACCATTTACTGCATGTTTACTTTTTTGTATCGCTATCATTTCGAGAATTTCCTTTTTTTGTGTGGTGTTCAGTTTTTCAAATTTTGACTCTCTCAACATCGAAGAAATGGTGGTTTTCTTTGTTATGTGTTGTTATTTTTTTGTCGTATTTATGCCCATTTATTCTGTTTTTTAAATGTTGGCTTGTTTGACCTGGGTATTCACCATTGCAATTTTTGCATGGAATACTGTAAACGACATGTTTTTTTTATCGTTTGGTATTTCAGATTTTAGTTTGCTATAGCATTTTCTTAGGGGTTGTGACTTTCATGGCTGACAGTTACGATAAGTTTCTTAAAAGTATTTTATAATTTTTCGGAAAGTGTCGGAATATACGGAAATGATATGTATTTTTCGTGTTTCTGTTTTGTAATAGTATGTGGTGAGTTTCCATTATAAAATTAAAGAATTATTTTTTAAAAAATAATATTTATTACGTTTTTGAGACAGCTGTTGATTTTTAAGGCTTCTTTTGTTTTTTGAATGGCCTCTTTTCGGTATTCAGGATCCAATATTTTTATGTTGCGGTGTGCGAGGCCTATATTCGGATTTAAAGTGTGAATTTTTTTGGGGGACCATGTTTTTTTTAGTGTACCATTCTGTTTTTAAGGTGATGTAGATGTAGTGTAAGGTTAGATAAAGAAAACTGATTCTATTTTGTTTCCCTTTTTCTATTGTGATCTGTAATTTAGAGTAGTAGGAGTTAAATTTTTTTAATACTGAATCGCATAGATGTTGTGAGCAATCGTCAACATACTTATAAAAAAAGAAAATCGAACTCAAGGTTTTTGTTAAAAATTCTTCAAGATCCTCTAACATAAGTTGTGCTATAACACTGGAAATGGAAGCTTCCATTGAGTATCCTTCTATTTGTCTACAAAATTTTCGGTTATGCATGAAATATGTGGGTTTAAGGCTAGTTCAACTGCATCTAAGAATTCAGTTAAGGGTATGTCGATAAAAGATTTTCTTTGCTAAGTTGATTCGTACGTTTTGTATATAAGAAAACAACGTCTAAGGATAGAAGTTCATGACCATGTGGGATGTGGGATGGTTATATTTTTTATTTTATTTTTAAAGTCCACGAAATTTTTTACATCATAGTTATTTTTGTAAACGATGATTTGTAAATTGTTTTTGAGAAATTTTGAGAGGTTTTCTAGGAGGGATTGGATACATGTTTTAGGGAAATACCTTCTTTATGCAATACTGTGAATGCTTATCAGATTGCCAGTCTCCACTGCTCTTTATCTTCCCAGAGATTTTCTCCCAGCTGTCTGTCACACTATTATACAATATATGCACTTCTTGATTGAATACTATCCATCTTTTTTCTACTATTTAGAAAATACAGAATAGATGGTCTACTGTAGGTCGCTCTTGTTCTCGCTTCCATGCCCTTGTTAGATTTTTTGCTTTAAGAGTTTTCCATATATTCTTCTTAATATATTTGTCATTGCAATACCCCTAAAATTGTCGCAGTGATTCCAATTTTTTTATGTATTATTGTAATAGGAGAGGTTTTCCATCCCTCGGAAAAGTTGCTCCACACTTTATCATAATACTCCAATTCATAAGATTCATAATTTTATTTATTTAAAATAGGTCTTGTAGACAAAATTAGACCATAATTTATATATAACCAGTTAGAAACGCCTTATTTTCCTTAACTTGTATATATAATCCAATGCGTTACACAAAATAAAGCGTTATCTAAATGGTTATATAAATAACTTAATATCCTTCATATTTTACGAATCATTTTCATTAAATTTCGGTTAACTACATTTTTGATGAGAATCTGTACACCGCAATATTAAAATTTATAATATTATTAAAACATATTACAGTTTAGCTAATAAGATTTTTTCGAAATAGGCATTTAAGGGAGAAAACAATTAATTAACTTTTAAACCCGACCTAGTTATTTTAAAGGAACTTACGTTAAAGCAAATTCATAAAGGGATTCATTCGGGTCATAAAGGAAAAATACCACTTTGCTAGAATACGGAATAATGTTGTTTTATTTGGAAGATATTAGGGACAAGTACTGCCACAATTTAAAAAAAACATAAATGCTTTGTAAAATTTGCTGTTATTTTTCTCAGATATTATTCTAGAGCAATAATAATATCTCCAAGGTTATAATTAAATATGTTTACTGGTGTAAATCAGCGGATTCCTGCCACTAATTTGTACCTCAATTAAAGAAAACTGCCATGTACTTTGTTGGAATTGCCCATAAATCTCATAAATATTTCGAAATGATAGAATGTTCTATTTTGTCTCTAAATAATCTAAGATACTCTATGACCCACTGCAATACTCGAGGATACTTACAATTCCGTACAACACCCTCGAATATCGTAATAGTTTACGAACATCAAATTGTTAATAAACACTCTTGTGTTAAAAAGTGCGGAGAACTCCAAGACAATGGAGAAGTCCCACGTCCGAAAGATGACGACAGCGCTGTTTTGTCCTAATATGGGACTCTCAGGCCACTGATTTTAAAACTAAAAACATTAAACAAGATACAACAGCGAGTGAACCGTCGAGGTGTAGAAAAAATATTATGAGTGCAACGTTTTTTTACCCTGTACTCTTTGGCTTTAACGGTAAAATATACCTTCCTAATATTTTAGATATCATAACTCATTACTCTGCTGACTGTTATTGTGAAATATTTTTTCTGCAATTAAAACTTTATTGTGGATGTACAATTCAGTTTTGATGAAGTTTCAGTGCTTGTTATTTTTAATTAAAGGTAGCGATTCCTATTTTCCAGATAGTAATTATGAAACAAAAAATTGTGTTTTTAGAATATCAAAGAGAAGTTTATAACCGCCCAACAAAAGATTTTACTTAAGATTTATTTTTATTAAGACAAAAGAAAGGTTTGGCGATAAGATTCCGCCTTAATAATTTTATTTTTGATTTTAAATAATTGAAAAACGGCAACTTCTAATAACCACTTACTTCTACGTACCGATATTTATATCAATTTATATATATATATATATATATATATATATATATATATATATATATATAATATCTTCTATATTTATTTTTATGAAATTTCTTGGGTATGAGGTTTTTTGTTTTTAAAACAATCTAATTAAAATTTTAACGTTTCGCCCATTCTTTTGGGCTTTATCAAATATACATTGTAAGTTTATGGATAAAATCTACAAAGAAAAACAGAACAATCAGCAATCACTGGGGTTAGGTTCATATGTGGATGTTAAAAAAACGTGCTTTGAGGCTTCGCCTTTAGTTTAAGACATTTTCAAATAGTTTTTTTTTATATTATTTTCTTTAATTCAATAAGAACAATAACATTTTCCTTGGTCAAAAAACCTAAAATTTAAAATACACAAATTATGTTTAAAATCCTACTCATTAACAGAAAAAAGTTAACAGTCAAAAAAATTTTTTAAAAAACTTATTTTACAATTAAAAACTTTATATAATTTTAAAAATATTCAAATTTTCTATTTCGTTACTGAAAGGTACAATGTACTGATTGTGGTATTCGAAAAATAATTCTTTTTTTATTACATTATTTTTTAAATCATTACTTATGGAATCTTTGTTTTTTTTTTTTTTAATTTTAAAACTGATAGCATAAAAATGTTCTAAGAGGATATTCCCACCTGTTGACTTTTAAGAGGGTATAATAATTTTTAATTAGATTTGTGTACATGTATATATATATATATATATATATATATATATATATATATATATATATAACATCAGTTTATAACGTTCTACGCTGTCTTCTGATTTCCAGTTTCCATTGATTTCCGTTTGTCCATAGGTTTCCATCCATTCCTCTTGTTCTTATATCTTTATCCACTCCTTCTCTCCAACTTAGTCTGGGTCTACCTCTATTTCTTCTTCCCTGTGGTGCCCAATTTAAAAGTTTTTTTGGAAGTCTAGTATCCTCCATTCGTTGAACGTGTCCGTACCATCTAAGTTATATACACAATGTGTATAGTATGGAATCGTTTAGTGGAATGCCCATATTTTTGCACTTTCTTTTCTGTTTTTAACGCTTGTTCCAAGTAGATTTTAAACAAGGTTGGAGACAAACAACATCCCTGATTGAGCCTTTTGCTAACCGTGAATCCTTTTGAAATATTATGCCCTTTCTTTATTTTGCTTGTATTATTTGAGTAGAGCTCTTGAACAGCCTTGATAAGTATTATATTTATATTTGTTTTTTCTAGAGCTTCCCAGAGTTTTTGTTGTGGTACGCTGTCAAAGGCTTTTTTGAGATCCACGTAGAGCAGGTGTATTTCTTGTTTCCGTGCTGATTTTTTCTCAATGAGCTGGGATATTGTAAAGAGATGGTCAACAGTAGATCTACCTGCTCTAAATCCAGCCTGTTCTTCGGCCTCCATATCTCAGTATCCGCTCTCAATCCTCTTTTTGACTAGTTTCCCATACACTCTTGAGATTGTGCAGAGAACCGCAATTCCTCGATAGTTATCACAGACGTCTTTACGTCCTTTTTTGTGTATAGTGGTAATATAGAATGTTTTCCACTCTTCGGGTATCTTTTCTCCGTCTATACATTTTTGGTAGAGGTTTGTCAGTTGTCTGTATAACTTCTCTGTGCCGTATTTAAGTAGCTCAGGCGGGATATTTCCGGGACCTGGTGATTTTCGGTTTTTTAATGTTTGGCATATTTGCTTGACTTCTTTGCAATCTATCCTTAGTGGAGATGCTATGGTGCATACGTGCACGCCGGAATCAGCTTGTACTGTTTGTTGGTATTCTGCTCTTTCTTCTGCTAGCAATTTTGAAAAGTATTCATCCCATTGAGATAAACCAATCGGTGAAATGATATCTTTAGATTTTTCTTGTCGAAGAGATCTCAGTAATTTCCAGCTTTCGGTACTTCTTCTACCCCCCCCCCCCCCCCCAAATGTGCGTACAGGCTCTTTCCCAGGTTTTGTTTTTCTTTTGGGTTATTGCGTTTTGCACTGCTCTTTGGGCCGTTTTGTATTCACTTCTACTTTCATCCGTCTTTAAGCTTAAATATTTACTGTATCTTTCTCGTTTAGTATTTATCATATCTTCGATTTCCACTAGTATGGCCTTCTTTTGTTGGGCTTTTCGTACTTTCCCAAGGCTTCTTCTGCTGCGGTTCTTAGACACTCTTTAACGTAAGCGTATTGTTGCTCTACATCATCAAGTCGCTTTTTGTATAGTTTTTTAACGCTTTCGTGATTGAAGCTATCTAAGTTGTACTTGATTTCAGGAGTTTTTTGTTTCTGTTCTTCAGTGCCTTCTTTACTTTTGGCTAGGCGGAAGGGCAGTATTTTGGTTTTAACCAGGTGGTGATCACTTCCACACGCGTATACGTGTACATGTAGCTTAGGTTGATTATACCAGTTCTGTCGTTAACTGCGTTTTTTTCTTTTTGTATTTCCATTATCTCCTTTACACTCAATTGAGTGTCATTTTATACAAAGTTTTACTAGTTTACGGTCTGATTTATAGTTTATAGTTAGTTCAAAGTATTTTACTTAATTTATATTACTGTGCTTTAGTTTTAGGTTGACAAATTGAAACATTTAAGTAAAACAAGAATAAAAAACTTTGATTTCAAGACTAAGGGCTATAAACTGTTTCCATAAACTTTTTATACCTTGTCTTTGTTATAAGTCGAATGTTATTATCTTAAAAGCTAGAATAAATGAGGCAGATCTGGTATTATATTTTTTTAGCAGACTAAAAGTATCATAAATCGGATTGTAAATCCAGTGCAGCAAAATTACTATTTCACCTTGTTGTTTGATTATTATTATGGCAGGCTGGAGACAGATCTTTTGTAAAAAATTTATTTGCAGTAAATAACAAAATTTTAATGAAATAAATAATTAATCAGCTTTTATAATAAATTTTTCATGATTTAACATTATGTAGCGGTCTTCGACACACCGCCGAGATATATTTTTTATTCAAATTAATACTCGTCCTTGACTTTAGGTACTTTATTTCAGTTTAAAAATAAATTTATCATATTTTTCTTTTAGAAAGTTTTTACAAAACAAATTTTTGCCGAACATATTCTTTCGTTTTCGAGTTCTTCATTTTCCTCACGGCCTGAATATATTAGACCTGACAGATTTATTAAATATACATTTGTTTACAATTTAGAAAAGTTTACTTCTCTTACTTTTCAAAAACACGCTTATACATATATGTCTGGATATAAAGCATACGGGAATAATAAATTTTATCGTTTAAAACATACAAAATAACAATCGCGTATTCTGCCTGACTTAATTTCATATTTTTTTACAAAACATTTTAAACGATCAACAAGTCGAATTTCGCTCGGCAGATTTTCAGATAGTCAAGCCATAATTCTAAGAAAATAGAATTTAATTTAAACAGAAAATAAATTAAATCCAAAAGGTTTTGTCTTTTTCAAACATATTCATGTGACATATCACAAAATATATAGCACTAGCGACCCGCCCCGGCTTCGCACGGGTGCAATGCTGATACTAAATACACTACAGAAAAACTGTGACTATTTATTTTATTTTTACAACAATTATTACATCGGCCTCCGACGCGCTATTTATAGGCACGCTGTCGCCGCCCCGGTCGGCCAGTACCGCCGCAAGCGCTACTTCCCGCAATTTTAAATCTGTAATATCTTCGAAAATATTCATTTAAATCTTGTGCTGTAAAGGACCATATAGATCTATATTAAATCAACAATGTATTTAAGCTATTTAATTGGATAAGGATTAATGCTGTATTGGTTAAAATCGCTTCAAAATTTGCCATTATTTGTCGTAAAAAGTAAATGACAAAAAAATGTTATTGTGAGATATCCATGAGAGACAGACATATATCATCGCGGAGTTTTCTGTAGACCTTTTCAATGTGTACAAATAATTAGTACATTATTTTGATAAATCTCGTAGGGTTCAGCCTGCGTTTGCAATGTAAGCGGAAAAAAATATGATAATTAACGACATCACATTAGAAACCTCAAAAATAACAGTATTTCTCCACTATTTAATGGATGTTATTATACATATAAACCTTCCTCTTGAATCACTCTATCTATTGAAAAAAACCGCATCAAAATCCGGTGCGTAGTTTTAAAGATTTAAGCATACAAAGGGACATAGGGACAGAGAAAGCGACTTTGTTTTATATTATGTAGTGAAGTTGGGGACACTCGATCATCCAACAATCGAACAAGATTTTTGGGTTATATAGGCCTACAGGAACAAAACGTATACTTATTATTCGGTGGATTAAGTGTAGTTTTTAAGTTATTAACAATTTAGAGGTCAAAAAATGCATATTTTTGTTCATTTTCGCCGGCGAATCAAAATGGAAGTATTTCTGAACAAAATGGGATATCTTTATTTGTTGCTTAGAAAACTGCAAAAGAAGATCAAAATTGACATAATTTTTAACTAATAATAAGTATTGCAAAAATCAAGCTACGAGTTTGTTATTGCGTGAAAAATTGAATCTTGTAGTACTTAATATGTAGTAAAAAATTCAAAGCCATTTATCAAATAATTTTTGCAAAATTAAATTTGTTTATCCCAAATGCGTTTTTTTTTGTTATAACATTATACGTACAATAATGAAGATATAATAATTGCACAGATATATTGTGAAAGGGGAAGACTTATGTCATCTTAATAAATCATTAAAAGTAGGAGAAAATAATTTTGATCATGTCAAAATCTAATTAGAAAAACACTATACTTTTCGCCGTAAAAACAAATTAAGTAACTTTGTTGCTTGTACTTTAAAAAAATCATTTCTATATCCAGGAAGCTGGCACTTGTACACAACTTTTAAAAAAAGAAATAATTCCTAGGTCAATATGGCCCAAAGTTTGCCAATTTTTTTTTTTAAATTCACCCCCCTTTGTTTATAACAATTGAAAAAAGGTAAAAAGCGCCACTTGAAAGTTAAAATCATTGAACTTCAACAAAACCGTCAGTGGAGCTTGAAATATGTTGCTCGAATGAAGATGGCTCGGAGAGAGAAGAGGGGGAATTTACAAATCCGCGCGCTTAAAAAATGAAACTGTATCTTCAAACTGCTATCATAAAATAAAATTTCATTATAAATATATATTAATCCTTAGTTTCCACTGCAGTAAGCTTAAATCCAACAGTATCAAACTTCATACAACACTAGAAATTCATAGTGAGTATTACGAGGCCAAATGATTCACTTAATCCCTTTTACAGGTGGAGTAAACTCTCCAAAAGTGTGTTATTAATGGCTCATATGCCGTTGCTATTCCAACGATCTGTTTTGGAATATAAAACCAATTTTTGTAGACACCAAACTAAAAAAAAAACCGTAAAATTGAATAAATATCCCACACGCTTTCTAGAGTATCCGTTGAAGGATAGCTGACACCAACACCGAAGGTATGCATGCACTAAATCAACAAATGGCCAGTTTATGCCTTTCTTGAACTGACAAATACGGAAGCATGGTAAATATCCTTTCTCTAATATTCCGTTACATCTTATTATCCCACTGGAATTCTCCAGAAAAGCAATATTTACATTCCACTAGTGTCATCGGTATTCTACGTCAAGCGAAGTGGCAACAAAATAACCAACCGATGAATTACAATCTGAGTCTGTAAAGTTTAACGTTACAAAATGTCAGAAATTAAGCGGAAAATAATTTGCTTTTTTAACATATTTAAACAAATATTAAAAGCAATCGTTAGGAGAGTCTGGGAGAGGTCAATGTTGAGATTAAAAATTTAACCTATCTTCTTTGACAGCTCTTTGCTCTAAGTTCACATTTTACATAAATCCTTGTTAAAGGCCCTGAGAGAATCAAACGTTAAGAACATAGTCATAGAAATATACAATACAGGAACCCCACAACACGATCACATTTTCCTAGTATCCCGAGAGCGGTCCCCGTGTACTCATAAAGTACACCACGCCCTCAAAACCATATAGATTTTATATAATATCGTGAGTTATCTGTAACTAGTGGCTAAATGATAAGGTAAGCACCAAATATTTAATTTATAAATTTAATAACAGCGATAATTTATGTTGCATGTTTAAAACGAAATTTGCTCGTAACAGTATTTCTTAAAGTGCGTTATCCATAGTAACCCTTTAATTTTATAAGAAATCCTGGAATTCTATTAAAAATTTTCCACATTTTATAAAAACTGATAATTGTAAGATGAAATTTAGACCTATAACGAAATATGGCGTGTGAAATCTGCCAATGCTTATAAAAATTCATATTAGTTAATTATCCGTATAAATACTGATATATTTGTATTTCTGCCAATTCTCTTAATTTAAAAATAGATTTACCAAGGTTGTAAAAGAATAGGATGATCATCCTCACCTACAGATAGGGAGTTCCCTCTATTAAGAAAAAATTAAAAGAAATTCTAGTCAAAATGAAATATTTTTCTCGGATGATTTCAGAGCCTAATTTACACATTCACCAGACTCATCTCTTGATAAATTAATCTGTTGAAACCACATACTGTCTAAATTCAAGTCATCTAATTCACGTCATAAATATTCAATAAACATGATCCTATAGCCTTCGTCATTAACTGTAATGGCAATATCATTTTCATTTTTGAAAAAATAAGGTCCGATTATACAATATAAATATACATTTCATAAATTGCAAAATATTAAATTAAATTTTACGAGCACTTTTTTTTAAGTGGAATATTTCCATCCATTTTTTATTTGACTAAAACATTAAACTGTCGATCTTTTATTTATCTTTTTAATCTAAACTTTTTTCCAATGACCATAAATTTTAAATGTTACCTCGATAGAAAACACAGATCACGTTTCCTCTGTAAACCTTATCCAAGTGGGAATTATAAAAATGTCTATTTTTTTTATTTTATTTACGACTGGCAGACAAAAACAAACAAATTTAGTTACCTTTGAATTCCAAAAGAACCCCTTAGAATACCGTATTTTATTATAAAAAATTTTATCATGAAAAATAAATATTAATCAATTACAAAAAGATTAAATACTAGAATGTAAATTTTTTTTCATATTTCGAAAGCATCCAAATTAGTGATTAATTTTAAATTAAATTGTACATAAATTATATTATACATATTGATTTCTGTTTGGTTAAAACTAGGGTTGTAACGGAGGTGATCTTAGCGGAGGCGGAAACGGAGGCGGAGGTGCAGAGCTTGGACTCCGCGGAAGCGTAGGTTAACGGAAGCGGAGGCGGAGGTAGATAAATAAAGAAGAAAGGATTCATTAAACATTTATTAGAGAAAAAAACTATTGGTAGTCAAAATTAAGAAGAGGCAGATTATACTTGACAAACAACAATTTTGCGGCTTTGTCACCTTCTAAGCGATTTCTTAGGGGTTCATAAATTAAACCGACTCCACTAAACAGTTGCTCACTTGGTACTGAAGCTGGCAGCGGCGATAAATAAGTGCGCACGATGGGAGCAAACACTTGAAATTTAGTGTTATATCTCCCCCATAATAAAGGGTCTTCGTTTAGTTGGAGTAGGTTTTCTTTATTATATTCATTTATTAATGATTTCCATATTATGAGGTTGCTATTGGTAATAGTGGTGTCGTTTCCTATTTCCTCTTCATCGTTACTGCTATTTTTCAGCATATCTGCCAGATTTGAATGCACACTTTACGTTGGCGGTATAATCTGGAAGCTTGTGCATGGCTCATCTTCCACTGGAGTTGATTCAATTCTAGATTTTTTGGCAACAGAAGCTCCGTCATCATCAACTCTACTTGCATCTCTTGCGAGACTCAAATCATACATCGTTAGCAAGCGTAATAGTTCGGACTGAACTTGCTCCTTAATTATTTCATTAAAAAACTTTAATTTGTACCTTGGATCCAGATATGTAGCAAGCGAATACAGTGAATTGCTTGGAAGGTCACAAAATCTCGAATTGATGTCTTCGATTAGTTTTTCAATCATATTTTCGAAACCATGATTTGTGTCAGATTTATCTTTTTCTATCTGCAATGTATGTTTCAGTACGTGTATTAATGGGATTACTGATGATATGCAAGTTCTTGTATCGCTTAGATTCCTCGTTATTTCTTCAAAAGGCGTCGGTATTGCTACTAGTTTATTAAGACATAACCATTCTTCTGGGAAAATTTGTGGAATATTGTGTTTGCTGGCATACAAGCAAATAGAATCTTTGATCTTTAACAGCCGCTCGACCATATGGAAAGTACTATTCCATCTGAAATAAAAGATAAATAAAATTAAATTATTGTATTGTACCTAGTCTCCCAAAGTAAAATAGACAGAGGCCCTCATGTCATGCCATATTATACGATCAGGGAACTTGATAATAATTATGTCTAATGGATAAAAGAAGTATTACTTTTATGATAAACTAGCGAACGCCCTCAACTTCGTTCGCGTAGTTCAGCACCAGTTATTTTATTATATGTATAGATAAATAAGTAAATTATAAAAAAAAATTTTGAATATTGGTTTTATTATAAATAAATAAAAACATACCTGGTAACACATTCCTGAATCACACGAAGTACAGGTTGATTAAGTTGCTCTGTTTGGATTTTAATCAGTTCATCTTGGG
This sequence comes from Diaprepes abbreviatus, assembly GCA_034092305.1. Classification (NCBI taxonomy): domain Eukaryota; kingdom Metazoa; phylum Arthropoda; class Insecta; order Coleoptera; family Curculionidae; genus Diaprepes; species Diaprepes abbreviatus. Next base: position 1,838,859 of record JASJET010000055.1, on the reverse strand, counting down.
CTATTTGAGAGTGATTAAAATGCCCCGATATCTTCTTGCATTTTGCAATTAAGTTCTTTACTTCACTAGTTTCGAGAGCAGAACGAACACACAGTTGTAGTTGGTGGACTGTGCAACTTACATCAGGTACATTGGCCAAATGCATTGCTCTGACCATATTTGATCCATCATCTCGAATAAAACAATGCAATTGCTCATCCTGGATGTTCCAGTTCAGCAGCATCATTTTGAAATGGTCACAAATTATATCGCCAGCATGGCGACCCTGAAGTGGGCAACATTTTAAAACAATCTGCCTTCGAGTGAAGTATTTAGTTATTCCGTGTGCAGTTAAGCTCAAAAGCGACACATTAGCACTTGGCTCAGACCATATATCTGTGGTGAATGATAGTTTAGGAAATTGTTTGAGCATTTGTTCAATTTTTTTTGCCATTTTCGTATATATCTTGTCACATATATGGTCAGTAAAAAACTGACGCCCTCTTAATTGGTAATTCGGTAAAGCCATTTGCATTACGCGACGAAAACCAACACCCTCGACAAAGTTAAATGGCAGATTCTGTAATGCAATCATTTCTCCAATCAAATCGTCCATTTTTTTTGCTTTAGCATGTGATATATCCCACATTTGATTTCTTTTTGTGGATTCTTCCATCGTCATTTGCCTTTTTGTTTGCTGTAATGGTGTTACTGCTGACGTTATCTGATTCAATTTCACTTTTTCACGTTGTTCTTCCATTTTACAAAGATCCTCATATTTTTCTTTATGCATAGATTTCAAATGCCTTTTCAATGATGTAGTAGTCCGGCCTTTTCTTGAATAGTTTTTGTAACAGGTTTTGCATTTTGCATAATTATCATCTATTTCTAAAAAATGATGCCAAATATCACTTGTTTTCGGCTTCATCTCGTGAATTAAATAAGAATAACTACTTATTACGCGACAAGTCACTACACCATTCAATTACAAGTGATGAGCGAACGCACAACGTCAAGTTACACCCCTACCGCCCTCTATCTAATTTCCCACCGGGTAATGCACTTCGATGCATTTCGCAAATTCAGCCCAAAACAAGAAAGTTAAAGAAATGTCGCAACGATGTATTTGAATTGCAACACAAAGCCATCTGTTGGCGAAGTGCCTAATGTATCACATCAATGCCCTCTTGCCACTTATAAAAAGACCTTTTACTACAAATAACTGAAGTCTACTATTATTATTATTACTTATTAAAATGTGTAATAATTATTAGAGAAAACAGGGTGATTGAAAAAAATATGAAAGAATTCTTGTCTATTCACTTTTGCAAAACATAAACAAAAACACCAGCAATGCAATAAAAAACACTCGAGGCAAACTATAATCAAAAGATATATTCTCAGATACCCTAAGTCACACATTGTGGCCAACCCACAACTGATTTTTACAAATGTTTTTTAAATAGTATTTTTATTAAAAAATATATAACTCCGTTACAACTCCGTTAAAAACTTGCGGAAGCGGATGCGGAGGCGGAGGTAGGATTTCTTGCGGAAGTTCCGCATTTGCGGAGGCGGAGGCGAGGTTCCGTTACAACCCTAGTTAAAACCAAATACTTTATATGAGCTCACTACTTACGCTAAAGATTTAATAAAATTTGTAAATAATGCCCCAAGCAAAATCTATTAGTATAAAAAACTATATAAAATGTATTACTGACATATACAGCTTAATCATCATTATTCAGCCTTTATTTTATCCACTGTTGAACATGGCCCCTTTTCAGACATCGCCATCCAGTTTCTACAGATTCATTTGATATGATTACATCATCGTGTAAAAGGTATTTCTTGGCTTCTATTATTCGTTCTTTAAACGCTATTTAAAAGGTTTCTTTTTTATCATTTCACCTCGGGTAGCGGACACTCAGTGGTCCTGAAAGGGATACGAACCTATCCACGCTGGTATTTGTTTCCCTTCTACCTCCCAAAACCCTGGAGGTAATCATCTTCCAAAATCGAAATCTTGCCAACAAGCAACGGCTAAATTAGGCGTTCTCAAAGCTGCTACCCCTCCCAAAACTGAAATGTTACTCAACATCTAGAATTTCGTAACAAATATATCATACATTCACTTTTATGGAAGCTTCCGAAACATTCATTTTGCACGTTTTAAATTTGTTTTTATAAACAAGAGACTATTCGAAAACACCTCGACAGTAAAAACCATATTTATAAGAGTTACAGCATAAAAAATATTTAGAAATACAAATGGCAATGAATAAAAATACTTTACGATGATGATTTTAAAGTATTGAGAACAGGTCCTGAATGTCAATGATCTGCGAAAATTTATATGTCAAGAATGGTGTAAAATTGGATTGATCCAAAAATTCTCTATGGAACTTTGGTAGTGTAAGTAGGAATAACAGCAGGGAGCACACTACACAACGTACTTATTGGAAAGTAACCTAGACCAAACAAAGTTTTCTCCATAAAAAGCCTTATCAAAGACGGGCACGGCAAATTCCGGATGCAAAAATAAGGAACTAAAGAGAATATTTTTTAACAGAACAGAACATATGTTTTATATTGAAGTGTTGAACAATTTCAGAATAGCAAGAAATCAGTGAAAAAGAGCTATATATAAGGTGTCCCAAAAGTGGAATAGCAGCATTTTTTCTCACCAGAGAAAAATGTTTCAAACGAAAGTTGTAGAAAATAAAACAATGGATCTGATGATGACATTGACCTTCAAAGTCATTTGAAGGTTAAGTTGAGTTGCGGAGAAAATTTCCTGTACAACGGTATAAATAACATAGGGAATCTAATGGTATCTAGAGGTCATTTCAAGGTCAAGGAACAGCAGAATATTTTCTCAGCAAAGCATTTTAAAGAAAAATATTTCAGAGGAAAGTTGTAGTAAGTTAAACAACGCATCTAATAATGACCTTGGCTATTTGAAGGTTAAGTTGAGTTTTTCAAACCTTGAAATGACCTCCAGATGTCACTAGATTCCATATATTATCTTTACCGTTCAATAAGAAATTTTCTCCGCTTTCCGCTTCTGCAATAAAAAATGGAGGTTCCTATTTGAAAAACTGAACCTTCAAATACCTTTGAAGGTCACTGTCAAGGTCACCATTTGATTTCCCACAACTTTCGTCTGAAACATTTTTCTCTAAAATGCTTTGCTGAGAAAATATTCTGTTGTTCCGGCACTTTTAGGACACCTTGTATGTGCTTAAAGCGAAAGGTTCAATATAATAAAGCAAGTTTGTGGATAAAATACAGAAGGTGGATATAAATTCGAAAAGTAATGATAACATTTCCCGTGTATACTAGGGCCAATCGTTTTAAATGGCAGGTAATGCGGCCAGCACTATGCTTTGGCTGCCTATTATTACCTCAAGTTTCACCTAGGTCTTCATTTGTAGCTTGAGTCGACCTAGAGCCCTATTTGAACCACCGAAAAATACGATTGATATTCGGCCGCGCAGGGGATCGAACCCGCGTCTTTTATTTGAAAGGTAAATGCTATACCACTGCTCTACTGAGCGAAAAAGCATATTACCAAAATGTAAAAAACAAATCCGTTACCAAGCATATCAGCAAATTGGAAAATACAATAAGAAATAAAAATAAATGTAAATTATTCGTAAAAGCAGAAAAGAAGAGGAATCAGTACAGAAACAAAATTGAAAATGCAATAAAGGAGAAGAATATATAATCAAGAATAAATTAATCCTTGAACAAGAGTAATCTCTCAAACGATAAAAAAGAATATGAGGAAATTTAAATATAAAAAGTAATGCAATTGGAAAAAATTAAATTTTCTACTATGTCGGTGAAACACGCCGAGTTCCCCTTTGGATATGGAACAAATGACCACCTACAATAGCTGAAGGCTCTCCTGGAAAAGGTCATATAAATAATAGACCTCTAACTTGTCACGGTTAAAATTTTATCTTAAATTTACTATGGTTAATTTGGTTAATTTTACCTTCTTTTGGCTAGATCTATGTCATTGTTATTAAGCATTTCTCATTTCTCCTTCGTATAACAGCCTAATATTCGCTGTATTTTTGGGTCCTATTGCTTTTCGAGCCATTCCAAATTTCACTCCTTTGCAAATTTTCTTCCCAACTTAATTATTTTCTTTATCTTTCAGTAATTTGCCTATAAGAAATGCAACCCTAATTAAAATTCTTTCATAACTTGAATTTTTAGGTCGGCAACTCTACGTCACTGTTTTAGGTTGTTTATATTCAAATTGAATGTTGGTGTTTACATTTTTATGATATCATTCTTTTTTTGTGCTGATTATTTCAATTAAATTGTTACATTACAGTTTTCCCAATTTTTATTTGAAGTATTTTCAAGAATTTGTTTACCTTTTGTTGGGGTTATGTGACCTTTTCAGCTGACGTTTAGGCAAATTTGCATTCTTTTAGGCCGTTGCATGTTGGGAGGAAATTTGGACGAGTAACTAATACCGTGTTGCTAATGGCTGATGGAAAATTCTTATTTCTGGTTTTGGGGATAAACAATGAAGTCCTATTTGATTTTGAGTCGGAAATGTCAACGACTCATTAGTTAGCAACGCTGTTTAAGCCTACTATTTTGAACTGTCATTCTTTGGTCGAATTGCTACTTGTTTAAGGTCCCTTTTTTTCTCGCACCCTATGTTGAGGGAAAAAGAAGCTCATATAGCGCAGGTTTCGGGCTTCCTATAAAATGGCGAGAATTTAACTGTCAATCCTACTTTTTCCAGTGAAGTTTTGCATTAGTGAGTCGAGAAATTTCCATCCCGATTTATTGCCGCCATCCTGCGGGTTTTGGATGGGAAATTTCTTTTGCGTGCCTCGATAGCGTTGTGGTGATTTGTGGTTTTAGTATTTTTTTGCCAGTTTGGCTGTTATCGAGGTACGACCTGAAAACAGGGATTTTGTCGGCCCCTTGGCATTATTACCAGGACTCAGTCTGACCCCAGAAAATCGGGTAAGGAACTTTAAACTATTTACTGCTAAAACCAGCCTGCTTAGTTTTTTTACATATTAAAAAAATTCAGCTCAAAATTGATTATTACGAGTACAATTTAAGCCAATTTTAAACACCAACTGTAGTATGTTACTGTTAAGTCTCTTTTAGACCTTAAATTAACCACGTGTAATTTTAATAAGCTGAATTTTGGGGTTCTAGGGCCGATTATATCTTTTTGTAAAATTTAGATCAGCAATTTTTTATAGTTTTTGGGTTTTTCAATATTTGCTGCCATGCAGTGCCTAAATTTTATAATTTGTAATCAGTAACAGTTGACTTTGAGAATAATTTTTATCATCATTTGTAATTTGTATTATATTTTGCATTATTTTTGCCTCCTGGACGTATCACGATGTCCATATTTTTTTCGACAAATTTATTTGATATTAGTAATATTTCAATATCTTGTCTGTATGTTTTCTTTGGGTCCCATTTTGGGTTTATGACTGACAGTTTTAAAGTCCTTTTGCATAGTGATATGTCCATGGCCTCGTAACTTACAGTTGACTCCAGTAAAATGTTTTTTTGTGTATTGACTACAATATTTAGGTACTAGAAACTGACTCGTATAGTGAAATTATAACTTCCTGTAGATTTTGCAAATTTATTTATTATTTAAATGACAATGTCAAGTAGTACATCCTGACTTTTCACTTAATAGTCCGGTATTTTGTGATTTTATCTGGAATAACTTGTTTTTATCCATTATTGTTGCTGTGAAAATTTAATTTAAAAGTTCGTGTCAAATTGCAGATCATGGCTTTTCACATTTAGGCTGGTAAAATTGTGATTTTACATTAAATATTCCTTTTTTTTTCTATTGGTTGCCTTTTCTAATTAATTAACTGTGTATTTATTTTAGCCAGTTTAAGCAATTTTTTTTAATGTGAAAGAACTAAGCATTCACTGATCTCAGCCCCAGAATATTGTAGGTTAGTATTCTTTTTTATAAATCTGATTATGAATTGAGTAATAATTTTCATATATGCGTAAGTAGTTTTTTTATTGTAATGAACCAATTGTTCGATCACTGATTGATTTTTTTTTGGAAATCTGGAGTCCTACTGGAAATTTCACTTGTACATTATTGCTCTTATGTAACTCGAACTCAATAGTTAGAGCAAGCGACTACTCTAAATGATTGTTTAATTTTGCGGTTTAAGTAAATATTTCCCTTCCTATTGATTTGTAGTTTACCTTAATGTTTTTAAAATTTTTAATGTAATTTCTTGACAATTTGGCGGCAATTAATTTTTTTTATTATTTTTTTTTTGTCGTTTGCTCAGGAAAATTTATTAGGCATTGCTATTATTTTTTTTTATTTAAATTAGGGTCCACCCTTAGGAGTATAAGCCAGTCCACCCTTAGGGATACAAGTCAGATTCACCCTCTGGGGTAGTAATATACCCATATTCACCTTCCGGGTAGGGAAACAACCAGCAATCCATCCTCTGGTTAGAAGTAAGATCCAAGTCCACCATTGAAGCTAGAAGTCCAGATCGACAACAACATAACACTTCTCTATCATTAGAATTTAGAGTATTAATAACGGGTGTTTTTTATAGAGGTATAGAACTGTTAAATGGAATAAAACAAAGATGAATTTTTTAAATTGACATGAAATTTACTTTATTCGAAAGATAACCTTCTGGCATTATAATTCAAATATGACTTCTGGCATATGACCGCCACGGCTGGCTCGGACGTAGTCTTATCTGGAGGTCCAATTTTTGATGACTTTTTCCAACATTTGTGGCCGTATATCGGCAATAACGCGGCGAATGTTGTCCAAGTGATCAGTCGTTTCGGGCTTATCGGCGTAGACTAGCGACTTCACATATCCCCACAGAAAATTGTCTAGCGGCGTTAAGTCGCACGATCTTGGAGGCCAATTCACGGGTCCGAAAAGTGAAACTATGCGGTTACCAAACATTTCCTTCAATAAATCAATTGTGGCACGAGCTGCGTGACATGTTGCGCCGTCTTGTTGAAACCACAGCTCCTGCACATCATGGTTGTTCAATTGATGAACGAAAAAGTCAGTAATCATGGCTCTATAGCGGTCACCATTGACTGTAACGTTCTGACCAGCATTGTTTTTAAAGAAGTACGGACCAATGATTCTACCAGCCCATAAAGCACACCAAACAGTCAGTTTTTCTGGATGTAACGGTGTCTCAACATACACTTGAGGATTATCATCGCTCCAAATACGGCAGTTTTGTTTATTGACGTATCCATTCAAACAAAAGTGAGCTTCATCGCTAAACAAAATTCGCTTATGAAAATCGGGATCAACGGCAATCTTGTTTTGGGCCCATTCACCGAATCTACGCCTTGTTAGGTGATCGTGTGGCTTCAATTCTTGCACGAGTTGGATTTGGTAAGCACGCAAACCAAGATCTTTCCGCAAAATCTTCCATAAAGTGAATGGACACGTATCCAATTCCTGTGCACGATGGCGGATAGACTGATTCGGGTCTTCCTCTACGCTACGCTATACAGCAGCAATGACTTCTTCTGTACGCATTGTACGACATCTCTGTGGATGCGTATTATCATTTAGAGTAAACGTGGCGCGAAAACGTTCCATAGTTAATCGAATTAATTGCTCTGATGGACGATTATGTTGACCGTAAAATGGACGTAGTGCGCGATACGTATTTGGAACAGAACCATGATTTTCAAAATAAATTTGCACTATTTGGAAGCGTTGTTCAGGGGTCAGTCTATTCATGTTGAAATGCCAAACCAAACTAAACATAAATCACTTGACAGCTGACAAAATGGCCGCCAGTTAAAAAAGTGTTGCCAACTTAAAGTTCTATACCTCTATAAAAAAACACTCTTTATAAACATTACTTTCTTTTAACATTTTCTTTGCGTTTCATTTATCCCGCAACTTCTGGCAGTGCGTTATTCTTTTTTTTATTTTTGATATTTTGTGCATCAAGATAGTGAGCTGGGTTGGTCGCTAGGCCCGAGCAACAACGTGGGGGGGGGGTTCCGAGTTTACCCAACCAAAACTCGGTGGCGCCTATAAAACAAATACCCACCCCTATTCTACGGCATAGGGGCTAGCTCGGCACTTTGCTAACTGGTGACAGTTTTTTTTTCTTTTTTTGTGCCTTTAAATAAATACCACTGTAGCAAACTCTCATTTTCGTTGAATTTCGTAAAGCTTTCCACGCGACGAAACTACTCGTTATCTTAAGAGGCCTGAGCAGATTTGACTATAGATTATAGACAACAACAATATTGCATGCCTCATCCAAGAAAACACCAATTAAAAGAAGCGTGAGGCATTGTGATATATTTACCCCAACGCTCTTTACAGCAGTTCTGGAATATGTTTTCAAAACGATGGAATTAAACTTGATTGAAAAACACTCAATGATTCCCGATTTGTGTATGGTATTATTCATATAGCAGACAACTTAGACAATATCAAAAATGTGCTACGTGACTCTCGTGAAACCACATACAAAATGGGTTTAAAAATATATTACAATAAAATCAAAATGATGACTAACCTCGTACCCAGTCAGTTAACAGACATCTAAAAGAAATGTTTAATTGATACCCACGTATAATGCAAGAACTTTAAAGCTCACTACCAGACTTTAAAGAACAGGCGTGAACTTAATATATGGCAACAATAGGATAAATATAGTAAATTACCCCATAAAAATTTAAATTTAAACCTTGGCACCATTTTGGTTTATGATTAATTTTGAACAACACTGTGTAAGAATATTTTTAAATTAAACCATAAATCTGTCTAACAAAAAGAAAATAGTCAAATAAAGTAAAAAGTTGCTAAAATATTGAAATTTAAAAATGTATTTAGTCTGATTTTCTAATTTAGGTTTACCTTATTTCTGTTGAAGTTCGATCCGCTACCTCCCTTTCTTTCTTTATTTGAGAAAGTCGGTAAAAGAAAATGTACGTTAAAAGGGAAAACTTGTTCATTTATAATACATATGTACTAATCTTTTTTCTTCTTTCTTTCATTGGTTAAGTATTCGATCTTGTATTTTCCCTTTTCAGATTATCCCTTTAAAATTTGCTAGACGGGCTCCCGGGTAAGTTAAACATGGATATTACATTAAGTTATAAGGAAATAAGTGGCAGTATACAACCGAAAACCCTTAAACTTACTTCGGAAGTTAAATAGAACGAATTTCCCATTCTAAAGCAATATTTGCGGAACCTAAATTAATAATTTATTACCACCAAAATATTTTGTTGAACAAAAGGTATATTGTGGGTTATTATTTTTAAAAATATACATTTTTTTAATAATAGCGAACGTCTTTAAATCTTTTTTAAAATTTTTGACATGGATTAGATAGGGTTCTTTTGATAATATTCTCAAATACACTTTTTCATTCTAAAACCGTATGTTGTTGTAGAAGTTTGAGAAGGTTTGTTATTAACTAATTCTCTTTGTATGACTCACTGTATTAGCTAAATTCGCGGAGATTCTAATTCTTCTTTCACTAAACCAATCTTACGATAGCTATACTTCAAATATTATTTACTCATATTGACTTGAATGTTTTCTTCTAAGCCATCGGAGGTGGAAGTGACCGTAATTCAGGGTTTGATTCTGGGGCCGTTATTATTTGTTATTTTCGATCTTCCAGTCTTATTTGTGTTCTATAAGGATGACACATTTAAAATACTGGATGATTCCAGTATGGAAGTAACCGCTAACAAAGTGTACTCTTGCATATCGAAATGGAGGTTTAAAAACAAATTGATCATTAACGATTAAAAGACGGTAGCAATGGCTTTTTCGCTGTCTAAGGGTGATGGTGATTTTGAAATTATCACTCTTATGGATAGACTAATACAACTTTTACAGTATGTAAGATTCATTCATGTTAGAGAAACTATTTTAGTTCTCAACCAACTGAAAAAACCTTACACAATAAAGGCAGACGTACTGTGTTCTAAGGTAATTAGAGACAAAATATTATCTCAAGTTGCATAGAAATACCAGGAAACCTTCCTTTTATGGTTCTTCTTGGCAATCTGAGATAGTATTTACTAACTATGTTGTGACGCGTTTTTGTGTAGCGGAGGGAAGAAGGTCGTGCCCTACGGATCTACTTTGATTACGGCAGTGGAACATCGGTCAGTGGATATTTCTCGTGGAGACAGTCATTGGTCAAATGCTCAGCGCAGGGGTATCGGTTTGACGGTATCTACTTATATTCGGGATATCCCTGCTCTCTGAACTGATCAACGGTTTGACTGCCTGAATGTCAAAACATCCACTCGATGGTCGGTTCTCGGGAGCCACCCTCGGGATTCATGTGGTCGAGGGCCCGCTTATGCACCGGGCAGCTTGTTACAGTGGAGAAACGGCAAGCCAGGGGTCAATTGCGCGTATTGGTGCTGGCTGCCGGCTGCCAATTGTTACTTGTAATGTTAAAAATGGGACTAGGGAATGAAACAAACGGTTTCAAAACATCCTGCATCCTGTTTTCCATTCTTTTATAAAGGACATGACCTAAAATTAACTTACAATCTAAGATGTATAACAAACTAACAATTACACGGTCTGGAGGGCAAGAGTATGTTATGAGAGCTGTTCACGGTAGCGTGTACTAGTCGGTAGCGCTGGAGACGTTAACCCGGCGGTATCATTCACGACACTATTCACGTACCTCGTATTACACGGTTGCGACGCTATTCACAACAGCTCGTACGCAAAATCCGCGAACGCTGTTTACGGCGCTTCGTACTAAAATTCGACCGACGGCGGTAAATGCGGTATGTAACAATAACCCAGCATCGATCGGCGGTAAGCGGCGGCTCTACACGCGGCGGCGGCGATAAACGTCGGGGCGACAGTTGACAACGGACATCGGAGGACACCTGGCGGTAAAACACATTCCTGGTCAATACGGAAACATAAACAAAAGCTAACGGCATTTAGTGCGTTTGTGTGTATCGCTGACGGTAGGACGGAAAGAAAGGAACTGACGCTGCCCGTCCTTTAGGGGTCCTCGACAATGTCGACCAATAGCGGTAGAAAATTAGGAAAGGAACCGACACTGCCTGTTCTTATAAGAGTCCTCGGCAGTAACGGTAGGATAACACAACATTGCCCGTTGTTACAAGGGTCCTCGGCAATGCTGGCCATAAGCGGGGTAGGGCGGGGAAGGAAGTGTATGGTGAAACACCATATACACACAAGCCTAACCTCACCTACATTGCTAGACCAGGAAGGCGCAGTCCGGCAGGCGACCCAGTCCAGTCCGTTTGGACTGTTGACCCGGGTGGAGAACGTGCAGTTCTCAGCGAAATAATGGTCTGCTCGAGCTTAAGTAGTCAGTCCGAGCTCCCACTACGCTGACGTGTGACCGCGTGATACGCATACAATACGGCTGTATGCGGCGCACGATTACTATGGTCGGACGCTCTGAAAATCTCGGAAAATTGTATTTCCCGGCATGGCGCGGCAAATCTAATTATATACCGGTAATATTTAAACTTTAAGCAATCTTTTCCCGCAAGAATCAGATTTGTCGGATGTAAAGTAAATAAATAAAAACCCGGCGAACATACTCATGCCCAAAAATATAGTAACTTCGTTACAATGTTAGAATAGAGAACGTCTGTCTCTATTGTACAAGGTGATTTAAGTAGGTCGAGTACTAAATTAGTATCTCTAATATAAATGTGTTTATAGACCCAACTGCAAGTATGTGTCTACGGGATTAAATATTCAGTTTGCGTGGAATACTGGGAGATGGAGCTGCTTGTTAGACTTCATATTTGGTCCGATATACGCTGTTCAAACGATTCGCTTTTCTTATGTTTAGGTGCAGTTTTCGTAGTGACGATAACCAATGAGTTCCAAACTGGTCTGCAGGTGGCGGCCTACTGCCTTGGCAGAAGTTTCCACCCTTTCTTGGTACTGTTGTACAATCTGAGATAATACTCTGTCTCTGTGTTAAAACATAGTACGTCTGCCCTCATGGGTATAAGGTTTTTTCAGTTGGTTGAAAACTAAAATAGTTTCTCTAATATAAATATATTTTGTACACTCAACTGCGAATATTCCACTGTGGGTCTGTAAAGTTGTTCGAACTTTATATTGATTCTAGCTTGGATTTATCTGTACATACTTTATGCAAACGTTTATCCTTTGCTTATCACGGCCTCAAATCTTTGTCCTAAGATCTTTACATCTTTTATATTTTCATTCACATTTACGATATGGAATTATTCACTGGGGCAGTTCAAAGGATTTTATGTGGAAGAAGTATGCAGTGTGGACTCACGAGAAGGCAAAGCTGCCGAGGTACATTTAAGGAACTTTCTGTATTAACTGCAACTACAATCTACATATACTAAACTGTTTCGTGAGACGTAATATCTGTATATTTCAACATTGAACTGCCTTCTGTCAGAGAGGAGCTTTTTTTATTAATTGTACTGCCAACAGATATTTTAAATGACGAATTTTTGACTAGCCAAAATAATAATTTATAGGTTATTTTTAAGTTGTAATAAGCATGTAAATGTTGTTACATGTATGTTGTTTTATATTTTTATTATCTTATTTTAATTTTTTAATGTTATCACTTTATGTTTGTGCGATGTAAATAATTTAAATATATACTAGCTTTGTAATTGTTGACATTTTAAATTTAGTATATTCTATGTAATTTTAAGTTCAAAAATTTCCTATGTCCATTCAAATTGTTACGAACGACTAGAAGAAACTTATTGATACGCCCCTGTACACAAATATTCCGATGCGATGAGTCATCTTTATTATAATGTGCCGAAAGCAATATTATATGGAGGAGTCATATTTCTAGATAGTTCTCAATTTTTACGCAATCGTATCCAGTATATTTCTTGTTGTTTCTAGGAAGTTCTATAGGTATATAAATAGGGATAATATATGAGTTTTACGTTAGTTGGATAAGGATAATGATATTTGATAGTGAATTTATTAAGAAGTAGTAATAAGTTGTGTTTCAGCTGTGTTAAGAAGTAGTTAATATAAGTATGGGAAGTATTAGTGGAAATTATTGTGTTTTATTCTACGAACTCAGTAAACGATTTTAAAGAGATAAATATATATTTGGCTTTCTTTAATAACCATTTATGTGCATTTTAAAAAATGGTAGACGAATATTTATCGGAGTTTGTGGTTTCACCTTCATCATATGCTTTGCATGCTAAGTTTCAAATTTGTTGTTGATTCTAAAGGTGGCGACTCAGTCTACGTATACCAGGCCAATAGGGATTTTTATATTCCGAGAATATTAAAATTGTTTTTTATTGGCTTCAGTAAGATCGCTTAATATTAAAAAAAAATCTTTTATTTCCAATTAAAATTAAGTTTTAATATAATAATTCATAACCATCTAGCTCCAAATTTTATAAATTTATTTATTTATTTACACTGCCCTACACAACCAGAAAAAAAACAGAGCTACATCATTCCTAAAATTATATATATATATATATATATATATATATATATATATATATATATATATATAATACAGATAGTACAATAAGTATAACATAGTCTATAAATCAATCATAGATAATTGTAAATAAACGTTTTATCTTTCAGGTAATCACAAATTGAACACGTCGAGTATAATGGGGAGAATTGTAATACATTAGTTCTTGGTTTCAGCAAATAGAAAAATACTGGAGATCTAGTTATCCCTGTAACATGAAATCAGTTGCCACAATCTTGTTATTGGCCAGTTTATCCAAATAAAGTATATGAGCTCCATTACTGAGCTTCTCCAGAGTTGTGACATTAAATCTTGTCAATAGGCTTTCGCGAGGTGTATAGTAGCCAGTGGATAAAACCCATCCGATTTAAAGCTTAAAAATCTTAAGGAACGATACTGAATTTTTTCTAATTTTTCAGAGTGTACATGGTAACATGGATGCCAGATAACTGAGGCATATTTCAGCTAACTTCGTACAAGAGAATAATATAACGTGCTTATGACCTGGAGCGACTGAAATTCATGACTAGATCTCATTAGAAAGTCCAGCGTTCGGTACGATCTCGATACTATATCATTAATACGATTGACAAATGTCAGTCTGGAGTCAAACGTGACTTCTAAGTCCTTAATGTAGTTAACTTGCCTTAAAAAAGAACCGTTGATCCCATAATCATGTAGCAGAGGTACTTTACTTCTTAAGAATGACCTAACATTGCACTTGTCTACGTTTAGAGGCTTTATTTTTTAGACACCATTTAATTTTATGAGATTCAGTTCAAGGCTCAAGCCATCGGTGAGATTCCGTATGTCGCGAAATATCTTTAAATCATCTGCATAAAGTAGGCAGCACATGTGATATCGTTAATAAAAACGTTAAAAATGATATTTTTATAATTTATATTTTTTTACGTATAAAATATACGTATATAATAATATATAACATAATAATAAGTTGCTTGAGGTTCCTTACTTTCCACTAAAGTGTTTTTATAGACAAGGGATTATTCTACAAGAATAAAAATTTAATCGTTCTAATAATAGCAACTATAAAAACCAGCACAAACGTAAAATTAAATTATTTTTTGTTTGTGTAAATAATATATCGCAATCTATATTCGATTTTCTGTTACATAAAACATGTTAACTAAAAATACTTTCTTTGTAAAAATTTAATAACTTATGACAGTTTTTTATTTGGTTTAGCTGCTAATCAGTCAATATTGTTCCCAATTTTCCCAATCGTTTTTTTTTAAATATTGGTTTTTGACCTTATTTTAAATGTGTCCTGGGTACAATTGACGTTCCATAGTTATTATGTTTGTTATTATTGTGAGACATTACATTTAAATTTACTGATATAAGGAAAATATGATAAAAAAAAAATTTCAGCCAATTTGACAGCATGAGGTATTGTAATATTTGCCAGTGAACGGGAAAACACAAACTCGTGTCAAGGCTGATTTCCAAGATTTATCAATAGATCTTGCAAAGTACAACAAAAAGGTATCTTTTTTATTTATAAATATAGGAGATAATATGTAAATAAAATCACTTAAAAAATTAGATATATTTCTAATGTCCCGGCATCACAGTTATGTTGAACCCCATATAAGCTGATTTCGGGATTCATTATTAAATATTTGGAAAATAAGAAAAAATTAACTAAATTTCATTTCGGAATATAAAGAATATAATCAAAATTTAAATATTTTTTTCTTTACCCTTTATTGGTTTACACCGTCCAGACGTTAGAAATCTCTTTTGGAGCCGGGCGTCAAAGAAGGGTTCGAACCGACAAAGATCAGTTCGTTGCAAGCTCGTCACGCGCTCGACTCGCCCTATTTATACGCACCTTAAGAAAGCTTGATTAAGAAACGTATTTTCTTCAAATAATTATTTGATTTAAATTTCTCGTTCCTTGCTTACCTCTGGGATACGATTACAACAGTGGTCCTGCATCAAAGGAGTAGGGTTTACTTTTAACATCTTTTCATGCAACAATCTGTATAAAGTTAGATGTATAGATTAAATTTATGGCAACGGGTTAAATCGTAAAGTAAAATCATTGACCTATAAGGATAAGGGAATTAGTTTTTAATTTATATTTGGTTAGGTGTATTTGATTTTAGGTTGCTTTTAATTGCTTAGGGTATTTGAGATTTTACTCTGTTGACTGACTTTCAAGCTTTTGTGCTGTAACTTTTTAGCTCAATGAAATTAAAGGAAGTTACGGTTTACTTGTGACTTATTTATTGGTTTTGAAGTATAATATTTATTTGTGTTTTTATTTCAATTTGCAAATAAATTCAGCAGTTTTAGAACAAATCTCTAAAATTTCGTGTTGTTTTTATGGTGAAAGCATTGCTTAGTTCTTGTGACCCTGCGTATAGCTAGAATCAGAGTAATCAAGATGCATATAATGAGCGCAAACTTAATAAGACTACGCTCGCGAGAACGGAAATCCGGGAGTCACCTCCCTCTCTCCCATCAGACTATCAAAATGGTAGCATCGGATTTATAGATGTGTAACAAATTTCAGTTTAATTCAGTTTAAACTCGACTACAAGATTTGATTGTTAGTCGTCAGCTTATAGGCAACAGTCGTTTAATAAAAATAAAACATATACCCCCCCCCCAATTCACTAACATAGTTCAACTTTAAAACCGGTCTAGACTGAGAGTAGATAATTTAAATTGACAAGAGTAACAATAAGTCAACCAAGTTCTGAACCTTTAAAATACAATTAAAACAGTATCGTAAGAAAAACATTAGAAAAACAAAACGAGAAACATCTAGAAAATCTAATTTCCAAGGCAACTAGATCGGGTCTAAGTCTTAAACCTTCTTAGTGAATCTGGCTATAAATTTTTTTTTCACAAAAGTTTTTACTTTTTGTCTATATCAAGTCGAACTTTGTCTGACATAATAATGTCTGGTAAAAACATAATCAGCTGTCATTTCCCATATATTTTACCACCATTTATCACTCACAGACTGGTCGGTAGATTACTCAGGTGTACCTTTCCAATTTAAAAATAGTTTCTTAAAATTCGGTATGGTGAATCTAATATGGTGGACTAAATAACGAACATTTTCTGAATTCTTCCAAAATGAGGTTTCCGGAAAGTAGAATACAGATCTAAAATTAATTTCTTAAAATATGATGGATAAAATGTGGTGGGCAAAAAATTTAATTTTTTATGATTGCTCGTTGTTTTTTTATAGAGTGTAGACTACAAATCTAAAATTAATTTCCTAAAAATTAAGATAGTGCATTTGCTCTTGCAGACTTCAAAACTGGTATTTGAAGAATTCTCAGAATCAAAGAGTTTTTAGTTATGACCCTTTCCATTCAAAATCATGCAGTAAAAATACACAAAAAATAAAATGCTTTCTCCGAAAAATATTTTATTCTAGAACCCAAAAAAGTGTACACCTATTTCGTTGTTATGCAAAAAAATCATTTTCAAGCAAGTTATCAAGATTTTAAAGTTGAGCAACTTCTAAAAATGCACCAAAGGACAAAAAAGAATATCAGCTAGATTCACCAAGAAGATTTAAGATTTAAATTCGATCTAGTTGCCATGAAGGATAAGAACTTTGCGATAAAGTAGGTAAGAGAAATAGTTGTTTTCCGAGAATAAATAAAGTTCTTCATTTTTGTCGGTTCAATAATAAATGAACATGATTTCCTTATGCTAGTATTTTTAGGGTTTAAGACTTGCTTGACTTATTGTTGCTCTTATCAGTTTAAGCCCTCTGATGTTAATTTAGATGGTTTTGAATTTAAATCCGACAGAATATATTTTTATACGGAATTGAAAATTTTGAATTTGGTGCCAAATTAATACATGACAACATGTGATTCGCATTAAAAGGTTGAAAATACTTTATTTATAATTGCTTTCTTACTGAAGGTTGTATATACCTCGTGTTAGTAGTTATTTGTTTTATTTTGTAATAATTTGGTGCCGTATTAAAAAACTTCAGTTTCATATAAAAATTTATATTGATATTTTTAGCTTTTTAGCGCATTTTTTTCATTAAATTTTTATTTTTGTTTTTTTCTTATTTCCAAGATGCATTGCTGCTGTATGCCAGTACTTATATTATTTGTATATTGAAATATTTTTATTTAAATTATGATTTCAAGCCAGATGGCTTCGCACTCCCTCCAGGGAATATTCACTCATACCAAGTACACAAAGGTACCAAAAGTATGAAGCTCTGTGGGAACCCTTTCCATGTTATCGGGTCCTAGGTGACGTGGTCTGCTGTATTTCCCATGAACTTTCGGACGATTCGCGCGGTTGCTAGGAGAGTTGATTTCTGCATCAGTTTATACAGGTGCTCACTAAGGCCCAGTCCCTTGATGTTCTGCAGGAGGTTCTTTGGTATCACTCCAGTTGTTGACAGTATTATGGGAATCGTTTGGACGCTGTTCATTGCTCATTGTCTTCGGATTTGCACCTCCAGATTTCTGTATTTGGCGATCTTCTCGTTGTATTTTGGTCTTAGGTTGTTGTTGTTAGGTACAGCGATGTCGATTAGTGTAGTTCGCCTAGAAATTTTATCTATTAGTATAATATCTGGTCTATTATGAGCAACTGTTTGATCCGTCAGAACCGTTCGGTCCCAATATAACTTGAACTGGTTGTTCTCAAGAATAGGCTCTGGGTTGTATTTGTAATAAGGCACTTTTCCCACCTGTAATAGGTTTAACTTTTCTGCTAACTCTTGATGGAGTATCTTAGCGGCTGAGTCGTGTCTTTCCTTATACTCGGTTGCGGCAAACGCTTGGCATCCTCCAGTTATGTGCTGAATTGTCTCCGATGTTCGACAGCCATATCTACACTGGTCATTCTCTATTGAAGGATCTCTAATGATGAACTTCCGATAGTTCTTCGTCGGAATAACCTGGTCTTGAATAGCTAACAAGAAGCCCTCCGTTTCCGGAAACATCTGTCCTGAAATCAACCAATAGTTCAACGCTGAGTTGTCAACATTGTCCTGATTGACCTCATTTGGATGCCGTCCATGAAGGGGCTTCTGAAGCCAGGTTTGTAACTTCTCTTGGTCTGTTTGGTGGTGGGAAGTAATATCTTGTTCTCTCAACTGTAGCGGCGTTGAAACGTCTGCCTCGCATATTGCTCGATGTAGTGTGGAAGAGTCCGCTAACCTGTGGAAATATGAACGTAAGTTTATTATTTGTTGGTCGAGCTGCTTACCAATATCCACCAATCCTCTTCCTCCTTGATGTCTTGGAAGCATTGTACGTTCAATAGCACTCCGAGGGTGATGTTTTTGTGCTTTTGTTAGTAGTGTCCTTATTTTTCTTTGCAGGTTTTGGATGTCCATCCTGCTCCACTTTACAATTCCAAAAGAGTAGCTCAGCGCAGAGCAAGCATACGTGTTGAGCGCCTTAAACAAATTTCTTCTATTTAAATTAGTTCGTAATACCCGCCTTACCCTCCTGACAAATTCGGTTGTCAATTAGGCTTTCATAGTGCCATGGTCAATTCTTTTAACCTGTTTCATACCTAGATATTTGTATGTTTGGTCTGCTTCCATTGCAGCTATAGTTTCACCGTTCTGCATTTCAAAAGCCCCCGGTTGTATCTTCCCTTTAACGATATTCAAAATACGGCACTTGTCAAGTCCAAATTGCATTCCAATATCCCCGGAGAACTCCTCTACAATTTTAAGCATTTATTTAAATAATAAATTAATTTTATATATTATGTAACGATGACAACAATGGACATAATTAAAAAAAAAATCAAGGAAATCAATGGAAGTACAATCATTAATCTAGTAAAACTTTTAAATTTAACTACATGGAAAACTTTAATAAACATTTTAATAGCCGAGCTAACTAAAACTATTTATAGTCTTACTATTTTCTCAACTTTTGTCATTATAACATAAGAAATCCCTATGGAAACACCTTTTAATAAAGTTGAACAAAAAGTCGAATATTATATTTGGGAACTCCTGGTAGACCAGCGAGTGAGAAACTTTATCACAACGTGTAGAAAACCTTCAAAGTTTTTCAATTTAGTTTTAAATTAGTTTGCACCTTGTGTTATAATGGTACAAGTTAACATAAAATGGAACGAGTGTTGCAGTATTTATGGTATCGATGTTTCATAAAATATTACAATAATGAGAGTTAAATTAAAAAAAAATAAGTTTAAAAAATTGCACCAAAAAGGAAAAGAAATTTTACTGATATAAAATGAAAAATGCGATGGTTCAGAAATAGATTTGTCCAATATCATTTGGGACTGGGTAGATAAACAATGCATTTTATAAAATAGCGAGAAAAGTTAATGTTATGTGTCGTAATTGCATATATATATATATATATATATATATATATATATATATATATATATATATATATATATATATATATCGGGTGTCAACGAATCTATTAGACAAGTCATAATTTCTAGAGTTTTATGTGTATCAAAATGAGAATTGGTACAGGTAAATGTTATATGAAGAGGAGAGTTTTCGCATATTTTCCACTTTTCGGCCACTTCCGGTTTCACCGGAAATGGCCCGGGTTTTGAATTTTTAAATGGAATACCCTATATATTTTAACATTTTTGGATTTCTGAGACAATTCTAGATCAGAATGTGACATTTTAAAAACTTTTTACGTCTACTTCATTTTTTTAGAGCCACTTTTAAAATTGCATCTAGGTGGCCATGATCGTACGCAAACTAATCTAACGGCTTTAGGTGATGTCAAAAAAATACAATCGCAAAGTTTTAGTGACTAGTATGAAAGACAGGAATTGGATTAAAAATTTTACAAAATTAACAAAAAACTAACAAAATAAACTAATAACTTAGACGACGCACTTAAAATATTTGAAAGTACAGTAGCTGAATTTGTTAAAAAGTTTAGTGTAGTAAATGTTCAAAGTGCATTCCTTCTTTTTCACGACACATTTCAGCTCGTTCAATTGTTTCTTTCAACACGTTTTGTAGCATTTGGGGCGTTATACTTCTAAATGCACGTAAAATTCTTTCTTCTAATATTTCAAGAGTAGCTGGGGTTGCTCCATAGTAAACCCTTTCTTTAACAGATCCCCAGACAAAGAAATCGAGCACAGTAAGATCCGGTGAGCGGGCTGGCCACCGTACCGAACCATTGGGTGCAATAATTCGATTATTAAAATGCTCTATTAAATAATTAAGAACTTCTCTAGTATTGTGAGGCGGTGCTCCATCTTGTTGAAAGTAAATTCGCCGTAAAACTGCTAAAGGTATATCATTGAGATAATTTTCGATTTCATTTTGAAGAAAACCTAAGTATCTAACCCCTGTTAACTGACCTTGAAACAATATTGGCGCAATTATACTGTTTCCAACGATACCAGCTCAGACATTGACGCCAAATCTTTCTTGAAAATTGCCCTCTCTCATTTCATGTTGATTTTGTTGGGCCCAGTACCGAGTATTTTGCTTATTGAACATACCATTATTTGTAAATCGGGATTCGTCGGAAAATAGAATAAAATCGATAAAATTTGGGTTAACTGTATGATTTTGAAGCAGCCAATCACAAAACACTACCCGTCTATCGCCATCCTCAGTATACAAATGTTGATGTAACTGATATTTAAATGATCGATATCCATGCTTTTTCAGTATTTTTCTTGCTGATTCATAACTTATCTGCAGTTCTTGACTAATTTTTCTTAACGAAACTGTTTTATCAACCTCAACCATAGCAAGTACGTTAATCTCAGTCTCTTAATTTATGATAAACCTCTGTTCCGCCTCTTGATTTCCTGTTTGCCTAAAACGAGTCTCGACATACGGAAAATACTGATGGGCTGAATGTTGCCGATTCGGATATCTATGAGCATACAACTCGGAAGCATTCCTTGAATTTCTATGACACTCTCCAAATATTAATAACATATCCACTTTTTCACTTTGAGTATACATTATTTTAACGAAAATTTAAACTAAACTTAACGAAAATTAAGAAATTTTTACGTCTGTTCTTAGAGCGTATGTCACTGTCATTATCTACTTAAGTGAGTGCTTTGTTTTCCAAAGAAGACTTGATAAAAACAGTTGCAAATTTTTATGCATCATGGTTGTCCATGGCGCACTTGTCATAAGTAAATAAATTATCCAGTATTTTGCTTAATAATATTTAATTTCTGTTCTTATGTCTAATCCAATCGCAAATAAATTAGTACCGTTAGATTCGTCAAAGAATGCTTTTTTCGAAAAGTAGTTGTCAAAAAGGGGTCGCCATTTGGAAATTAATAGTTAGAAATGAAAACGTAGTTTTGTTAACTTGTCTTATTCCTGTCTTTCATACTAGTAACTAAAACTTTGCGATTGTATTTTTTTGACATCACCTAAGGCCCTTAGATTAGTTTGCGTCCGATCATGGCCACCTAGATGCAATTTTAAAAGTGGCTCTAAAAAAATGAATTAGACGTAAAAAGTTTTTAAAATGTCACATTCTGATCTAGAATTATCTCAGAAATCCAAAAATGTTAAAATATACAGGGTGTTCCATTTAAAAATTCAAAACCGGGGCCATTTCCGGTGAAACCAGTAGTGGCCGGAAAGTGGAAAATATGCGAAAACTCTCCCCTTTACATACCATTTACCTGTACCAATTCTCATTTTGATACACATAATACTCTAGAAATTATGACTTGTCTAATAGATTCGTTGACACCCGGTATATATATATATATATATATATATATATATATATATATATATATATATATATATTATATATATATATATATATATATATATATATATATATATATATATATATATATATATATATAAACGAAAGAGAGTCCCATAATTAAAAAAAAAAATAGTCCAGTTACACCCAGAACTCACGTGTGGAATTAACTTTTTTTTTGTTTGTAAGACTAGAAACCTAATCTACCAGATAAATAACAGCTTATTATAGTCAATGGGTGCAATCCGGCTAAAATATTTTCAAGATGGTGGCCGTTCCAGTTATACCGGAAGTTGATGTTCTTTTGCTTATTTTAATTGTAACACCCTATATAATATAATTAATTATAGACATATTCTATGTATAATGTTCTATATCTAAGTCTAACTGTTTTTGACATATTTTAGTTTTATGTCAAAAATGACTTGCAGGCCTAAACATAACTATCAATTTCTTCTGTATGAAAGTCTTTATTTTTTTAATTGAGGTTGGTTTCCGTCTAGAAGGGTATCTAGTTTAGTATGCTGAGTTGATATTTTGATAATAAATAAATTCAAAGAAATTAGAAACCAACAATAAATATTAACTTTGAAAAAAATCGTTAAAAGTCAATTTTTTTAAATGTAAACCTCCTATTTTTATAATATTATCTTATTTAGCATTAAAAATAAAGGTATCTTTGTTTACTTTGTCTACTCAAAAAAATTTTGGTTTTGTAAATATTAGCAATCGTAAAAATGCCATATACGGCTTTTAAGTTTTATTATTAGATGGCCATGACGACGAAATGCGACGAAGGAAAACAAAAGTCAAAAGTGCATAGCACAAAAAACAAAAGCCCGCAAGAGATTAGACGAAAAAAAAGATATTCAAGACCAGAAAACCGATTACCAAAACAAGTTATTTCTCTCTTTAGCTTGTTTCGACTTAGGTTCGTCTCTTCAATCAGAGAAATACCCTCAGACAAGAGAGATTTAAGAATGTTCTAATTGTACGATAATTGGAGACACGATAATTGGTGTCAAAGACTAGAATTGCAAAAAAATTCGTGTTTTTAATCCCACTCTTCGCCCTCTTCGTGAAATCTGTGATTTGATTGGTTGTGTCCGTAGATTTGAATAAGATTTACTCTTCTCATTTGAGTATTTTTACTTCCAAAAGTGCACACTGACAAGCAAAGGCAAATGTCAAAAGTGCATAGCACAGAAGACAAAAGCCCGTCAAAGATTGAGGATAAAAGGAAAAATGTTCAAGCCGGAAAACCGATCAAATTCCTGTTTCAACTTAGATACCTCTCTTCAATTAGGGGAATACCCTGAAATGAGTAAAATTTAAGGCTGTTCTAATTGTAAAGATCACGATAATTGGAGACACGATGATTGGAGTCAAAGACTTTGTTACCATGCTAGTCTTTGACTCCAATCATCTTGTCTCCAATTAACTAAAATTCAGTTCTTAAAGTTCAAGATAGCGAATTTACTACGGAAGGCCAAATATTCGCTTAGTCACATTTCGTTGAAAACTGGTATTTGGAAAATTATCAGAATCAAAGAATTTTCTAAAAATGCGCTAAAAAGTGAAAAACAACAATATAAATATTGATATTAAATTGAAATTTTGGAGGTCGGTGCCAAATTATTACTAACACAAAACAAATAATTACTTACACTAGATACATAGAAACTACTCTAAGAAAGCAATTACAAATAAGCTTTTCTCAAATTTTTTATGTGAATTACATTTCGTCAGGTATTAATTTGGCCCCGACTTCAAAAATTTCAGTTGCAATTTTTTTATAAAAAATATTCGTATCATCGGCAAGCAAAACGGTTAAAATCTAATGTGTTAATATAGTTCGCAATATCTCAATAGATTGAACATACTATATAACTACGAGGGCGCCCGATGGCGCCACTATCGCAAGAGAAATTTAATATCGTGTAGTACATTCTCGTAGACGGCTACTGTCAAAATTTCAGCCGAATCGAACTCGGTTTTGTTTTGACCGCGTGTGGAAGCGGGCGTGTCAACGGATTTTAGAAAAATGGAAAAAAAGCAATATCGGTCGGTGATTCGATTCTTGTTTTTGGAAGGGAAATCGCGTAGTGACATCAAAGAGCGCTTGGATGCGGTGTAAGGTGACTCTTCTCCTTCGATGGCGACCGTCAAAAATTATTTTAATGAGTTACATGGTCGCACGTCGGTTTTTGATGAGCCACGCCCAGGTGCCCCGAAAAAAGGCTGCCACGGAAGATAACGTGAAAAAAATCCACGATCTAGTATTGGCAGATCGCCGATTGAAGGTGCGCGAGATAGCTGAGGCAGTAGGCATCTCAAAAGACCGCGTGGGTCATATCCTGCATGAAATTTTGGGCATGAGAAGGCTGTCGGAGCGATGGGTGCCGCGTTTGCTCATTCCGGACAACAAACGCAACCGTGAGACCACTTCAGAGCAGTGTTTGACGCTGTTTAAGCGCAATCCGAAGGAGTTTCTGCGTCGTTTCGTGACCGTCAACGAAACATGGATCCATTGGTACACACTAGAGGACCAAGGAAAAGTTGAAACAGTGGACTTCACCCGGCGAACGTGCCCCGAAGAAGGCGAAGACTGTTCTATTGGCTGGAAAGATGATGGCCGCCGTTTTCTGGGATTCAAACAATGTGATCTACATCGACTCCCTGGAGAAGGGCAAAACGATCACATGGCTCTACTATGCCGAATTATTGGGCCGATTCGACGCCAAATTGCAGAAAAAACGGCCCCATTTGGCAAGGAACAAAGTGCTCTTCCACCATGACAACGCACCGGCTATGAACTGCTGCCCCATCCACCGTATTCTCCAGATTTAGCTCCGTGCGACTTCTTTTTTTTTCCAAACTTGAAAAAGTCACTCACCGGGCAGAAATTTGAGTCGAATGGGGAGGTTATCGCCGCCACGGAGGCCTACTTTGCAGACCTACAGAAAATGTATTTTTCAGACGGGTTAAAGGAGTTGGAGTATCGCTGGGTCAATTGTATCGAGCTAAAAGAAGACTATGTTTTCCAAAATTTTCATTTTTCTAATGTAGGCTAATTACTTATCGGACCGCCCTCGTATACAGAATGTTCGGTAAGTACCTCCTAATTTCTAATAACCCTACTTTGTCATAGAAATAAAATCCTAAAGTATACCTTAACGGAGATACAGAGCCCTAAAGGGCTACCCAGCGATTTACCTTATCGGCTCTAAGTTTTGAAGCCACTTGTATAATTTAATGAAATTTTAATATTTTATAGAGACCATAAAAACTCATTAAACCATATAACAGTAAACGTTTTAGATCATCAAAGAAGTTAGGAACGGACTTGCAGCCCCACTCGTTGGGCTTAATTTTCGACAGGTGTCATTTTGCAGATCTGAAAACTGTTTTTTTTAATACTTCCATTTCTCTTCAAAAGAGCTACTTTTAATTTATATCGGTAAAACTGGCGATTTTCGAGAATAATCCGTTTTTATGCGAAAAACTCAAAAGTTATTAATACTAAACACAAACAGGTAAAACTAAAATACGCAGGGTGTGCTGATGTTTTTTGATTTATGGAGAAGCGCTGTCTGACTTTTCGAAGGCAATGAGATGTCATGCTAAAAGATTTTCAGCTCAGACATTGTCAAGCGCTTGAGGATATTGTGAAGTCACAACAGAGAGCACAAGAGTGGTTTACAGCAAATGGGCTTATCCTCAATAATAACAAAACCAACAGGGTCATCTTCTCACTAAAAGATCTGGGAAATATGAATGAGGGAGTGGATGAGAACGATATTAGGTTTTTAGGAGTGAACTTGGCCCCAAAACTACTTTGGAGACCTCACATCGAGCTATTATGCAAAAAAATAAATATGTATCTTTTCATTCTGCGAGGTCTCTTCAACAGTGTGTCTCGGGAGACATTGAGGACTGCGTATATCTCTCTATTCCACTCTCACTTGGCATATTCTATTTTGATATGGGGACACACAGCAGACGCCAAGCGAGTCTTTGCCCTTCAACGTAAGGCAGTGACACTTTTAACAGCTCTTGAGTTTAGAGATGACTGTTTCAGCACAGTATATTTTTGAAAACCTCCGTTATTTAAAAAAATATATTATGACCTATAAAACTAGCCATGACATTCACATATATGAGACTAGACACAAACAAAACATTGTTTCTACCTATTGGACGTTAAAGAGGTGCCAAACTGGAGTAGGATACTGGGCAACAAAATGTTTCAATATATCACCTGGTAAAATTAAATATATGGATGAACGTGACTTTAAAAAAAACCGTAAAGAGTATTTTAGTTCAAATTGCGTTTTATAGCACAGAGGAATTTCTGAATTACCACTTTGTCTAAACTATTTTCAGTCCACGATGCCTTGTGCCATAGTGTGTATATTTTATTAATGTTTTTATTTTGTAACTTGCATCTAGTACGCTTTGCTTAAACCATGTGATTTGTATAATTTTAATCTCTAAATTGTATTTGTATTTTTTATCTATCTTAAAATGTATTTCTTTGTTTAATAATTTTTCTTTCTATATATATTTCTATTATACTTATTTTATGCTACCTTTGACATATCATGCATTTGTTGTGATTAACATGAATAAACTATTCTATTCTATTTCAAGTCCAGAAACCATTCAAAGGGTTGATCGGGGCTCAATTGATTTACAACGTTATTAAAAAGCAAAAATAGTAAAAATGTTTAAATATGGGCTGCACGTACTTCAATGTATATTCTTATTCTTCGAATATTTTCCCGCTGCACTGCAAATATTACTCCAGCATTATTACGGACTTCGTTAAAATACTGTCCTATTCTCGCTAGTGGTTATTCTCTAATATTTACTGGTGTTGAATAAACTAGTTCTTTTAGATACCCCCAGAAGTAAAAGTCTAAGAAATTTAGGTCTGGAGACTTTGGTGGCCATAAATCACGCCCACATCGACCAATCCATCGAGGGCCAAAAACGCTTGACGTACTATACGGTTAAAATGAAGTGAAGCACCATCATGCATGTACCACATTTGCATTCTTCTATTAATAGGTACGTTTTCCAATAAATTATTAAAATTGTACTGCAAAAATAGTAAATAAATCTCATCACTGAGTCTTTCTTCCAAAACAAATAGACCTCTAAGGTTATTTCCGATGATGACAGCCCACACATTTACAATAAACCTTTATTGGTGTTGTGTTGAATTATAGCGTACGGGTTTTCATCAACCCAAAAATTTTAATTGTATGAGTTTATTATGCCATCTCTTGTAATACTGGCCTCATTGATCAACAAGATCAAATTAGAAAATTTTATATTTAGCTTATGTTGCTGTACAAACCAGTTGGAGTATTGAAGTCTTGCGGGATAATCATCCGAAACCATAGCGTGTACTTTTTCAACATGGTACGGGTGAAGTAACTTTTCTGTTAAAGTTTCATGTACAATCCATTTTGTAACATTGTTTTCTATTGCTTGCTTTCTTATGCTATTTGAAGGGTTGTCAGCAATATTATGCAAAATTTGTTCCTCTACACGAGGTTCTTGTGCTCTCCAGGGAGAGCCCTCACCGCCACATCGCGGCAAAAATTACCCTGAATAAAACAAGTAAAAAATTAATTCGTTAACTCTAATAATTATTTTCTAATCTTCTTTTACCTGTTTTTCTTAGGCTTTGATCAACCCTTTGAAAGGTTTTTGGACTTGGTAATGTTCGAGCTGGAAATTTTTCAACATAAAGCATTCTTGCCTTCGAAGAATTTGACACCGCTTCACTATAAATTAAATGCATATCAGCATACTCAGCGTAAGAATATTCTTC
The DNA here is from genome assembly GCA_034092305.1 of Diaprepes abbreviatus. Taxonomy (NCBI): domain Eukaryota; kingdom Metazoa; phylum Arthropoda; class Insecta; order Coleoptera; family Curculionidae; genus Diaprepes; species Diaprepes abbreviatus. The sequence continues at coordinate 1,810,741 of JASJET010000055.1, read as the reverse complement.
CATTTTTTAAAATTATCTTTACTTGATAGCGGTTTTGACAAGTTCCATCAATAGTAATTCCTTATGTAGGTATTAACAACAGTGACCAGATTTTTAACTGTTTGTGTTTAGCATTAGTAACCTTTGAGTGTTTCGCATAAAAACCGATTTATCTCGAAAACTATCAAGTTTATCAAAATAAATTAACAGTACCTTTTTTGAAGAGGAGGAAGTATTTAAAAAATCAGTTTTCAGCTCTGTAAAATGCCTCCCGTCAAAAATTAAGCCCAAGGAGTGTTTTTGACTTCTCTGCCGATCTAAAACATCTACTGTAAAATGGTTTAATGAGTCTTTATGACCTCTATAAAATATTAAAATTTCCTTAAATTATACAAGGCGGTTCAAAACTTAGAGCTGATAAGGTAAATCGCTGGGTACCCATATAGAGCTCTGTATCTCCGTTAAGGGGCACTTCAGGATTTTTTTTTCTATTACAAAGTACGGTTATTTTGAACTTCCCTGTATACTTCCGAGAAATTAGGAGGTACTTACTGGACACTCTGTATTTTAACAAACTCAAGTAATTGCCAAATGTTCTTTAAGTTATTTATAAGTATGACTTTAAAAGCCTTTTATTTTAAATCAGATCTTTTAGAAAGGAAGCACGCACACAACAGCAAGTTTTTGTAAACGTGGGGTAGAAAAACGAGTAAATATATTTTCGTCATCTCCCTTTAAACTTTCACAAGAGTCCATTAACTTCTCTGAAGAGTCTCGATAACAAAAATAGGCAATAAAATTCGTCTGGATGTCACTTTCAGTAAATTTTTATCCTGTCAATATATTTTTCATGCACGATAAATTTTAAAATCGGCTTTTGACATTTTATTTTATTACCTAGATTGGAAGAAACGACAAAAAAATGTTTTTTTTTTCTGCTGATTTATTCTTCGTGGAGTTTTTTGTATTATAGGAATTTGCAAGTAAATAGTTTAGACACCGATAGTAATTTTTCTTGTCATGAGAATGATCAGCCATGCAGCCAGTCTCAAATTATTGTTATAATAATAGTTTTTTAAACTTTTGTTCGTATTTATGTATATTTAATTTCACACAAGCGAATTAAAGCGCTAACGGACAGACAGACACTTCACGCCAGTGGAACCCGTTGGGCCGATTTTACCTTTTACTTCGTAATACAGCACGATATGCAAGCCAGGATAAAAGTGTAAAAATTGGGATATAAAATATTTTGAAAAAAGAAAGTTGGCCTTGAAACAGGGGTGGATCCAGCCTCCCTGTTTTTTTTTGGAGGGGGCGGTGATATTACAAAAGTACAGTATGGCAAGAGAAGCAAGTTGTCGACGGGGGGGGGGGGGAACACCAGCAACATTCCCATTTCTAGTGTAAGAGGCAGGGTCGGGTCTATTTGTGGGGAGGGCGATCACAAGAAAAAACAAGTTGCCAACAGGGGGGGGGGAGGATATGAGCAGCATTCACATTCCTAGTATAAGAGGCAGAATCGGGTCTATTTTCTTGAACTCAAAGCCCTTGGGGGTAGTTATCGCAAGAAAAACATGTTGTAGACGGGGGGGGATGCCAGCAGCATACACATTCCTAATATAAAAGGCAGAATCGGTTGTATTTTCCTGAACTCAAAGCTGTTGGGAAGGGGAGGGACATCGCAAGCATACACATTCCTATACTCTATTCAAGAACTAGAGAAAGTAATAAAACTGCTACAGAAACCTCCAACGTACCTGCTCCAGTGCCAAGGTAACTGAGGACTGCCGTAAATCGAATTATATTTAAATATTATAAGCTTTTATAAATTTACTGCAACAATAAAATTTCTGATAGTTCAATTTAATTTCTGTCAGGGAGCAAAGTACACCTTACAGTATGGTCCTTAGTGATTTATCTTGTTTGCGCTTGTTTTTATATATTATTTGATATTAGTGAGATACCGAAAAGATATGGGTTTCCCATCTACATTTATTCCAAAATCGTTAAAACAGGGCATTTTTTCCTCAACGAGAAACTTATTACGATAAATGTTTATGATGCAGACGAAAAACCTCGTTGGAAGAAGAGACGTAAACTGCAATAAAAGGAATTGTACATACATTTTATTATGAGAAGCAGATCCCAACCGTCGACAAAATTCTAACTAAAATCAATGAAGATCGAGATTTACCTGAAATTAAAAGAACTGAGTACTGGAAATTGCTCAGAGAACTTAATTTTTGCTGGAAAAAACCAGATAGGGAATCTGATCTTATAGATCGTCCGGAAAATGTCCGTTTAAGAAGGAAAGATCTCTCTCAAGTAAAAGGTAGAGTTGCTAGAAATAACATAACTTACAAAATTAGTAATTCAACTGAACTTTTGAAATTTTTTTTGAATAAAGATACTGCAGAAAATGGGAAAAAATCATACAATAAAAGAATAAAAGAAAATGTTGAAACTCAATCTCATGATCGGTGAGATAGAGGAGCCAATTATAATTAATTTGAGCGAAGATAGCTTCACTGACTTTGATTAAAAATTAGATACGTCATGTTTACCAGCGTAAACACAATTTATTATTTAAATTTTCTGTAACATATAAAAATTAATTACATTTGAATCCCTTTTTAGTGTTTAATTGCAGTTCTGCAGATGGTTTAAGAAATAAATAAACTGAAACGTCAAATGTCCTAAAAATGTTTTAATTACTAATAAAATGACCGATAGCCCCAAAAAATTTTAATATTATATGGATGAATTTATTTTTTTATATATGTATAACTTCTTGTCTTTTTGACAATGGGTATTTTGTAAGTATTTAAGTTATAACTTAGAATTTTTTGAGAAAAAAGTCTACGTTTTAGTCTGAATGTGCCTAAAACGGTTCCTATGCCAAAATTAAAAATAATAAAAATACAGTTGGGATTTGTGTTAAATATGCCAAAATTATCTATATTTTCTAATGTATGTGAATTATTAAGAAATCATAAGATAAAAAAATAATATTATAAAAACTTTTTATTTTAAGTTTATTACCGAAATAATATTCTATGCCATAAATACTTAGTGATAAAATAAACCTCCTTCCGACGCCTATGACAAGGATTAGAATCCTTTTTAACATTTCACACATCCAAATATCTATTGTTATCTAACCCAAATAGTTCATTATTATAGACCGGTATTTTTGATTATAAAATTTTTAACCCATTCCTATGAAAAATATATGTGTCTAACAGATTTGAAAAGAATGTACAACGTATGCCATTGGTAGACCCAAAAAGATTTTGTTGTCACCACTGCATATCAAATTGGCCCTTTGTTATGGCACTGAATACAGATGGACCAGCATTTCAGTACATGCGTCCGAAATTCCCAAGGTTAAGTGAAGCAAAAATTAAGGAAGATATTTTTGTTAGGCCACAGATTCTAAATATTCTGAAAGACAAACATTTTTTCAGCACTCTATTAGATATTGAAAAAAATTCTTGGAATGACTTTCATCTCGTGGTTACTAATTTCTTCGGAAATAAAAAAAGCTGATAATTACTTTACTCCTGTTTGTTGAAAATATGCTGTCATCGTATCAAAAAATGGTTTGCTATATGTCTCTAATCCATTTCCTACATTCACACCTGGACTTTTTTTCTGACAACTGCAGAGCTGTAAGTGATGAGCACGGTGAAAGCTTCCATCAGGATATATCAACAATGGAGAAAAGGTACTAGGGGAAGTGAAATGCTTCCATGCTTGCCACCTACTGTTGGACTCATGTTAGTGATGCTTCAGAAGCAATTCACAAAAGAAAAGCAAAAAGACAGGATATTTAGTGTTTCTTATAAGTGTAAAAGTATGTATTTTTTATTATTTTATTAAAAATTAAATTAAAAGAATTGTTTTTGAAAATTGCAGCTAAGTTTTTAATTTCATTGTAATTTTTTTGCTCATCGCCCCAAAATTAATAAAAACTGCATTTTTCATACAAGATACAACAAATAAACTGAAATTTTTTGCGTAGTATAATATAACATTGGGGTAACTATAGTTTTCGAAATATGGGAAACATTAAAAAAAGATATAACTTTAAAATATAACCAAAATTATTTGTCATAATATAAATCTATTACATTGTTAAAAAAATGATGTACTTCAATTTCACTGACTTTAATGGGACGTCTATATAAAAGAGCATGTATGCGAATATGTCATTAAACGACAATTATCCGTAGAGAATGCCATTTTCAACACTTCTCCATCGGCAGAGCTAAAAAGCTAATTGCAAAGTCCAGAGCGATAAAATCTTTCAACAAAGTATCGAATGATGTAACATTAATAATACCAAAACGTGGATTCATTTTCTTTACACAACGTAATAAAGAGTAGGAACTAGACTGATAATAGAACTTCAAGTTTGTTATCTATTTTTAGAAGAATATTTATTTGTGTAGTAACCACCATGCGGGTCTTTTCCTGACGGCATACCCGATTTTCCGTGAATATAAATTGTGTTATAACCGAGTGTAAACATAATATCTATGCTAAATGTGTATTCCATAAATTATAGACAGTTAAATTATACAGGTTTTATATTTAAATAGTTTACTTACCTACAGCAAAGTTAAGTGAATAGCATGAATAACAAAATTGGGATTTTACTTTGATTACAGCGAGGTAGATTCCTGTTTACCTGAAACAAAAAAACCCCACGAAATTAAAAACTAATATTTTAATTAATATTTTTAGTCCAAGCCATAGGTACAAATTATTGCTGTTTTTGATGTACATTTTGAGATGGATGAGACCGATCCGGGAGTGTTGGGGCAGTGTAAGAACAAACCTTACATAAAATGTAACAGCAAAAATTAGTTTGGGGTCAAGAGGGGGGGGGTCAAAGTTGATTAAAACAGTTTTTTTTGTGTCTACAAGCTAAGGAACGGATTTTGGGAATAAAGTTTCAAATAAAAGTTGTAGAGATTTTAAAAACCTACAATTTTATGCGATTATTTTCGTCAATTTATTATTGCAAACAGGTCAAGAAACCCTCAAAATCGGCATTTCTTGCATATTAATTATTTATTGCAAAATTAACTTTTTTTGCACTTTTTTGCCTTTAGAGGAAAGCTCTCTCCATTCTGAACAAAATGATGTTTTATAATAATAAATCGGATAATTTGGATACTAATATATTACTATTTATTAATTCCAAGACGCAAAATGTCGATTGCTATAACTTTTTTTTGGGTAAACATTTTGATTTTCATAAAAAAATACAGCTGGAACTTGTTCCTTACATGTTGAACATTTCTAATTTGAAAGTTCGAATGCCCGACTTCAAAATGAAGATTTTGAAAAAAAAATTTTAGACTGGTAGATTAAGATTAATTAAGAAACAAATCCAACGGCATTTGATATTTTCAAAATTCATGATCTAATTTTACAAAGTATGCTTAGAAAACAGATGCAAAGGCTGTTTTTTATAGAGGTATAGAACTTTAAGTTGGCAACACTTTTTTAACTGGCGGCCATTTTGTCAGCTGTCAAGTGATTTATGTTTAGTTTGGTTTGGCATTTCAACCTGAACTAACCTGAACAACGCTTCCAAATTGTGCAAATTTATTTTGAAAATCATCGTTCTGTTCGAAATACGTATCGCTCACTACATCCATTTTACGGTCAACCTAATCGTCCATCAGAGCAATTAATTCGATTAACTATGGAACGTTTTGGCACCACGTTTACTCTAAATGATAATATGCATCCACAGAGACGTCGTACAGTGCGTACAGAAGAAGTCATTGCTGCTGTAGAGCGTAGGGTAGAGGAAGACCCGAATCAGTCTATCCGCCATCGTGCATAGGAATTGGATATGGGTCCATTCACTTTATGGAAGATTTTGCGGAAAGATCTTGGTTTGCGTGCTTACAAAATCCAACTCGTGCAAGAATTGAAGCTACATGATCACCTAGCAAGGCGTAGATTCGGTGAATGGGCCCAAAACAAGATTGCCGTTGATCCCGATTTTCATAAGCGAATTTTGTTTAGCGATGAAGCTCACTTTTGTTTGAATGGATACGTCAATAAACAAAACTGCCGTATTTGGAGTGATGATAATCCTCAAGTGTATGTTGAGACACCGTTACATCCAGAAAAACTGACTGGTTGGTGTGCTTTATGGGCTGGTGGAATCATTGGTCCGTACTTATTTAAAAACGATGCTGGTCAGAACGTTACAGTCAATGGTGACCACTATAGAGCCCCGATTACTGACTTTTTCGTTCATCAATTGAACAACCATGATGTGCAGGAGCTGTGGTTTCAACAAGACGGCGCAACATGTCACACAGCTCGTGCCACAATTGATTTATTGAAGGAAATGTTTGGTAACCGCATAGTTTCACGTTTCGGACCCGTGAATTGGCCTCCAAGATCGTGCGACTTAACGCCGCTAGACTATTTTCTGTGGGGATATGTGAAGTCGCTAGTCTACGCCGATAAGCCCGAAACGATTGATCACTTGGAGGACAACATTCGCCGCGTTATTGCCGATATACGGCCACAAATGTTGGAAAAAGTCATTGAAAATTGGACCTCCAGATTAGACTACGTCCGAGCCAGCCGTGGCGGTCATATGCCAGAAGTCATATTTAAATTATAATGCCAGAAGGTTATCTTTCGAATAAAGTAAATTTCATGTCAATTTAAAAAATTCATCTTTGTTTTATTCCATTTAAAAGTTCTATACCTCGATAAAAAAAAACACCCTTTACATGGAGACGTGGATGGAGACGAATAGGGCTTGGAATTCTCAGCCGTATAGCTATACTTGGCCTTGACAAGTTTCATAGTCTGTGATATGATATGACCTATTTTTTTACGTAGTGCACTTACATAAAAATAATTTAAATATTACTTTATTCATTTAACTTATTTCAACAGGTCGGTGTACAACGAATTTTCGCAGATTGTAAGTAAAATATTTAATTTTTTACCGGTTGAGTGATACGATTTTATTCACTGTTCGTGCCAAAACTGGTAGCCACGAATAATGTATGGGAGCATACAATATTTGCTGTATAGAGTTTTTTTGAGTCACTCAATCGATTTCCGTGGTTATCATATTAATATGACATCATCAAAGGGTGAAAAATATGGGTTGGGGTGAAATTACCATTTGTTTCTATTTTTTCAAATTTTGTACACGAGAGGTTTTTTCTCTAACACATTAAATATAGCTTATTCGTAAAAACTAATTGCATCAATATTCATAATCTTTCGAGCTACTCCAGGAAAAGAAACATCGAAATTGGTTCATCCGTTGCTGAAATACAGTGAATTTTTCCGACCGTCGCTGATTTGAAGCTGTGACTTCAGTTTTCTGAAGCGCGCGAGAGTTTGGCAGCGGGTTCTCCCACCACCGCAATCGGCCAGTGGCTTTTCGGACGCTCTATTTTACGTATGATTTTTAATAACAAAAAGCCTTTGTAAAATCTAATTATGGACTTTGAAAATATAACTCTATAACTAATAATTGTTATAAACACAAGCACAGTGATTTTTGAAAAAAAAATCCGAACTCGGCTCCTATTGATCCAAAAAACCTTTCTTTTTTTCAAAACCTTCATCTCGAACTTAGCTATTCGAATTTTTAAATTAGAAATATCTAACATTTAAGGGGAAGGCTCTAGCTCTATTTCTTAATTTAAAAAATCACTCCGATTGTGAGAGGTGAGGGAACTCACCGAAAATAAGCACCCCGACTATCTTTTCGTTTTGACCTTGAAATGATCTTGACATTTGACCTTCACTTTGAGGTCACGGCCATACCCGATAATAAAAGTTCCCGCCAGGGGTTGAAATTGGGGGGTTCCATTTAAAATTCTGAAGTTGACCTTCAAATGGCCTTGAATAATAAGGTCAAGGTCATTTTCACGGTCACTACTGATTAGCCCCTCTGCCATCCTATAATTTTTATATAAAACATTTTTTCGAAAAAATGGCATTCTACCGAGATATTCCGTTGTCTCAAGATAAATGCCGCACCCTGTACAGGGTGAGTCAACGATTGGATGAAGTAAGTTTGTGCCTTTTCGGTGAAATTTACAAAGAAACTATATTTATTCTTTGATACAGTTTATTTTTACGCAGATTTTAAAAATATTTAGGACTCTACAGGGTGAGCCAAAAACCTAGGACAACATATTGACAAATATATTCAAATTTGGAATTTAGCAAGGCCAAGGACAAGTTAACATAATTTTTACCTAATATTTGCAATAAAAGCTACAGGGTGTTGAACACATCGGCTCAAATTTGAACAAGTTTAAATGAATAAATATCTTTTTTTTAAATGGTACACCCTGTATATTTTCATGTTATTTAATAGAGTAATAAAAACCCTAAAAGTTTTGTTCAATATATCCTATTCCTATTTATAATAGTTTTTGAGATATTTCAGTTTTTCTTATTTTCCATACTTTTTTACAGAAATAGTCTTCATTATCATAGTAGCCATGGCAAAAACAATGTAAAAGAACATTTTTCTGTGTGTCAAATTTATAACCGCAATCGCTTCTTTTGGTTTTTATGTAGTGTAGTTTGGTTTTTTTTTTGCATTCATCTTATATTATAAAATGAATTTTCCAAAGAATGAGTTAATAGATATGATTTATACAATAGGAGAGGCTCAAAAAAATTGCCTTCTTGCTCAAAGAATTTACAAAATGAAGTATCCTGATCGACGCCAGCCTAATACCCATACTTTTCAAAACTTAATGCAAAGATTTGATTCTTCTGGTACTGTTGATTATCCAAAACGTAAAGTGGTCAACAAACCAGTATCTAATGAAGAAACAGAACTACAAGTATTGTTAGATGATCAGGAAAATCCTTACATTGGTAGCCGTCAGTTAGCAGCATTATGTGAAACATCACAATCCACGGCTGATCGTACTACCAAGAAATATAGGTATCATCCATATCACATGGAATTACACCAAGAATTGCATGGACAGGATTTTGAAAGTCGTGTAAACTTTTGTCGTACAATAAATGCGGAGATTTAATTAAATCCAAATTTATTATGCAAGGTAATGTTTAGTGATGCAGCTACTTTTAGAAGTAACGGTGCCGTAAATAGATGCAACATGCATTATTATGCCACAGAAAACCCATTTTGGATTAGAGAGGTGCAACATCAAAACCACTGGTCATTAAATGTTTGGTGTGATATTCATCATAATCGAATTATTGGACCCCACTTTTTTAATGAACCACTAAATGGCCATAGTTACCTGAACTTTCTACAAGAAGAACTACCCCAACTGCTTCAAGGTCTCGATAGGGATGAGCTCGACAATATGTGGTTCAAGCACGATGGTGCGCCTCCGCATTACCATCGTGAAGTTCGTGCGTTTCTGGACCAACGATATCCGCAAAAATGGATTGGACGTGGGGGTTTCATTGAGTGGCCATCAAGGTCTTGCGACATCACCCCATTAGATTTCTTCCTATGGGGTTATATTAAAAATAAGGTGTATGTTAATCCACCAACAACAGTGGAAGATGTGCGAAACAGGATTAGGGATACCTGTAGAACAATAACGCCACTAATTTTGCCCAGGGTCCGAGAAAATCTGCAAAAAAGACTAAATTTGTGCATTGCACAAGAGGGTCGTTTATTCGAACACTTATTAAAAAGAAATAATTAATCTCAGTATTTAATAGGTAATTTTTTTGTTTCAATATAGTATAAAAATAAATATGTATTTGCCTTGTCTTTATTGTTGTGTTAATTTTTTCACATTATGTTTAATTAAACTATTGCCGTTGTAATATAACGAATAATGTTTTTCATCATATTTAACCACATTCTGTTTGTTTCTGTAGTTTCTTTTTATTATTTTACATCTCTACTATGATAATGAAGACTACTTCTGTAAAAAAGTATGGAAAATAAGAAAAACTGAAATATCTCAAAAACTATTATAAATAGGTATAGGATATATTGAACAAAACTTTTAGGGTTTTTATTACTCTATTAAATAACATGAAAATATACTGGGTGTACCATTTAAAAAAAAAGATATTTATTCATTTAAACTTGTTCAAATTTGAGCCGATGTGTTCAACACCCTGTAGCTTTTATTGCGAATATTAGGTAAAAATTATGTTAACTTATCCTTTGCCTTGCTAAATTCCAAATTTGAATATATTTGTCACAAAATTGAAAACGTTATATAGGATTGAATTGATGCTTGAAAATGTGACTTTTTTTCTTTAAACTTAATTATCTCAGAAACTATAAAGTTTTGTTATAGTAAACCCTTAATAAAAAAGATTTAAAATTATAAGCTAAATCGAAAATACGATTCGTATATAGGGTATTCTATTTAAAAAAATACAACTTTATGCTGTTCTAGTTTTTTGGCTCACCCTGTAGAGTCCTAAATATTTTTAAAATCTGCGTAAAAATAAACTGTATCAAACAATAAATATAGTTTCTTTGTTAATTTCACCGAAAAGGCACAAACCTACTTTATCCAATCGTTGACTCACCCTGTACATGGAAGTTTCGTCCCATAAAATTTTTTCGAACGTCTGAAATTTATGGTTTTTTTACACTTTGACCCGTCCATGAACGGGTCAAACGACCCTTCCTTTTATAGATATTCAGATCATTCGGTATTCTGGTGAATGTATGTAAATAAATTAGCATTATAAATGACTTAAAGGCTGTAGATCTGAGTTTCTGTGTAATTTGCGGGGAGTTTTAGCTAAGAAATGATCGTTTTTCAAATCATTTTTACAATCGTATCTAAAATCGGATACTCATGCAGTGTTATAATTTTATCTACAAATTTCTAGTTATAAACTTGCTTACGGAAACTGATTATTCTACATTTGAGTATTGTTTCAAGCTATCTTTATTAGATTTAAGTAACATATCAGCTCATAAAGATAAATAAATAGATTTAAAATACAATTTTTACATATAAGAGTAATAAAGCAGAGGTAAATCCAATATTACAGTTAAATATATTTTCTGTAGAGTGTACGATATTTAAATGTGAGAGTCATTTATATCCACAATCAAAAAACGACATTAATACCATATTCACAGCAAATTAATAAAAAGATCTTATAATTTTCATTTCCAAAAATAGAACAAATGCAAAATAATTTTATAAAAACTTAATTTCAAATTTAATATCCTTAAAAATTGGATTTTTGTATCCCAAAGGCATTTCAACAAGAGCGGTTACATCTAAGATAAAAATACATTAAACATAATTTAAATTTAATTTAAGTCAATGTTATTTTAACATTAATTTTAAACTAAATTACTTTCAAAGAAAGAACTCTTTTAAGAAAGAATATTGTTTTTAAATATTATTCTGCCTTTCTACTTCATACTTATTATAGAAAGATAAGAAAGTCATAAATGTTGAAAGATTAAAGATGACTGACTGACTGACACATTTCTTGAATTTGTATTGTTTTATTCTGTTTAAAGTTTAAATTTAATAATGCGTGTAACTACATACTAATCAAAACGTTGCTTAACACAAGCAAACTAAACTGTAGTTAAAATGTAAATTTTTTTTGAGAAATCCAAAAAAAAATCTAAAATGTAAAGGCTTTAAAAAATTTCAATTTCATTAAAAATTTATAGTTATTTTTCACTTTTTAGCGCACTTTTAGAAGTCGATTCAATTTTTTTATAAAAATTTTATTATTCGATTTTCAGTTTTGAATTCATTATGAAATCCCTAAATTATTTGAAATAGGTACTAGTCGACATTAATATACCTCGCAATGACTCCAAGGTGGCAAAAAAGTACCCATTTTCTACAAACTTGTAAATCACCCTAAAATGAACCCCTAAAAATTATTTGATTCTAAAAGTTCTCCAAATACCAGTGAAATTGTATCAAACAAATATTTAGTCTGTTATAGTAAATCCACTATCTTAAATTTTAAATTGATTTTGTTAATATAGGCCCCAAAAGCTTCGAATATCGATATTTAAAGAACTTGAGAAGTAAATTTCTTTTCCCGATATATTTTATACTACATATTGAGTTTGTATACATCCCAAGAACCCCGCAATATCAATTTTAGACACAATCGGAAAATGTAAAATTTTCAGTCCCTCGTATTGTATATTATCAACCTAATAGTTGTAAAACATTAACTTCATATTCGTAATACACGACCCCGAAAACACTGTAATACTGAATCTGAAAAAATGCGAATAAGGTAACATTTTCAACTCACTATATTGGATCCGCCATATTAAACTTCAAAAAATAATTTTAACGCCTTAATCTAATCTAAATTTAAACCCTTCAAAGCCCTTTATACCAATTTTGGATGAAATCCAGAAATTTAGAATTTCTAGACCGTCATATTGCATCTAACAATTAGATTTTCTTAAAATAATTTTATATTCACTCTTTATATCCTCAAAAACGATTCAGTCCCACATTCGAACAAAATCGAAAAATGTAAAATTTTTAATCCGCCATATTGAATCCTTAAAAAATACTCATCATAATTTACATTCTCAAGAACCCCCTATATCAGTTTTGGAGAAAATCAAAAAATTTAAAATTTTTAGGACGCCATATTAAATAAGCCAGATTGAGTTTTTCAAAAAATATTTTAAATTCGTAATTAATACTAACAAAAATTCCCCAATACTGATTTTAGACAAAATCGAGAGATGTAGAATCTTTAACCCGCCATCTTGGATCAGCCATATTATTTTTTTTTTAAATAATGTCAGATTCGTAATGTTCGATCCCAAAAACTCCCCCATATCAATTTTGAAAAAAAATCGGACAAAACTAATTTATTATCCGCCATATGGAATACGCCATATTGAATTTACGACCGCAAAAATTCCCCCATACCAATTTTGGAGAAAATCAAATAAAGTTAATTTTTTTCGGCACCATATTATCAACGCCATCTTGGATTTTACTGCACCAATTTCGTCTCACACATACTTGTATATATTTTTTAATTTTTGGACAATTTTCATTGCTTTATTATGCTATGACAGTGTGTGGCATAACCTCACTTTTATCTTTTAAGTTGTTAATGTTAAAATTGATTATTTATAATAGTGTGTCGGTTCGATACAGCTCGAAATGTGTATGGAGAGGTAACCAGAGTTGTATTTGCAGGAAATAAACTGTTCCTATATATTATTTCCTTTTTCTCTATCTAAAAGGAGAATGACATATGGGCAGCTGTTTAAACACGGCAGAAAGATTTCATTTATTTCGTAATGAAATTTTGATTTTTAAAATGTCTGTTAAATTATTTTTTTATTATATCTTCTCAAGTATTTCAGTATACTTTCTCAAATTTTCGTATTCTTCCCTTCAAATTTTCTTACTTATGTCTATAAGTTCTATTAAGTAGCCATTTGCTTTCTTCCTTTTAAGTTTCCTTTCTTAAATAAGTTATTTAGTGTCTTCGGCTGATTTGTCTTCTTCATATTTTGATTTAGTTGGTATATAGGCCATATTTTTCAACTGCTGCAAGGTTAAAAAATTAATTTATTTTATATCATGATTGTTTAATTTTTAAAAGCTTTATTTAAGTAACTTTATTATGGCCTGTAGCGATAACTTTCCTAATTATAGAACATTTTTGTTTTTTAAATTTTGATGAGTGAAACTTGAGATATCGCGTTCCCTCCGTCAACCGTCACAACGCTCATCCGACCGGATGTCGACAGCTGTAACTCCCTATACTTTTAATATATTTAAGCCAAATTTTTACGATAACATGTTGAAAAGGTAATACCTAAGTATGAAAACTTAAAAGCATTGCTTCATAAACATGTTTTTATTTCTATTGAATAATATGTATTATACAAAAATAAATTTATTAAGATATAATCTTTCCTATAGTTGCATGGCATTTTTCTTTCAATAAGTTACCACTTTTTTTCCTATCTATTTGTGATAACATCGATATTTTGCTTGATATATTATCGACATATCTGTCACTAAGAAAATTATTTTTGCTTTTATATTTCCTTTCATTTGTGTTCAGGGCCACAGCTTGACGAGTCAATACAAAACACATTGGCTAAAATCCAATATTACATATTCTATGATGGCTTAGAGCTGCGGAATACAGACGCCATTATTGTGAAAATTTCTGCAGTGTTATAAATAGAAGGGGCTAACATATACAGGGTTGTAATAAAGAAAGGGATGAGCCGTTTATATGGAACACTACTTATTTTATCAAAAATCGCTTGGATAAATTGAAAAGAAAATATTATACAGGGTAGATCAGAAAAGTGCTACGTGTATTAACTCAAATTTGTTTAACGAAACACATCGTATATCATTACATTTTTAAATTCAACATCTTCAGCTATTTTTAACATATAGTTACAACTTTGATTTGTAAAGGATATTGAAAATGTCTTCCAACAACTATCCTTCGCAATATATCAATGGCTCAAAAAATCTCTTGTGTACATTTTTTTCTACATGTGGAGACATTTTTTGTATTACTGTTTAATTGATTCTTTAAAATTACGGAGTTGGATTTAAATTCATAAACCAGATTTATAAAAGTGTAGCGGGTTAAGATTGGACCATCTGGGTAGCTGCACTATTGTCTCTCGTCTTCCTCTATATTATACCGGAAAATTATATTTAAATAAAATATGTAAGTAGCATAAAGCGAATATGTCGCTGTGAGTGTATCGGTTCGCCCGTGAGAATTTTTTAGTAAAACAACTTCTTCTGTTTCACCGAAAACGTGATGGCAGATTGTCGAGAATAACGCTCGGCTGTGAAATTTTGTGATTACTGGTGATGCAACATGGTGTCATGGATAAGAACCACGAAACAAAACAGCAATCAAGCCAATGAAAGACAGCTGACTCTCCTCATCCCAAAAAAACTCGCCAAGTGAAGTCTAACATCAGAACAACGTTCATTTGTTTTTTTGATTGCAGAGGTGTTGTGCACGCGAAGTTCATTCCCCCGGGTCAAACTGTCAAGCAGAAGTTCTACTTGGAGGTTTTGAAAAGAATGAGGGAGAGTATCCGGAAAAAAAGGGCAGATCTTTAGCGCACAGACGACGGGTTCTTCCATCATGACAACACGCCGCCCACATTGCCTTCTTCATAAAGTAGTTTTTGACCAAAAACGGCATGACACCGATTGTCCACCCCCCTCCCCCCACTCACCGGATCTAGCCCCCTGTGACTTCTTTTTGTTCCCCAGACTCAAAAGGGAAATGAAAGGAAAGCGTTTTGCCACTATGGAGGAGGTAAAACAAAAATCACTGGAAGGCCTAAAGGACATCCCGACAAGTGAATTCAAAAATTAAACAATTGAAGAATCATTTGGAGAAGTGCGTAGTGGTCAATGGAGAATACTTTGAAGGTGATCAAAATTTGGTGTAAAAATATTAAGAAATAAAGAAGTTATGACGAAATTCCCGTCATGTTGGCAGCTGCCTTACAGTCCTGAGAGGGACTCAGCACATACACGGGATATATATATATATATATATATATATATATATATATATATATATATATATATATATATATATATATATATATATTTCAACAATGCCTGACCATACATTATACTATGATTGCATGTGGCATCTTCAAGGATCCTCTAATTTAAATATCCTGATATATTTTTAGGGATAATGTGAACCAAGCTACAATACAAGGGACAGACACTGTTGATCTTTCTAGATAAACGGTTTAAGGCGCTATTTTCAGCCTATAACCCTTTTCTCATTTAACTAGAGACATAAAATTTATTACATCTTTGGTCGAGAGAAATGAAACCTGTGCTCAGTATAGGACCATTTATTTTTCTAAGACTATCCTTCCTTGTTATTTAATTTTGTAATTTAATTTAGACTTAAATAGTGTATTCGCAGACATGAGAAGTTTGATTGCTTTGTAAGGTTGAGTTTAGGGTACTTAAGAATTTAAAAACATTTTTAATAAAATAAAAAAAAAATTAATTCTAATCTAAGTATCCTGATACATTTTTAAAGATAATGTTAACTAAGATACAATATAACGGACAGGCGCAAACGGTTTGTCTTTCTAGACAAACTATTTAAGGCACTATTTTTCAGCACCATAACCTTTTTCCTCGTTATACCGGAGACTTAAAAGTTATTACATCTTTGGTCGAAAAGAAGGAAATCTGTGTTCGGTAATGCATGATTTATTTTTCTAAGAAAATCATCTTTCCCTGTTATTTAAATGTAGTTTGATGTAGATTTAAACAGTAAATAAAACCGTTAATTTAATAAACCGAGTACTAATTATCTGACAAAACTTCGTTTGTTTTAGAACACATCAAAGGAAAATCATTAGATGAATTATAACTTTGCGTGCATAGGTGTAAATTGTTGCGAGCTAACTAAAAACGATGATGACTTTATTTTTAATAAAGAAAGCAAACATTCTATATGATTTATATTCGCAGACGTGAGAAGTTTGATTGTTTTGTTACGTTTACTTTTAGATAATAAATAATTTAATTATTGTTTTAATTTTTAGTATCCTGATATATTTTTTAAGATAAAGTTGACTACGGCAGAAATTTTATGACAAAAATGAGTAAAACGACCGCTTTAATTCCTAATAATTGTCAACTTTCCTATTGTGTAACCCAGATCGGTTGCTATAGGTATAACTCAATAACGCCCGAACTTAGAAGCGATAGGGAAAGAAACTTAAATGTCTCTTTGTCACTTAGACTTGTCTTTGATACCGTGTAACGTTTTTCTCCTTTTTTAGCATCGCACTAACGAGCATTTGGCCTCAAAAACCGGACAAAATTAATAACGTCGGTATTTTTGACTCTAGACGTGTCAAAATCAGTATCTTGGGATTTTTGAGGGCGCCAAGTTGAATTCTGGCATTATTTTACTAATCGGGTGGAGAGGGAGAGGGGAGTAATATTAACCAAATTTAATGCGTATCGTTTTTTTTTTTTTTTTTGGGAGGTGCTCCGATTTCATTTCTGGCATTATTTTACCAATCGGGTGAAGGGGCGCTGACTTAGGGTGAGGAGGGGGAGGGGAGTAATATTAAAAAAACGTAATGGGTATCGTTTTATATGCTGACTTAGGGCAATTGTACGTATTCCCATAAAAAATCTATCTCAGGATAAAAACAAAGTCTCTTTACTGTGTGATCAAGTAGGTCCTGAAGCACAACTACAACACTCGTTTCCGTAACTCGGATTGACTCTGGTTTTGGATAGCAGAGTTTCTTTGCTTCTCTAATTAGAGTATAACAAGGAAATATACCCTTATTGGAATCGTGTAAAAACTCTCACTGTCTCCTTGTAAAGTCACCTTCAACAAAGATTTGCAACGCTTGTTCAGGTGTGTAATTTTTTACTCTCGGTTTCTGAGCAGTATTTATTACTTTCCTGTAAAGTTTGGCTCTTGTTGGTGTTGAAGTTGCATCTATTATAAGTTTAGAGGCCACGGCATTTCCAGACACTCGTTGACGTACGCTGGGTGCATAGGTAAGCTCCTCAACAGGTACTTGTTTGCGGAGTTCTTTTGTATTTCGTCATTTACTACGATCACGTAATTCTTGGAAATGCTTCCTTGGGCGTCCCGTAGATTTCGTGGCCCAGTTATGTATTGGTATTGATGTATTAAGCCATTTCTCGTTTTTTTTTCAAAAATTTTTCTTCAATATAGTTAGATGATATCCATTTTTTCTTCAAATCACTATTAAAATGTTTTAAATCGTGACTTAAGGTATGGTACTCGTTTTGGAGACATTTCATCATTTCGCAAAGTTTATGTTCCATAAATGATACCTTATCTTCAAGTGTGTTGGATGTGCTTTGTTTAAAAAGCGTGTATATCGTTTTATGATATACCTCAATAACATTTGATGTAAAATTTGTACCTGTAGGAAAAAAAATATGTATGTAAGGAAAAAATAACCAAAATTATTGCAAAAAGAAAACCGTGAAACTCAAAGCGGTTTTTTGAAGAGGTGGAAACATGTAGAAAATGTTTTGACTGTTATGATATGGCTAATGTCTATAGTTT
This sequence comes from Diaprepes abbreviatus, assembly GCA_034092305.1. NCBI lineage: Eukaryota > Metazoa > Arthropoda > Insecta > Coleoptera > Curculionidae > Diaprepes > Diaprepes abbreviatus. Next base: position 1,792,657 of record JASJET010000055.1, on the reverse strand, counting down.
ATTATAAAAAAAGAATTATAGCCTGACCTAGCTCGGAACATTTTCAGAAACACTAATTAGTTAAAAAGAAAAACAAAAAAAATAGAAAATTGTCTTGCATGTTGTTTTAGATCCATAAGAATACTAAACAGTCATTATATTTTTAAATAATATATATTAAAATTAAATACATACCTTGTTCTTCAGATTCCATCGCAAAAAAAAATTTTTTTTTAATATTCACTTTACAAAATACTAAACACCAAACACAAGTCTAAAAAAAATCTATCAAGAACGAAAGCGTGCGTATTGAAAGAAGCTTAGATTGCAGTTAACTGTGCGGAACGTAGCTGCGTGGAGGGGCCACTTTATCATATTTTTATGTTAGTACGGTTACTCAGGTATACAAAAAAAAAATAATTTCGATGATTACTTGTATAGTTTGCATTTCTTCTTTTTGTCCGGTTGTTGAGACCAAATGCTCGTTAGTCTATCGTTGTGTTAACTTTTTCAAACATAACTTTTAAATTGAACCTTTTCTATTTATTATTTTCATTTATAATTTTTGTTATACCTATAAAAATAAATTACGATATTGAGGTAGAAATAGAAAATGTATCATCAGGAAGAATGAAGACCAAGCATATTTTCATTTAGCCACCATAGTGAAAGCTATAGCAAGTGTATTAAATTTTTATAAAATTGAATGAAATATGAATCAAAAACTTCGGAAAAATGGACATTAGTAAGTAGATGCGATGTTTAAATTATTAATTATTTCAACAATGAATAGATGTATTTTTGAAACAGACCTAATTGTTTTTTAGGCATTTGGAAAGTGGAAGCATAGAATAAAATTCTCCAAAATTAGAATAGGGATAAATAAAAAACTGGTAGTGGTACACTATCTGTACCACCATCAGATACTGAATAAAGGCTAATGGTATTTGTTGATTAAATTATTGTGGTAAGAGACACTACACCTGTCTTAATGACTAAATTTCATAAACTACATATTTATCTTCTTCAGTTTTATCTCAATTATTTCGAAATAAAAATAAACAACAAACTATTAGTGGTAAACGTCCTGAACCACTATGAGACATTAAAGAAAGGCTAATTTTCAACTATTTCTAAATAATAAGTTTGGAGTTCTTGTAATTATTCGAAATAAAATATTAAGATATACAGAATAAAGACTTTAGAAACTCAAGATGTCCAGGAACTATAAATATCTCAGAAATATAAGCCAAATTTATCAATGCTTTGTTTCTTTTAAGTCACTTAACTGTGAGTGTAATTGTAATAAGTATGGAATACTGTACAGAATACTTTTCGATGGTTTTGCGGATTATCTCGGTTATTACTTAAAATAGAAGGATAAGGTTTTTGTGGCATAGTGCTACTTGTTTTAAGAAATGAATGATGCCACTAACAGAATTTTCATAAATTCTTTCGTATTAGAGATACAGAGTGATTTTGAAAATTATGCATTTTAGGGCACCCCTCGAATCTCGGTTATTTTGTAACTTATCGTAAAAATAAAAAAGAGAATTTTACTGTCGGACTAAGTAGCTTAGTCAGTTTTTCATAGGTCCAACTGATTCCAAAAAATAAACCAACTTATCTTTTTTTTCTTTAAATGGAACACCCTTATATTTTTTATTATTTATCATTAATATTGAGTGTTAAATTTGCGTTTTTTTAGATATTTCAATCCTGTTAGTAGACATTGATGGGTATTTAAATAAATAATCTATAAGTGGAATGAATAGTATGTTGATGAACACAAAAGGGATAAATATATTTGCCGATTCCTAATATAATTTACTTTATAACAACAAACAGTTGAGTATTACGTTAAACTAGAAAAATTGTTTACAAGTTTTGTTCAAATTATTCTCCATTATTGCTGAAACATGTTTCACACATATTTCTTTTTTTCTGCAAAGCATTTGAAATAACCGAGATTCGAGGGGTGCTCTAAAATGCATAATTTTCAAAATCACTCTGTATCTCCAAAACGAAGGAATTTATGAAAATTCTGTGAGGGGCAAGAGTCAGTTCGCTCGTAGACGCCGTACAGTAATTTTTGAATATGGTGAATTAGATTTCACCGAAACGTCAGCTGCCTTACAATCCTGAGAGGAACTCGGCACATACACGAGATACCCGAAAATCTTCGATATTATATATATATATATATATATATATATATATATATATATATATATGAAATCTGAAATACTGAATAATTTAAAATGAAAACTACATAACCAATGCGTCCTTCCTGCATTTAGATAGATTTAGAACTTGGAGTTACACAAATTATAATATAAAAAAACCGCCAAAGACCATAAAGCCCAGGAAAGAATTATGTTAAACATAAGACTATGATATCGCCTAAGAAATGTCAATATATTAGACCAAACAAAAGTTATACACGTTGCTCAAAGATTAGCACAAATAAACTGGACATGGACTTGATATATCAGGCGACTCGAAGACGATAGGTGGGTCAAGCGTGTACTCAAACCACGTCCACGGGAAAAACGAGTAACATGGGTGGATCAAAATAGAGAGATGACATTGTGAAAATAGCTGGAGCAGACAACAAGTAGCATCGAGTAAACGTCATTAAAACAACAAAGAAAAGGCTTGTATAGGGTCATAGTGATCGTGATAATATTGCTACACTACCCAACGAGTCGTCGCTGGATGTATATCAATTTTGATTAATATTTAAAACAAAGCATCTCTAATGTAATCGACATGTGATTATTTAATTTTAAGTAATGATGTAATTATTTTAAAATTTATAAATAAATAATTGCTTTTACATTTTTAACAATACCCTGGCGGCAAAAACTATAAAATAACTTTATTTAATAAATGTCTCCAAGGTTTACAAAATGAGTGGTCTTTCAAATAGGCTACAACGCTTTCCCTCATATTTCTCTCCTCTTATTTTTATATCTAGTTAATTTATATTGCCCTTCAAATCTATATTATTTACTTGCATTCAGCATGTCTTGCAAAATTTAATTGGAAATGTTAATTATAATTAATACCATCTAAATCTTTGTAGTTTGACCACTTGGATACTTGAACCTGTAAGATTAGTAACTAGGTAGGAAAATTGATGTATTTTAAATCGTCAAGACACGGTGAATCTTTTCTAGCGATTATTTTCATAATATTCAAATATTAGAATAATATTTGGAATATTTTAATTTATTTTTTTAAAAAAACACAATTCATTCGTTTATTGTATGATTTATAACGAACCAAGTAAAGGCAGCAGATTTGGTTTACTCGTAACACAACCAATATTATATTTACCATAGGCTTACAAATAGCTTTACGAGCCTGCATACTGGCAACTACGAATATTTGCATAACGGATTAACAATTTGCAATGAGAACATCATTTGATGTCGGCATCAAATGAAAGCATTCCGACTTGTTGATAATAATTTATTATTGGAATTAACAACGGGGGTAAAATTAGAAGTGCATCTGATTACACTTACACAAGCAGGCCGTCTGAATTTAACCACACGCAAAGAAAACCCTGTCTCCAACTAAGAAACTCACATGATACTTAGTATTGAGGGAGGGGAGGTAGTGTCCAAAAAATTATCAATTTATCAATGCATCTATTACGTACGCGAGTATATAACCACTCCCAGCTTTTCATATAAGCCATAAATACGTAACGCTCAGATTAAGTTCTTGCATAATCTAAGCGTGAACGATTACGCTGTTCTAAAAAAATGGGGTTATCATTTTAAATAACTATACTTAAAGAAGGCAGTAAATAACTCGCCGATTGAAATCAGGTATGCTTTCGATAAGTTCCATTTCTTTAGAAAGCATTGCCAAAACAGAAAGTCGATACTCTCCGAAACATAAAGTACAACAAGTCCCGAAATTGATCTAAGTTCTTCAGTTTCACATATGACGGTCAGTTTTGCACGGAGTTTTTGTTCGATAAAAAAGGGGTAAATTTTAATCGTATCCCTAAATTTTTGTTCGGGAAAACATGTACTACATGCGAAATTCTGTTCCGAAAAAAAAAAAAACTGGCTGCCACCAAAGATTATTATAGCTAACGCTAAGGTATTATAATCTTTGCTCAACATCAACAAGTTTAACAGCTTCAGAAACTGAGGATAAAATTTTTTAAAATATCCAAATGGAAAATTTAAAAGTCATTAGTGATAATTTGGCCGGTCCAAAATCCAATTATAGAGAAAAACTTTTATCAAAACCCATGAAAAGGTATTTATTTAATTTTTAATTAGTTATTGCTTAAAATTTTCCTATATCACTTTGAAAAGGTTTGTCAGCTGCCAACTTCTTATGTATAACAGTAACCATTAAATTGTATGAAATGGTCAATATTTGGATATTTTTTTTTTACTTTTTATAGAACCAAACAAATTTTTAATTATGTAATTTTTTGCAGGATATGAAATTATATTGTCAACTAGCGATTTTGACACTAAACCTAAAGTCAAATGAAATACTTAAGATATAGATTGGCACAGAGAGGGCTGCAGCTTAATGTTAATGAGGTAATGAAGTGTTATGGTTTGACCAAACTGGAGGTCGGGCAGATGATATTTTGAATTTTTTTATAAGGTGATAAATAACTTAATAATGTCCGCTGATATATTGAGTAGTTTTAATTTTAACATTGCACCTAGGAATCTTAGGAAGTGCCCACAGACGTTCTCCGGATTCTATAACACCCTATATGGTCAGAATATGGCGATTAGTAGAATGGTTAATGCTATTGAGAATTAACCTGATCTTCACCATTTTGTCGTATCTTAATGTGTTTAGAAATAAGTTTTGAAGTCTAATTTTGTAATGTTAGTAGTAAGTCATCTTTAATGTTTAATATTCAATATTTTATTGATTGTATATATACAAGTGGTAAAATCATTGGATTACATAAATAAATGTGTTTTCTATTCAGATTAATTCATATTTCATACAAATAATTAATTTATGTAGGCCTCAACAGTCCCTGCTATTTGGTAGTAAACTGAAAACTAGCTTTTTATTTGCAATATCTTTTGTAAGGCTAAATAAATGTATGCATTTTTTTATTGAAAGTAATAAACAAATTGTTATTATATGCATTCATAGAGAATTAATTGGTACTTTTTCAAAAATGAATTAATAACATCCAAAAATGTATGTTTTACTTAATTGAAGTTATACTGTGGAAGGTATGATAAATAAATAAATGTTGTCAATTATTTTTATTAATATACCAATTTGAACAGACGTTTAAATTGTGTATCCCTTTTATATACAATAATATTTCATTTTCACCAATTTCAGTTCACCAAGAAGGTTTAAGACTTAAAACCAATCTAGTTGGAAAATGGATCAACTAGTGGGCCAACTTTGTTTTGTTTATATTTTTATTATTTATATTACATTTATCAGTAAATAAACGCTTCTATAGGAATATTAAGGATGAAAATCTAGATATAAAGCCTTGAAATTGGAAAGAACAATAGTTGTGTACCGAAAATAAATAAAATTTTCCATTTTTGCCTAATTGCAAATAACTATTTTTTATACTTGCATTTTTACCCCCTTATTTACTAACATGGTCTAACTTTACAATCAATCTAAATTGACAGTCGCGGGCTTAATTGACAACTACAATAATAAACCGATCAAATTTTAAATCCTAATAATAAATAGCTTCTAAGAAATTCATTGAAATAATATATTTTTTATTTTATTTAAAATTCAAATTTTTGTTGAGACACCCTTAGTTTGTAACTTTACTTAATGCCATAATATTATTTCTTGGAAAAATTTCATGTTAAATTTACTTCAAATATATGAGAATGTTTATCCGTGCACACATAAATATATTTATAAATCATTTATTAACATGCGCTTTCACAATTATCGAGTAAAAAAAACTAAGATTATCCATACTCATCAGAGAAGTAATTTAAAAAATAATTTTTAATCTCGCTGAAATTAAATTTCACTCGGAAGTTAAACATTACGTTCTGAAATACGAAAACAATTTTATATTTTGATTAAGACTTTAAATAATTTCGTCTGACATTTTCATTTTTCATAAAATATTGAGAGTACTTTTGCTTCTTGATTATAGCATTATCTTTCAGCGATTGATAGTGTTTCATTTTGCGTTTTGAATAATGTATACCAAGCACGGCACCATCTATTAGTACATCAAAACAATAGACGTAGAGAGAAATAGACAACTGTTTGTTTAACAAAAAACGCCAACAATGTGCCACAGTAAGTACATATTTGTCAACGGTTTTGGTAAAAAATAAGAGAAAAACATTAGTTTAATACATTGTATCCAATTTTCACAAGGTAAATTTATTGTATAGTGATACATTTCATATTATATTTAGAAAATGCTTACTGCTACAATGTTGAACTAATAAAGGGTGTTTTTTTATAGAGGTATAGAAATTTTAAATGGAATAAAACAAAGATGAATTTTTTAAATTGACATGAAATTTACTTTATTCGAAAGATAACCTTCTGGCATTATAATTTAAATATGACTTCTGGCATATGACCGCCGCGGCTGGCTCGGACGTAGTCTAATCTGGAGGTCCAATTTTCGATGACTTTTTCCAACATTTGTGGCCGTATATCGGCAATAACGTGGCGAATGTTGTCCTCCAAGTGATCAATCGTTTCGGGCTTATCGGCGTAGACTAGCGACTTCACATATCCCCACAGAAAATAGTCTAGCGGCGTTAAGTCGCACGATCTTGGAGGCCAATTCACGGGTCCGAAACGTGAAACTATGCGGTTACCAAACGTTTCCTTCAATAAATCAATTGTGGCACGAGCTGTGTGACATGTTGCGCCGTCTTGTTGAAAACACAGCTCCTGCACATCATGGTTGTTCAATTGATGAACGAAAAAGTCAGTAATCATGGCTCGATAGCGGTCACCATTAACTGTAACGTTCTGACCAGCATCGTTTCTAAAGAAGTACGGACCAATTATTCCACCAGCCCATAAAGCACACCAAACAGTCAGTTTTTCTGGATGTAACGGTGTCTCAGCATACACTTGAGGATTATCATCACTCCAAATACAGCAGTTTTGTTTATTGACATATCCATTCAAACAAAAGCGAGCTTCATCGCTAAACAAAATTCGCTTATGAAAATCGGGATCAACGGCAATCTTGTTTTGGGCCCATTCACCGAATCTACGCCTTGCTAGGTGATCGTGTGGCTTCAATTCTTGCACGAGTTGGATTTTGTAAGCACGCAAACCAAGACCTTTCCGCAAAATCTTCCATAAAGTGAATGGACACATATCCAATTCCTGTGCACGATGGTGGATAGACTGATTCGGGTCTTCCTCTACGCTACGCTCTACAGCAGCAATGACTTCTTATGTACGCACTGTACGACGTCTCTGTGGATGCATATTATCTTTTAGAGTAAACGTGGTGCGAAAACGTTCCATAGTTAATCGAATTAATTGCTCTGATGGACGATTATGTTGACCGTAAAATGGACGTAGTGCGCGATACGTATTTCGAACAGAACCATGATTTTCAAAATAAATTTGCACAATTTGGAAGCGTTGTTCAGGCGTCAGTCTATTCATGTTGAAATGCCAAACCAAACTAAACATAAATCACTTGACAGCTGACAAAATGGCCACCAGTTAAAAAAGTGTTGCCAACTTAAAATTTTATACCTCTATAAAAAACACCCTTTATATTTAAAATATTAGGATTTGTAATTATTATATTTGTCCCGTTTATTTGCATGAAAATTTAAAATTTCTAAATAATATGATAAACTGTTAAATCTGGCAATTCTACATATCGTTTTTAGACTACCATAGTATCAAAGACGAATTCCGTGAATGTCTGACAAACAGGTGACAAATGACATTTCAGTTTTTGACGTTGTGTCAGTTCAGCGTTTCTGACTTTCTTGGTTAAAAATGGATTTTTGTGACTGTTTATTTGGCGACAAAGTGGATATATTTCCATAGGTAATTGCATAACTATAGGTTAGGTTCTGTACCACAAGTGGATAATTTGGGCTTTTTACATTTTGTATTGCGTAATTTTTTATAGTTTGCCTAGTAATTCTAACCAACAAGACCGATAGGTAAATATATTAGGACTCGAAGAAAAAATCTTACTCAAGTCACTTTATATCTGTAGTGAACCTTTTGACCCGAACGAATTCATTTATAAAATTGACAGTGTTCTTGTATGACATGCATATGCCCCAGGCTCCAGATTTACCGAAATATCTATACTTAGTTGATTAAACCTATATTCATATTTAGAATTCATTGCTTTCTTCTTACAGATTTTTGAAACTGTATATACAGGCTGTTCGGCAAGTACCTCCTAATTTCTCGGGAGGAAAGATCAAAATAACCCTACTTTTACATAGTACGTAGCGAATAATCTTGTCGCTGCAAGATTTTTTAAATACTTTGGTCATTCCTCTTAAAAAAAGGTACTCTTAATTTATTTCGATAAAACTGGTATACACACAACACTCAAAAGGTACTGATGCTAAACACAAACAGGTAAATCTCAGGTCATTTTTGTTAATACCTACATAATGATTTACTATTGAGTGAACTGTCAAAACCACCTCCAGGTAAAAATAATTTTAGAAAATGGAAAATATGCTTACGCAAAGTGTGCTGATATGCATTTAATTTATAGTGAAACGCTGTCAAATTCTTCGAAGGCAAAAAGACTTTATCCTAAAAGATTTTCAGCTCGAACACTGCCAAGTCCAAAAACCTTTCAAAGGGTTGATCAAAGCCTAAGGGAAACAGGCTTTATTAGAAAATAATTATTAGAGTGGAGGAATTAATTTTTTACATGTTTTATTCAGGGTCATTTTTGTCGCGACGTGGCGGTGAGGGCCTTCTAGGAGAGCACGAGACCCTCAAGTAGAGGAACGCATTTTGCAAGATATTGTTTACAACTCTTCCAACAGTATAAGAAAGCTCGAGACACAAAACAATGTTACAAAATGGATTGTACATGAAACTCTAACAGAACAGTTACTTCACCCGTACCACGTTGAAAAATTACACGCTATGTCTCTGGATGATTCTCCCGCAAAACTTCAATACTGCAACTGGTTTATACAACAAGATAACCTAAATCTAAATTTTTCTAACCTTATTTTATTTACCGAGAAGCCGGTTTTAGATGGCATAATAAACTCACACAATTTATATTTTTGAGCTGATGAAAACCCGTACGCTATAATTCAAAACAAACACCCACAAAGGTTTATTATAAATATGTGGGTTGACATCACTGGAAATAACCTTATAGGTCTATTCGTTTTTGAAGGAAGACTCAATGGTGAGATTTATTTACAATTTTTACCACAAAATTTAAATAATTTATTAGAAGAGGTACGTTTTGATATAACAATGCAAATGTGGTACATGCATGATGGAGCTCCGCTTCATTTTAACAGTATAGTACGTCAACACTTAACAAATATGACCCTCGATGGATAGGTCGATGTGGGCCTGTTTTATGGCCACCAAGGTCTCTATACCTAAATCACTTAGACTTTTACTTCTGGGGGACATCTAGAAGAGCTAGTTCATTGAACACCAGTAAATACTAGAGAAGAACTACTAGCGAGAATAGCACATCATTCTAACGTTCGTAATAATGCTGGAATATTATTTGCAGTACAGCAGGAAAATATTCGAAGAAAGAGAAAATGTACTGAAGTACGTGGAGCCCATATTGAACATTTGCCAAAATAACATTTGAACGTTTTCAATATTTCTGCATATTTTATTTTTACCTTTTTGTGTTTAGCCTTAGTAACTTTTGAGTTTTAAGAGTACCTTTTTCGAAGAGGAATGACCAAAGTATTTAAAAAATCAATTTTTAGCTCGGTAAAATGACACCTGTCAAAAATTAGGCCCAACGAGTGCAGCGGCAAGTCCGTTCCTAACTTCTCTGACAATCTGAAACATCTACTGTAGTATGGTTTAATGAGTCTTTACGGCATCTATAAAAAATTAAAATTTCATTAAATTATACAAGTCGGTTCAAAACTTAAAGCCGATAAGGTAAATCGCTGGGTACCCCTTTAGGGTTTTGTTATCTCCGTGAAGGGGCACCTCAGGATTTTTTTTCTATGAAAAAGTAGTGTTATTTTGACCTTCCCTGTATGCTTCCGAGAAATTAGGAGGTACTTACCGTACAAGCTGTATAATAAGGTAAAACAAAAGTTGGGAAAACTTATTCTAAATAATATTCAAGATGTTGTACCAAGTTTGGTCTATAACTCAAAATCTGGTGCCTTTAGCAAAAACTAAGTAGGCCGGCAGATTTTACATAAAAAACTCCACAATAACTAGTTTTTACTTCTTCATTAGCTTTCATATTAACGAGGGGGACGAAAAATGGAAAATTTTCAATTTCGCTCTGCATCTTAAAAACAGATAGCTAGAAAAATTTTGTTTGTTGCATCTTTTGTTGAACAAAATAAATTTTTTATAAAAAAATTGAACCGACTTCTAAAAGTGCGCTAAAAAGTGAAAAATAAATAGAAATTTTTATACGAAATTGAAATTTTTGAAGTCTTAATCTATCTAAATCTAAACCCTTCTAAGCCCCCTAATAGTAATTTTAGTTGAAATCCAAAAATTTAAAATTTCTAGACGATCATATTCCATCTGACATATTAGATTTTCTTAAAATAATTTTATATTCGCTACTTACATCCTCAAAAACGATTCAGTTCCACATTTGAACAAAATCGAAAAATGTAAAATTTTTAGTTGGCAATATTGCGTTCGCCATATTGAATCCAGAAAAAATACTATTAAATTCATAAATTACATCCTCAAGGACCCTCTATATTAGTTTTGAAGAAAGTTGAAAAATGTAAAATTTTTAGGACACCATATTGAATCCACCAAATTGGGTTTTCCAAAAAATATTTTAATTTCGTAATTAACACTAATAAAAATCGCCCAATACTGACTTTAGACAAAATCGAGAGATGTAGAATCTTTAATGCTCCATCCTAGATCCGCCATATTTAATTTTTTTTAATAATATAAAATTCGTAATATGCTATCATATCAATTTTGAAAAAAATCGGACAAAATTAATTTTTTATCCACCATATTAGATACGCCATATTGAATTTTTTTAAAATTATTTTAAATTCGTCATGTGCGATCCCGCAAACTCCACCGTATCAATTCTGGAGAAAATTGGACAAAATCGACTTTTTTGTCCGCCATATTGGATCCGCCATTTTGAATTTTTTTAAAATAATTTCAGATTCGTTGGGTACAATCCCGAAAATTCCTCCATACCAATTTTGGAGAAAATCGGACAACATTTATTTTTTTGGCTGCCATATTGTAAGCGCCATCTTTTACTGCATTAATTTCATCTAAAAAATATGGGACCACCGCAGCAACTTCCTGAATATAACGTAAATAATTTAATTCAAATCGGTGCAGCCGCTCCGGAGTAATCGGTGTACATACATAAAAAAAATACATAGTCGACGAATTGAGAACCTCCTTTTAGAAGTCGGTTAAAAATAGCACAGTTTTGATCTTTAATAATATAGATACGCAGTAAAATGTTGAACACCCTGTCACACTACTAGAATCTATTGATAACAGTGAGGAAAATTAAAATTAGTTTACGAAGGAAAACAGTAAAATCAGAAAAAAGAAGCCTTTACTAACCAGTTTAATTAAATAAAAATTTTTTGTAAGGAAAGCCTGTTATTTGCTGTTATAAATAATGTTATTCTCAATAATTTGTTTAATTGGGTTGATGTGAATAACACAAATATTTCTTCTAGTAAGATGTCTTGAAAAATATAATTAAATTTGTCTGTCATACGTTTATTCATGACTATTCATGAATGACTAGCCTAATCGTTATCTTTTACGTATTTGATCAAAGTAATGGAGTGACGTTACTAGCGGCCAAATATTGTGTCGCTTTGGAATCCTAGATTAAAGCCTTTTTAATGCGATGCTTTGAAAATGCTAAGAAAAATACTTTTTTCTCTAAAGGTAAAACTTTTACAAACAAGGCTCAAAAGAACATTGACATTTAAAACAAAATGTTAGGAAAACAACACCTAAAACAATATTGATTTAAGTTCTGATAATTGTTAGAATTACAAACAAAGGCAAAATTGACTCTCCGAATAGATCTCAAACTCATGACTAATTTAAATTTCAAATCAGGTAACTGACTAAATACATCGTTAACATAAACATTGAAACATCTTTTTCTTGGTTTGTTCTTGAAAGTTACTGTTCTCTTCACCACTGATATTTCTGTTTCCCCAACGAGATATTGAACTTGCCAAAATTAACCCCTAAATCATTTACGTAATTACCATCAAACTTTATAAGGAACTCTGAAAAGACACACCCAAAACTTTTAATAAACTGCCAAATTATAAAGTTTGTTATTACCCTTTAATATTATATACTTCTTCAGTTTAAATTTAATTACAAATTTCTGTTGTTTTTATTCATACTTTCGAATTTTTAATTAAGATATTTTAAAAAGAATAAAACGTTTTAATTACTTCTGTTACATTATAATATTGGAAGTCGGAAGAAGTCGAATAAGTGGACGTCTTCACTCAACTTTTAAACAGTAATGCCCTGTATAAAACGAAATATACTTTAAATAATAAGTCATTTGTTTCTTCTATTACATCTTCAATAGAAGCTCAATTACCAAAACTTTTAGTTAGTCTTCTAAAAGGTTGATCTGGTAAGTAAATTTTGGTGTCGGCTTTGCCCACTTTTGAGAATGGTGTCTCAAAAAGCAGTGTCTCATAAAGAGATTTGTTACAAAGCTAGAGCCTTTTTTAGTAAGCTCGAGAATGTTTGTTGTGTTCTTTGGTGAAGAATTTATGATTTTTTCCACTTGTCCTAGTTCAGGCGTTACTCTTCTTCATCTTTAGCTGGTTTTGTTTTCAAGTTCAAATCTCCTTCGTTATAGAGCTTTTAAGTAGTCCACAGAAAAGGTCTTTTCCAAAAAAGAAAATTTTATTTCTTGTTTTAGGAAATTGACCGCTTCCTCATATACTTCAATTCCCATGTGCTCTAACAACCATATCAAGGTTGTTTTCGGCCATTTGGATTAGAGATTGTGTGCAATCCTAAATCAACAGAGAGTCTTGTTAATAAAGAACGAAAGCTTTCACGGCTTTGGTCAAGTTAAAAATCATGGTTCTTGGATTTAGACTGTTTCAAATTGGAATTATTACCAGACGTTTCGCCTACAATTACACGAGGTATCTTCAGGGACCTTTACCCCAAGAGATTAGAACACTGAATGACTATCGAAAAGCAACAGCCTAGTATTTATACCCGAGTGGTGATCAGCGAGCCATAATCCAGTTTTACAATAGATTTCCACAAGTTTTGATTGATTCTCTGATGCTAGCACATAAGTTTCTTTTACATTAAAAGTGTGACTTGAGCAACGCTGGTGTTCAGCTTCCGCAGTTGGGTTATAGTCTATATCAGACGTGGAAATCATTGTAACGCTGGATCACGATTCGCTGAGCATCAGTCAAGTATAAATACCGGGCTGTTCCTCGACAGTCATTCAGTGTTCTAATCTCGTGGAGTAAAGATCCTTGAAGATGCTTCGTGCAATCGTAGGCGAAACGTCGGATAATAATTCCAATTTGACACGGTCTAAACCCAAGAACCATGATTTTCAACAGAGAGTCTTGTTGCTTGAATATTTAAAAAAGTTTTGAAAAAATGACCTTTCTGATTTTCCTACTAAGACACAGTGCAGTCCTGCTTGGACTTGGACGTCAATTACTTTCGTATATCCCACTATGAAACCATATTTTACCTAAAATTACTTTGTGTTCATGATATTGCTGGAAAATATTTCTTATTTTAATTTTCTAGTATAGACTTTCTCGTATTTTTCTATTTGGTTCAACAACTGATGCCAGCCATTCATTTTATATCATTATATCAATGCTGTTTGGGTGCCTCTTCTCCTTCCATGGCCGCCATGTTATTATTTAGCGCTCCAGTAATATTGCTCTAAAGCTACGTGTCTCCCCAGTTTCATTTCTGAGAAAATATTCTTGAAACAACGTCTTTCCTTCAATCCATGGATTACTTCTCCTGTTTTTTAGTATTATTCTTTAGAGTTTTCTTGTGTTTGTTATTTGCTGAATTTAAGTAATATTGTTTTTTAGGACACATACTTCCTTGTATAATTTCATCTTCAATAATAGAGAAATTATTGAAATTATGAAAATTCAAATTTCCATAGGCTGCCCATCAAAATCTCGTCTTTCGATCTATGTTTCCTGGTTTTGTCTGGTAGTACTTACTAGTAAACCAAGGTAGAAGTAATTTTTAGCGCCTTAACATTTCTGCTAATTCATTTTGACCTTTTTCGACTATTACTATGTCGTCAGCGAATTTAAAATTGTCCAATGTTTCCCTCCAGATAATTATTTTTTCTTTGCAAGTTGATATTTTTAACACATCTTCAAGCACACGTAAAAAACTTCGGAGTTATGACATCACCTGAGCATACTCGTTTCTTTGGTTGTACAAAAGGATGGTTGTACGTTCCGTCATGTTTCAAATAAGCTTACCTTTACAGATGCTGTATCTTGCATTTTGTGGATTAAGCTGATATATCTTTGGTAAATGCTTGTGTTTCTCAGAGGTTTAATCATGCTTTATTTCCATTGTATCTAATACCTTTTAGAAATATACAACACTCACAGAGGTATATTATATTTATTCGTTTTACTATTAGTATTTCAACTATTTCTATCAGATCCCTCTTGAACTTGCGACAAGTATGGTTCAAATTTCTATTTTATTTTATCTGTTATTCTTCTTACAAATACCTTGATTATCTGGGACTTACATATTAGAATTGCAATAGCAGTCTTTCAATTTTTCGGTATTTATTCTTCCATTGGGCTGAATAGTTCTCTTTTCTCATAGTATCAGATTTTTAAGCATTTCTGAAAATTTATGATCCACCTTTATGCAATTCAGTAGACATGACGATTGTTACTCGGGAATCCACTGAACTGATACTTTGTACATTCCGAATATATGCAGGTTTAGTGCTTATAAACTTTGTTGCTGTCTTTCGTCTGGCTTAGATATCTTCCTTTTCATTAACTTATATTTGTTGACATGTTCGGTGTCTAATCAAGTATTATCCTACTGTGTCTAGTTAGGATTTTAAGGCATTGCAGATAATACCAGACCAACCTTGAGTTGATTTGGCGACATGAAAAAGTTTTTGATGAGGATTTTCTTGCTTTCATATTATTTTCTCAAATTTTACCGCTAATAAACTTCAATATTACGAATTTCCGCTTGAAAGGCAGTCAACAGTACGTTTCTCAAGAGATACATCTGGAGGAAAGCATTGTAGTTTTGTGCCTGTGCCATTGTTAGTCTCAGATCCAACGTTCCAGATTGACAGGTTGCTTGAGACCCAGTTTAATTGAATATTAAGAGTCCATTAGAATATATTTTTATCCGCGTAGGGAATAAAAAGTCTCCCTCATGTGGGTACCGAAACAAACCGGATTAGAGTGGAATAGAATAGTAGACGAAAGGGGCTGAGAATTTCTGGGACCAACGCCTTTCTGTGGAATCAGTAGCAACCTAATAATAGAAGAACTAAAAATAGAAGAAGAAAGACGGAGCTGCAAGGATTGAGACAAGCGAAAATACTTCTGGGAAAATACAACCAAAAGAGATTCAAAGAATGTATAAGCCTAAATAAAAACCAACTCAGAGTTCTGACAGGAATCCTGACGGGGTATTACCACCTGAAGGGACACCTCAAAAAACTCGGACTGGTAGAAGGAGATGAGTGCAGATTCTGGGAGGAGGAGGACGAAACCTCTATTCATATCCTGTCAAAGTGCGGCGCTCTAAAAAAACTCTAGGATGTGGTTCTTGGGAATACACTAAATCGAAGTAGGAGAGCTACCCACCTTGAAGCTGTCCAACATTTTAAGGTTCTTGAGGGAAATAGGACTGGAGGACCTGCTCGAGCCAATAAGGTAACTCTTATGACTTGGCAGAAGTAGAGGGGCATAATAGATCTACCAGGTCGCAGTGTACAGACCCAGATTCTAAGCCCATTCATACATACATTCGCATAATATCAACGCTCATCTCAAAGAATGAGTTGATGACGCTGACGTATTAAGTAATAAATTCAGAAATTCAGTTCTTATTACACCTTAGTCTATAAGAGAGGAAAAGAGTTGAAATTTAGCCCTTTTTCAATCTGTTTAAGCAAATATCCAAACAAACGGTTTAGATCTAACTATAATAATGGACAACTAACAGAGTCCACGAATTCTGGCGGTGCTTAAATATTGAGCCTCCAGAATATATTGTAACTACCTTCTTCTTCCAACTATCCATTATCACCGTATCTGATTTAGTTTCTAAAGTATACATATTAGCTTGTTAAGGATACATGTAATATTTGTTTGCTAAAAACCATCACAGTTTAACAAAATTAACTGTGGATAAATATTTCTCGTTTAAAAGCAGAATATAATTTAAAATTCTAACAGGAAATGAGCTAATGTCATTTTCAAACTGCAATTTGTAGTCCTGTACAGTAATAGGCTACTCTAACAAATTTGCTATGATTAATGAAGTAATGAGTTTGAATATGCGGAGCACGCTCATCGTTTTATTTCGATAACTTGGAAGGAATTTGTAATACAGGAATAAACTTTTGTCTACTAGATTTATTCATTCGGCAACTCCGGAATTTTGAATGTTTTGTACATACGATATTGGTTGAAAACTCTTCCTGAATATGGATGTTTTGTAGTCTCTTGTTAAATATTGTGGGTGATGAGAACTACGAGGTTCACGATGCTGGTAACTCCTAGAGTAAAATTCACATCAGAATATGTTACGAGCGTAGATATACCTCCGAAATTTCAGCTACTCCTATAAATTAAATGCTGCTAAATGAAGCATTTATTTTATATAGTTGTAACACTTTTTATCCCAAAGATCTGGCAATATTAAACGAATAACGTCTCATTTATGCAATGCCACGTTGCCACTAGCAACTTTTTGAAGTTGAAATCAAACATAAAATGTGATTCCTGTTTGTGGACCCTGTAGAAGAAGTGTAATTTTTAACATTGTTGAAAAGGTAAACTACCAGTAGGCAACAGTGTACTTCACATGAATTATTTTTAGTAGTTTATTTTAAGTCTAAAAAGTTGATGATAAAAACGCGACCATGAACTGTCTGAAGACAATATCAAACTAGAGTAAATGTGTCTAGATCTAAATCTATATATCTTGACCTATTATTTATTGTTAATAGACTGGCCGCGATTCAGGTTTAATAGAGAAAACCTGTAATTTATTACACAAAATTTATAAAAATGATAAAAGAAATAATTATGATAATTATGGACCCCTCTCTCTAACACTAGTACAAAGCGTTGAGGTAAAAATATATTTAGACAGTTTTCCCACTATTAAACAAGACCATAATACACAAAAAAATGTTTGGAAAGGTTAATGTATACATCAAGTAAAAAAAATTAGACATGCTTCAGTTTTGACTTTAAAGTGTGATTTTAGGTTACATCCATTGTTGCCAAATTTTTGTTTTATCCCATATGAAGATAATAACAGCTCGAATCTCGTAAATATAACTTATGAGTGATTCTACTTATTATTATAATTGTTATTATTCTGATTTATTATTTTTTAAGATCAATAATCAGTTTTGCCATGCAGGGGTCATATTTCTGAAATCATTATAAGCTTCTTTTATTACAGACGTAGGTGTTCTCTCGCCATGTCGAGAAAGCAACAAAGCACATTTTTGGGCGTTCCATACCATTGCACTGAAAACAAATAGAAGCTTTAAACTCCAAATATTACGTTTTTCTATCTTTTTTAATTTCAAAGTTAATTTAATGCGTAATTTAGCTATTTTGATACTCTTTCTATTACAAATTTATTGTACTTTCCGAATATGATAAAAATACCATGTCTTTCCATTTAAAGTTTCAAAGTAAAATTGACAAAAAGAGAAAGGTTCCCAATAATGCCCTCTAGCGAGGCCGCGAAAATCATTCTAGTATAGCTATTATTTCGTTTAGATTGTCAAATCTTCCTTTGCTAAACGATATCAAGTTTATCAAATTCGGTCCAGCCAAACGAGACTTATGGTAACTTTTATCAGAAGACTTTCTCCCTCCTCTCCAGCCTTTACATCTTACAGCATAAAGTGTTAAACCGAAAAGATGTAGAATTGTAGTAAAACTAAAATAAAAAGCATTTCAATTCTAGGAATTTGAAATTTTGTATGAAGAGGGTGTTTAATAAAAAAAAAAATAATAAAAACTGAGTGACTGAGTAGTTTTAATTACCGACATATCAGCCCATTAGATTTTTTTAGTGACGGGACCTACAGTGTAACGTGGGTTCCGAACTATGGTCCTCGACACTCCACTAACCCCGAGTTTTCACTCTTTATCAGTTTCGTGTCTACCTACTATTGGAGCTAACCTCTAATGACCTGAAAACTTTTCTAAAAAAGTTACCACGCACGAGGCTAGAACTCGCGCTAGTCGTGGTCGTCCCTATCAATCCTAGTACCTTAAACGGTTAGGATAATCCCACTCCTAATAAAAAATGAGATAAGTATGTTTCTCCTACTTAGTATTCATCATAAAAATAACGTCGATGTTCTCTTGTGCCCGGGCTAAACGTTTTTATATGTGATTTTCAGACAGTAAAGGTTTTTGCTTCATTGTCATATATTTAATGCCATTTTCAACAAGTTGCCATCCAATAGTGTTAAGAGCAACACGTATTCCCTTTCGGGTTAAAATATCTTGTCCTTCTTAAAGATTAAGATGCGAATTTTTTTGGAACAAATGGATAATTACCCTCATTTTTGCAGAAAAACTGCTTCTAATATATCTGATATATTTTACGAATATCAAGCAACTGATTATCAATGCATGGTGCGGAGTAATTTTGACCCCCGAGTGTAAGACGTTCCATGTAAATAGGCCCAAACTAGTATGGTATCCTAATAGAGGGCAAGAAATTTTTATGAACCTAATTGTAACTATGAAGAGCGGGTGCTAAACAATCTACCTGAACAAAAAATAGAAGGAGCACATTCCTATATTATATTTATTTTTGAGTGCCTACAAAAATTAATTTTTCGAATTATAGTGTATTCTTTATATGGCAGAATTTACTAATAGTTGATGTTCTATATCTCTAAACTCACGATCAGTTCGAACAAATACCTATTTATTTAAGCAATTATATTACCAATATATCAACGGTATTAGGCAATAAATTAGTTCCGACCATTTACAAAATCAGAGCTAATTATTAATTGACAATTGTTCCAATATAATCCAACATTCAGGTAAAATGTTTATAATTTATCAGCTATACAGGTAACCTATGAAAATCAATTTTACTTTAGACAGACCTTGCTTTTAGTAAATTAATTACATTTTGAATTAATTTATGTCAAAAAATTTAAACAGTAATGGGGTAGTGAACAATAGAAGAGCTCGAATTCAATAAACCATCCCACAAGTGTTTCATCGATTGGAAATGACTTTCTACAGAGTCGAACTAAAAGATCATTCACTTATTATATAAATAGAACACCTCTTAGATTTAATCAAAGTTTTTGACAATGACAATTTAAAAAAATAGGTTGGGGGAACATGGGAGTCAATATAGATGGTGAACGATTAAACCACCTACGCTTTGCTGACGATGTCGTGTTAATTTCTGACAACCTTGAAGAAGCCCAAGAGTTACTAAGGACACTAAGTGCAGCGTCAGATGTGGTAGGTTTAAAGAATAACCGTGCAAAAACTCAATGTTAGACAAATTTAATTCCAAGTAGCAACATATCCCTAAACGAATCTGAAATCGAGTATGTAACATCTTATAAATATTTGGGCCATGAACTGAGAATAAACCGAGATAACCAGACCTGCGAAATTCAAAGACACATAACACTAGCATAGGCGGCGTTCGACAAGCTGAGAAAGGACGTATTTAAAAACAATATACCGATTTGCTTGAAAAGAAGGGTTTATGAACAGTGTGTGCTCCCTGTGCTCACGTACGGTGCAGAAACTTTAACACTCACTAAGAAAAGTTGCGAAAAAATTAGAGGGACTCAGCGAGCCATGGAGAGGTCGACGTTGGAAATAACACCGAGGGATAAAGTTCCAAATGTAATTATTAGAACTAGAACAGGGATCAAGGATGCTATAGAAAGTATAACACATAAGAAATGGAACTGGGCCGGATATGTAGTGAGAATAGAAGACGCTAGGTGAACTAAACGCATTAGTGTGGCGTCCTAGGTTCCAGGCATTTAGAAGTAGGGGCAGACCTCCAACACGGTGGACTGATGATATCAAGAGAATCGCAACAAACTGGATTCAATTAGCACAAGATCGGGAATATTGGAAACGATTGAGGGAGGCCTATGTTCAGCAGTGGACGCTACAGGCTGTGTGATGATGATGATGATGATGATGATGATGTATATTACAACAACACCATAGAGGAATGAATACAAGGCGAGTTGACCAAACCTATTAATGATACAGGACGTTGCCTCTTTTCTTCTAACTATGTCAATCAATTAACTAACAACTGTTCAATCTAGCTGCTTCCATGGACCGCGAAGGGCGCAACAAAAATGTTCGATAGATCAAAAAGGAGATGGAGAGTCCCAATGTTTCAAAAAAATTAAAAGACCTACCAATCACCCGAGACGCCATTGGTTTACTGATCTGCCAACCAACCATCCAAAGCAAACACAAACTATTTTAGTACAATTGTAGACTTTTATGTTAATCGTATTGGATGGTTTGAAAATTTAGTACATCTGTAATACATATGTTGTGTATACCAACATAGAATAAATAAATGTACCCGTTAACCCTTCGTTCCAGTCAGAATGCACATGAAAATTTGACCCATAATTAACTCAACTCTAGCGTAGGAATTATCACTCTCTTCGTACAAAGTGAAACGCAATTCCGCAGATTATAAAATAGGGAATGTATTTATGTTCTCAGTACCAACCGGAGGAATTACTTGGGTATAAATCAGCATTGAATTTAAGAAAATAACACTTAAAGTGCAATATACAATAGCTTAAGTTAAACTAGTTAAAGCTACCGTGTGGCGAAACATGTTAAATATCTTTTTATTCAAGTTTCGGTTAAAATGGAATTTTGAAATAAAAATCGAGTTTTACTACGTTCTTCTTCTTCTTTTTCAGCCCATTGACGTCCACTCCTGGACATAAGCCTCTCCGATGGTTCTCCACTGGGATCTGTCTCTCGCCTTCTGGAGCCAGTCTTTTCCAGCAAACTCTCTTATATCATCTACCCATCTGTGTTGTGGCGTGCCACGATTTCGGTTCGTTTCTCGCGGTCGCCATTACAGTAATTTACTCGTCCACCTATCGGGCTGTTGTTTAGCTATGTGCCCCGCCCATTGCCATTTTAGTAGTGATATGCGTTCAATGACGTCAACTACTTTGGTTCTTGATCTTATTACTTGAATTCGTATTTTATCCCGTAACGAGATTCCTAACATTTGTCTCTCTCTGGCGCGTTGAGTGACTCGGAACCTATTTGCGTTTTGTTTGGTTAGTGTTATCGTTTCCATGCTGTAAGTAGCAACAGGCAAGTCACACGTGTTATACACTTTCCGTTAAAGGTTGATTGGTATGTTTCTATCTCTTAATATGTACTGCAACTTTCCAAAGGCAGCCCATGTCAGCCCTATTCTCCTTGTTATTTCCGCCGTTTGATTATCTTGGCCCAGTTTCATGACATGGCCTAAATAGATGTACTCTTGGATATTCTCTATGATTTCATTTTGAATCTCTACTTGTACAGGGGCAGTCAACGATTGGATGAAGTAGGTTTGTGCCTTTTCGGTGAAATTAACAAAGAAACTATATTTATTGTTTGATACAGTTTATTTTTATGCAGATTTTAAAAATATTTAGAACTCTACAGGGTGAGCCAAAAAACTAGGACAGCATAAAGTTGTATTTTTTTAAATAGAACACCCTATATACGAATCGTATTTTCGATTTAGCTTATAATTTTAAATCTTTTTTATTAAGGGTTTACTATAACAAAACTTTATAGTTTCTGAAATAATTAAGTTTAAAAAAAAAGTCACATTTTCAAGCATCAATTCAATCCTAAATAATTTCAATTTTGTGACAAATATATTCAAATTTGGAATTTAGCAAGGCCAAGGACAAGTTAACATAATTTTTACCTAATATTTGCAATAAAAGCTACAGTGTGTTGAACACATCGGCTCAAATTTGAACAAGTTTAAATGAATAAATATCTTCTTTTTTAAATGGTACACTCTGTATATTTTCATGTTATTTAATAGAGTAATAAAAACCCTAAAAGTTTTGTTCAATATATCCTATACCTATTTATAATAGTTTTTGAGATATTTCAGTTTTTCTTATTTTCCATACTTTTTTACAGAAATAGTCTTCATTATCATAGTAGCCATGGCAAAAACAATGTAAAAGAACATTTTTCTGTGTGTCAAATTTATAACCGCAATCACTTCTTTTGGTTTTTATGTAGTGTAGTTTGTTTTTTTTGCATTCATCTTATATTGTAAAATGAATTTTCCAAAGAATGAGTTAATAGATATGATTTATACAATAGGAGAGGCTCAAAAAAATTGCCTTCTTGCTCAAAGAATTTACAAAATGAAGTATCGTGATCGACGCCAGCCTAATACCCATACTTTTCAAAACTTAATGCAAAGATTTGATTCTTCTGGTACTGTTGATTATCCAAAACGTAAAGTGGTCAACAAACCAGTAACTAATGAAGAAAAAGAACTACAAGTATTGTTAAATGTTCAGGAAAATCCTTATACTGGTAGCCGTCATTATGTGAAACATCACAATCCACCGCTAATCGTACTACCAAGAAATATAGGTATCATCCATATCACATGGAATTACACCAAGAATTGCATGGACAGGATTTTGAAAGTCGTGTAAACTCTTGTCGTACAATAAATGCGGAGATTCAATTAAATCCAAATTTATTATGCAAGGTAATGTTTAGTGATGAAGCTACTTTTAGAAGTAACGGTGCCATAAATAGACGCAACATGCATTATTATGCCACAGAAAACCCATTTTGGATTAGAGAGGTGCAACATCAAAACCACTGGTCATTAAATGTTTGGTGTGGTATTCATCATAATCGAATTATTGGACCCCACTTTTTTAATGAACCACTAAATGGCCATAGTTACCTGAACTTTCTACAAAAAGAACTACCCCAACTGCTTCAAGGTCTCGATAGGGATGAGCTCGACAGTATGTGGTTCCAGCACGATGGTGCGTCTCCGCATTACCATCGTGAAGTTCGTGCGTTTTTGGATCAACGATATCCGCAAAAATGGATTGGACGTGGGGGTTTCATTGAGTGGCCACCAAGGTCTTGCGACATCACCCCATTAGATTTCTTCCAATGGGGTTATATTAAAAATAAGGTGTATGTTAATCCACCAACAACAGTAGAAGATATGCGAAACAGGATTAGGGATACCTGTAGAACAATAACGCCACTAATTTTGTCCAAGGTCCGAGAAAATCTGCAAAAAAGACTAAATTTGTGCATTGCACAAGGGGGTCGTTTATTCGAACACTTATTAAAAAGAAATAATTAATCTCAGTATTTAATAGGTAATTTTTTTGTTTCAATTTAGTATAAAAGTAAATATGTATTTGCCTTGTCGTTATTGTTGTGTTAATTTTTTCACATTATGTTTAATTATATATTGCCGTTGTAATATAACGAATAATGTATTTCGTCATATTTAACCACATTCTGTTTGTTTCTGTAGTTTCTTTTTATTATTTTACATGGCTACTATGATAATGAAGGCTATTTCTGTAAAAAAGTATGGAAAATAATAAAAACTGAAATATCTCAAAAACTATTATAAATAGGTATAGGATATATTGAACAAAACTTTTAGGGTTTTTATTACTCTATTAAATAACATGAAAATATATAGGGTGTACCATTTAAAAAAGAAGATATTTATTCATTTAAACTTGTTCAAATTTGAGCCGATGTGTTCAACACCCTGTAGCTTTTATTGCAAATATTAGGTAAAAATTATGTTAACTTGTCCTTGGCCTTGCTAAATTCCAAATTTGAATATATTTGTCACAAAATTGAAAACGTTATTTAGGATTGAATTGATGCTTGAAAATGTGACTTTTTTTCTTTAAACTTAATTATCTCAGAAACTATAAAGTTTTGTTATAGTAAACCCTTAATAAAAATGATTTAAAATTATAAGCTAAATCGAAAATATGATTCGTATATAGGGTGTTCTATTTAAAAAAATACAACTTTATGCTGTCCTAGTTTTCTGGCTCACCCTGTAGAGTCTTAAATATTTTTAAAATCTGCGTAAAGATAAACTGTATCAAACAATAAATATAGTTTCTTTGTTAATTTCACCGAAAAGGCACAAACCTACTTCATCCAATGGTTGACTAACCCTGTACATTTGCGTCAGGGCTCATTAACTTAATTTTCCCCAAGCCCATCTTAAGTCCCACTTTTCTCGCCTCTTCATTGAAATCTTACTACTACTACGTTATCTTTCATTAATAAATTGTTTGACAAACCTATTTAGTAAATTGAAAAACTTGAGATCCTTGCATCGTAGTACCCCTTGACGTATCTAAGGGTAGAATACTGCATTATCTGAGGAGCGCTGTACTCCCACAGATAAAAAAGGATAAAGCAGGGAGACTCCGAAAGTTCTCCATAGTATAACCTCATAATGGATGAGATTATTATGAATTTAAAGAAATAACATAGAATAGTAAATGACAAACAAGCAATTAAAAATAATCTGCTATGCAGGTGAAGCAGTATTAATAGGATAAAGTGACGATAACCTTCAAAAAATACAGCGAAGAAATTTAACATGATAATCTCATCTGAAAAAATAAAATACATTTTCATCTTCACCAAACCAATAAGATGTATGCTAGAAATGGAGGTAAAAACTATTAAGCACAACATGAAGTTCAGCAACAATTCCAAACAGTTATAGATAACTGGAAGTAGAAACCAATGACCAAATTACCAAAGCAAATCAAGTTTTGAGATACTTAGATGACATCATTTGGAAAAATAGAAGTCTACGAAAATTTTTATATTCAGATTTTTAAGAACAATTCTGACATATGCTGCCGAAACGCGACTGGGCACATCAAAAACAAAGAAAATGTTGGAGAATGTAGAAATCAGATTAGTCAGAAGTATTGAAGGAAATACACTCAGAAACGCCACTAGGAATGTAGCCATCAGATAAATTTACAAAACTGTGGATCATCTGCGATAAACAAAAAAACGAAAGTTAGAAATATGATGATTAGAATAGTTAAACACCGCTCCTTAATCAGAAGTCAACCTGTAGGACGTATTTGAATATGCTGCTGAAATACCTATTTAAAAGAAGAAGAGGAAGAAAAAGAAGACTTTTGTTTCTTGAATTCTAATAGCCCATATTCACAGAGTACTAAAATATATTATTTTTCGTTTTGATTTTTTAATAACACATCATTTTCTTATTTATATATCAATATACTTGTCTTCTTTATTCGACCTAAACTTACCACACGCCAATGCTCCTAAAACAATTCATTTATTTTACTATCTTCTTTTCTTACAAGGAAGGTATCCGAAGTGTCCGGCTCGGATTTTAATGAAACTTCAATATGTTGTAGAAGGTAAAAATATAAGGGATATTTTTTTTTATCTTTTTATCTACGGAGATCGCGATGAATGCTCAAACTATAGATGTATAACTGTAACCAGCACAATGAGTAGAGTATACGGAAAACTGCTTAGAAACATCGTAGAAACGTAATATGGCCCCCAAGAAATTGAAGAACAAGCAGGTTTTAGAGCTGGCCGATCGTGCGTAGATCATATATTTAGTTTAACCCAACTTAATGAAAAGAAAGTGGCAAGAAATAGAGAGGTTCATCTGCTTTTTGTTGACCTCACAAAAGCATATGATACAGTGCCAATCCAAAAATTATGGCACGTGATGGAGAAGTCTCCAATTAACAATACAGCGATTCAAGCCATCAATCAGCTATACGACCAAGCATTCTCCAGAATTAAGATCGGCAATAACTTATCAGAAAGCATTCATGTGACCAAAGGCCTTCACCAGGAATGTTGTCTGTCATCAACTCTCTTTAAAATCTACCTCAATGAAGCTTAAAAGAATTGGAGAAGATCATGCAGTAGAATGGGAATAGAATTAAATAATGACACCCATTTATATACGCTTCATTTTGCAGATGACCAAATGGTAGTGACCCAAGATAAAGAAGACCTCGAATTTATGACGAGGAAACTATTTAAAGAATACGCCGGGTGGGGATTAACTGTCAACTGTAGTAAAACTAAATATATGTGTATCGGTGGAGAAGAAACAAATTTGGAAGTGGATGACAATATCATAGTAAAATCTTGTTCTAATTATACCTACCTTGGAACAAAGATCAGTCAAAGTGGACGAACTGAAGAAGAAATATTGGAGCGAATAACTAAAGGGAAAAAAGTTATCGGATGCCTAAACTCACTATTATGGTCAACAAACATCTCCAAGGAAAAAAAAACATCTTTTATATAATGCAATATTTAAAAGCGTTGTATTGTATGGATGTGAAACATGGCAGATAAATAAAACTTTAGAACGTAAACTTCTGGCTCTTGAAATGGACTTTTGGCAAATATATGCCGGAAAGTCAAGGATCGAACGGATTACCAACGAGAGAATTAGAGAGATTATGGGCGTAAAGAAAACTATTCTCGATGAAATCAAACAACGTCAACTGGTATGGTATGGTATGGACATGTGGAGAGAATGACGGACGAACGTCTACCAAAGCAAATCCTAAAATGGACACCAAATGAAAAAATAAAAAGAGGAAGACCAAAAGTTTCCTGAATTAAGGGCATTAACCGAGCCATGTCCGAAAGAAACTTACTTCCAGGGGATTGGGAAGACCGAAAACAATGGAGACTGGGAACTGGAAGGCGTAGAACGCTATGAAATCGGATTTGTTATTCGAAATGATGTTAAACTATGGTATTTTCAGCCCAAGGATATCATCCCTTATTTCTTATTAGGGTAAACCATATATTTACGCCTTTAATTTAATTCTAAAAATTACGAAATTTAATGGAATTGTTTAGAAATAGTTTTTTCACGAATACCATATATAACTTCAGTTGTCGGGGTTTCTAAAAATAAACTAATAAAAGAGGGTGAGATACCCCCGAATACGTTTTTTTAAAATTCCAAGTTGTTAATGAGATATCTTTACAAAACAAAATGGAAGTTACTTGCCATTTGAACTGATGTTGAATTATGGAATTTTGACCACCAAAACATGACATTCCTTATTTCTTATAATGTGAAAAAAATACTTCGAAACAATTTCATTAAATTTTGTAATTTTTAGATTTAAATTACGTGCTCTAATAGATGGTTTACCGTTACAAGACATAAGGGATGTTATGTTTTGGGGGTGAAAATACCATAATTCAACATCATTTCAAATAAAAAGTAACTTCCATTCTGTTTTGTAAAGATATCTCAATTAGAACTTGGAATTTAAAAAAAACGTATTGGGGGGTAGCTCACCCTCTTTTACTAGTTTATTTTTAGAAACTCCGAAACCCGTCAACTTATGTTACTTATGGTATTCGTGAAAAAAATATTTTGAAACAATTTCATTAAATCTCGTAATTTTTAAAGTTAAATTACCTGCGTAAATATATGGTTTACTCTAATAAGAAATAAAGGATGATATCTTTCGAGGTGAAAATACCATATTTGGATACCATTTCGAATAACAAGTAACAGTTACTTTGTTTTGTAAAAATATCTCACTTAGAACCTAAGATATTTCAAAAATGCTGTTTTTAGAGGTAAACTTTAGGGACGGTTTTCATCCTGTTGTAATGAATCTCCGCAGATAAAAAAATACGTATCTCTTATATTTGTACCCTCTACAACATCTCGACGTTTTATTACAATCAGAGCCGGACACTTCGGATACCTTCCTTGATAGTCAAACCTATGAATTGATTGTCTCTTTAGGTTTTAAAATATAGTAGAAATATAAATACGTAAATATAAATAACTCAAACAATTTAATTTTGTGTACAAATGAATGTTTCATGTAATCATTGGATAAATTAGTGCTTTTATCATATCATTTAAATTCTGTTAAGCAATATTTAACTATCAGTATGTTAATGAAGACGTACACTAACCGATTCCTAATATTTCCACAATTAAAAGAGTCTATTTTCTACTTTAATTTATTTTTACCTCAAATATTTATTATTCCGGTCAGAATCTAATTCCAAGATTCAATATCAAGTCAATTTTGTTTATTTGTGCTAGAAATCAACTACCACTGGCTCGCGATAGAAAGATTAATAGATTGATATTTAAATAAAACAATCTAGCTCAGTCAGATTATTTCAAAAGTGATTTTAAATATTATATCTTTGGATAAGTAAAAGACAACTTAATGCAAAAATAACTTTTCTTTTTCGATAATTAAAAATAATATGGAAAATCTACGGCAGATCGAGATATTCCGGACATATCTTTCAAATCGATATGGAAAACTAAAATAAACACGGTGTATTTCATCTTTTTCTACTTGCATGTCAAATTTTATTTCAAGTGGAATCAAGCCATTGAGTTTGGTACAAACAATCATCTCGCATTGTGTCCTATAGACAGATTTTAAAATTAAAAAATAGTAAACAAGACACACTAGCGACATCTCGGCACTCAATAACACAAAAGCAATAGAAACAAACAATGTTGTATAAAACCATCATGTCAAAACGTGACGGTAAATTAATATATATATATATATATATATATATATATATATATATATATATATATATATAGAAATAGTCTTAGAAAAAAATTCGACTTAAATGAAGAAAAAAAGTATAAAGACTTCAGAAATACTTTAAATACAATCATACATAAATACAAATATGATTACTATAGACAAAAAATAGTAAATAGTGAACATGACGTCAAAAAAATGTTTGAAATTGCTAATGAAGCCTCAAATCATAATATAAAAAAAACAAAGAAAAGCTGCAAATTGAAGATTCTAAGAGAATATTTCCAGGCGTGAAAGAAATGGCAAATTTTTGCAACAATTTTTTTGTGAATGTGGGAATTAATATGTTAAATAAGATAAAGGATCCTGATAAAAAAAAACTTCAGGTACGACATGCCTCTATTTCCTCTATGTTCCTGAACCCAGACAATGAAATCGAAATAATAAAACAAATGCACTCTTTAAAGAATTCTCAGTTCGTTAAACAATTCCACCTCTTCTTGCTGAAACTCTTGACTTATCTAATAAATTTAATTTTTAAATCGGGTAAAGTACCGAGCCATTTCAAACTGACACTTGTTACACCAATGCATAAAGCAGGAGACAAAGCGACTATTAGCAATTATCGTCCAATTAGTGAAATAAATAATTTTGCGAAGATATTTGAGAAATGTTAGATTGGTAAATTTTTTGGCAATTAATAACATCCTCTCTAAAAATCAATTTGGATTTACCAGTGGATTGAGTACATCAGATGCGATTTATGAATTTACTAAGTCAGTAACCGTGAATCTTAATAACGATAAAAAATGTCTTGCCGTCTTTCTGGATCTTGCCAGAGCATTTGACACTGTACCCCCCCATGACTCACTTTTGGAGGTTTTAAACGTCTATGGTGTTAGGGGTTCTGTGTTGAGTGTCTTGGAGAGTTACTTCGTTGACAAGACTCATTATATTGAATTTTCGATAACAACATCAAATCGTCCAAACTTCAACCAAATTGAAGCTGGAAATATCTTAATAAAAAATGTACCATTCATAAAATATTTGGGTATAA
Source organism: Diaprepes abbreviatus (assembly GCA_034092305.1). Classification (NCBI taxonomy): domain Eukaryota; kingdom Metazoa; phylum Arthropoda; class Insecta; order Coleoptera; family Curculionidae; genus Diaprepes; species Diaprepes abbreviatus. The sequence goes on along the minus strand of JASJET010000055.1, from coordinate 1,762,496 downwards.
TAATCGACAAAAATCTAAAATGGGATCAGTACATTTTAAAATTAACAAACAACATCAGAAAATTAATTCATAAATTTTATATACTGAGAAACATTTTCACTAGGCAACTTTTAATAAATATTTATAAAACATTAGTAGAATCCTTAATTAGATATGGAATAATTGTTTGGGGTGGCATGTATCAAAACTCGTTACAACAACTCAACGTAGTACAAAATTATATTTTAAAGGTAATTTTTTGGAAGAAAAAAAGATATTTTACTAGGTTTCTTTATTCAGAATAAATTTTTGATGTCCGTTCATTGTATATATTGTTTTTTTGTATTTATGTACATAAGTCTGCGAAATTAAAAAATTATGTAATTCACTCTTATGAAACGAGATGTAGAATGAATAGACATCTAAGGGATACCAAATAGTAATAAAAACATTAGTTATAGATTTGTTAACTGTCTGGCGCCCAAGTTCTACAGTATTATCCCGATTAGTATAAGAACAATCTTCAATGTGAAAAAATTTAGTAAGCTTTGCCGAACATATATTTTTCATAACATTGATCAATTTAAACTTTTTCTTTGACAAAATCTTCATAGGTTACTTAGTGTGTAGGTTTGTTTAGTATGTAGGTATTTCATTGATTAGTATTATTTTCATTCAATAAGTTTTCTTTTTATGGTTGTTTTTTGAAATTAATATGATATTATTGATTTTGTGCACATACAGGTATTATGTTACCTAGGTGCACAATTATTTAATATTGAGATCTTAAATATGTTTAGATTAGATCATGATCTGTTTGAAGATTTGTACTAAAATTGTTCGTAATATATATATATATATATATATATATATATATATATATATATATATATATACGAACGGGTGAACTCCCGGATAAACAATAAAGCACATTTATCCATCCGTGATACACTTCAAACAAACATATATATATATATATATATATATATATATATATATATATATATATATATGAAACCCCGATACACGAAACATGCTACACAAAGGATAGAAGTAGCATCATTCGGCACCGGTAACCAAACTAACCACGAGTTCTGCAGCACAGCCGAGAATTTTCTGTTTATATATATATATATATATATATATATATATATATATATATATATATATATTAGATTTAGGTAGATAGCAAAGACGTAAGAATTATTAATTAGTAACAATTATTAAAAATCTATATTGGCGGCAGAAAGCAACAATAAAGCTAAATGGAAAACTCACAAAAGAAAGTAAAATTCTGCAAGGCGTCAGACAGGGCTGCATACTATCTCCACTGCTTTTTAATATATATTCAGATAAAATCTTTAAACGGACTACTCAAGGACAACGAATGGGAGTACAAATCAATGGAGAATATATAAATACAATACGATATGCTGACGACACTGTTATCCTAAGCGACAAACTACAAGACCTGCAACATCTATTAAACTGTGTTAACACTGAGGGTCAAGAAATGGGGCTCAACATAAATATCAAAAAGACAAAATTTATGATCTTTAGTAGACAACCTCATCTTAACGCTTCAATACAAATAGAAGGAAAAAGTATAGACAGGGTGACTCATTTTAAATATCTTGGATGTTATATCACCGAAAATCTAAACCCAGATAAAGAGATAAGGTGTAGAATAGAGACTGCTAGAGCAACTTTTCAAAAAATGTAAGCACTTTTCTGCAATGATAACCTCAACCTAAAACTACGACAGAGAATGATAAGATCATACGTCTGGCCAGTGTTACTATATGGAGCAGAGATCTGGACAATTAAGGCTGCCACGATTAATCGGTTGGAGGCTCTCGAAATGTGGTTGCACCGGCGAATGCTGAGAATACCTTGGACAGCTAGGCAGACAAAGGAAATGGTACTCAATAGGGCCGACACAACTCGTCTACTATTAAACACTGTGAAGTGTAGAAAAATCTCATATCTTGGACATATATTCAGAGGGGAGCGATATAGAATTCTTCAACTAATCATGATGGGTAAAGTAGAGGGACGTAGAGGGGTACGAAGGAGACAGGCTTCCTGGTTGAGGAATATTCGTGAATGGACAGGTATACGTAGCGCGGGGGAACTGTTCCAGCTGGCGCAGGACCGTGAAAGACTTGCCAATGTAATTGCCAACGTCAGGGGGACCTGATATGGCACTTGAAGAAGAATTAGATTGGTAATCAACGGTCCTGACATAAATCCCATAAAATTGTCCTGGGATCCGCCAGAGAGAAATGGCCGTTAACTTACAACAATTAGCAAATGAGTTACTTCAAAAAAGAATTCGACATATTATCAACGATATGGCTTATTGATGTTAGGAGGTAGCACGACCAAGAGAGGGGTACATACCCCTTATTGAAACGTGATTCAATATTTTGAGGGAAAAATGAATCGTCATACAATTTTGTTTTAGTATATTTTAAGAAATCTAAATCGCATAGATACAAAAAAATTGTTTTAATAATTCTTTGTTTTTGTGTCTTGTGTGTCAATTTGCTTATTTATTAAACTTACGACAAAACTTAGAAAAGTATATTTTATCTTAGCTACCTCCATTGTTATTCTATAGTTAGATCTTCTAGGGTGATACCTAATTTATTTTTCGTAGTATATTTAAGGCATCACAAATTCTGTACCTGTTGTGTTACAGTGGTAAAGTTTTTTTTTCCAAAAGAGAGCAAACTACCTTAAATCTGCAGTCACCAATATAAAAAGGTGTTAGTTGTTCAAAAACTCCTGTAAATTTCCTTTCTTATTGATAAACTTCACTAACGAACGGCTGACCTAAAAAGTTTCCTTGTAAGTTTGCAAGAAAAGACCAATCTTGTGTTTTTAATTTTGGGATTAGAGAAAAATAAGTTTAATAGAAATCATGATAATTTATCTATTTCATTCTAGAGGAAGATTTATATATGCTTATCAAGCGAGATATATGTATACTTTTAATACAGTTAATGTTCTGTCTGTAGCAGGGGCGGATCCAGCCTCTCTCTTTGGGGGGGGGGGCGGTGATATCATAAAAGTAGAGTATGACAAGCGAAAGCAAGTTGTCGACGGGGGGGCGGGGGTTGAGACACCAGCAACATTCCTATTTCTAGTGTAACAGGCAGGGTCGGGTCTATTTTACTGAATTTGAAGCTCTTGGAGAGATAGGGAGCGATCACAAGAAAAAACAAGTTGCCGATGGGGGAAGGATGCGAGCAGCATACACATTCCTAGTATAAGAGGCAGAATCGAGTCTATTTTCCTGAACTCAAAGCTCTTGGGGGGGGGGGGAGCTATTGCAATAAAAATAAATTGTCAGCGGGGGGAATGCCAGCAGCATACACATTTCTATTTTCCTGAACTCAAAGCTTTTGGGAATGGGAGGGGGATTACAAGCATACACATTTCTATACTCAATTCAAGAACAAAAGTGAGTAATAAAACTGTTACCGAAACCTTCAACGTACCTACTCCAGTGCCGGTGCAGGACTGTCGTAAATCTAATTAAATTTAAGTATTATAAGCTTTTAGAAATTTACTGCAATAATAAAATTTCTTTCAATTTAATTTCTGTCAGTGACCATAGTACACCTTACAGTGTATCCTTAGTGATTTATCTTGTTTGTGCTTGTTTTTATATATTATTTAAGATTAGTGAGATACCCAAAAGATATGGCTTCCACATCTATATTTATTCCAAAATCGTTAAACCAGGGCATTTTTTCCTCAACGAAAAACTTATTACGATGAATATTTATGATGCGTTAAGATAAAAATATCTAGATAATAATGTTAAAAGCTCTGTTGAGATGTGTTCCAACATGACAGGAGTTGGAAAATCTACTATATACCGAATACTGAAGGAGACAAAACGACTTGAATTGATAGTAATCCTAAGCTACATTCGATCACAGGCCGACGAAAAACTTCGTTGGAAGAAGAGATGTAAACTGCAATAAAAGGAGTTGTACATGCATTTTATTATGAGAAGTAGATCCCAACCGTCGACAAAATTCTAACTAAAATCAATGAAGATCGGGATTTACCTGAAATTAAAAGAACTGAGCTCTGGAAATTGCTCAGAGAACTTACTTTTTGCTGGAAAAAATCAGATCGGAAATTTGTTCTAATAGATCTCCGAAAAATGCCCGTTGGAGAAGGAAATATCTCTCTCAAATAAATGGTAGAGTTGCTAGAAATAACACAACTTACAAAATTAGTAATTTAACTGAACTTTTGAAAGATATTTTTGAATAAAGTTACTGCAGAAAATTGGGAAAAATCCATATAATAAAAGTATAAAAGAAAATGTGGAAACTCGATCTCATGATCGGTGAGATCGAGGATCCAATTATAATTAATTTGAGCGTAGATAGCTTCACTGACTTTGATTGTGAATTAGATACGGAATGTTTACCAGGGTAAACACAATTGATTATTTAAATTTTCTGTAACATATAAAAATTAATTACATTTGAACCCCTTTTAGTGTTTAGTTGTAATTCTGCAGATGGTTTAAGAAATAAACAAACTGAAACGTCAGGTGTCCTAAAAATGTTTTTAATTAATAATAAAATGACCGATAGCCCCAAAAAAATTTTAATATTATATGGACAAATTTATTTTTTTATATATGTTTAAGGTCTTGTATTTTTGACAATGGGTATTTTGTAAGTATTTAAATTAAACCTTCGAATTTTTTGAGAGAAAAAGAGTACGTTTTAGTCTAATGTGCCAAAAACGGTTTCTATTCCAAAATTAAAAATAATAAAAATACAGTTGTGATTTGTGTTAAATATGTCAAAATTCTCTATATTTTCTAATGTATGTGAATTATTAAGAAATAATAAGAAACAAAATAATATTATAAAAACTTTTTATTTTAAGTTTTTTACCGAAATAATATTCTATGCCATAAATACTTAGTGATAATAAACCTCCTTCCGACGCCTATCCTTTTTAACACGTCACACATCCAAATATTTATTGTTATCCAACCCAAATAGTCCATTATTGTAGACCGGTATTTTTGATTATAAAATTTCTAACCCATTCCTATGAAAAATATATGTGTCCAACAGATTTTGCCAAAGACACCGGACTAAAGAACACAGATAGTTTGCGAACAAAAAAAAAAGATAAAAAATGATTTATTACTCTTTCTAGTTCTTGAATAAACTATAGTATAAGAGCCAAAATCGGGTCTATTTTCCTGAACTCAAAGTTCTTGGGGGGGGGGGGCGATCGCCCCCCACCGCCTCCCCCCCCTTAGATCCGCGCCTGGTCTGTAGAGACCTAAACAATTTATAGTAAAATATAAAGAGACATAATTTACTAAATTTTAAGAACACATCAATATCATAAATACAAATGTAGCCTTTTTTATTTCGCGAACTAGCAATACGAGTGCTTTGTGAGGTTTGATATTTTAGACGGTATACCTACGTATTAAGAACGTTTTGACATACGGACGCTCTTTACATTATTTACAGTAGAATACATGTTGAGGTCGCAGTGTACAGACCCCAGTTCTATGCACATTGTTTACAGTAACTTCGATCTGTGCAATAAAAGTTGCTTGAGCAGGATATATTCTGAAGCAAATATTCGGTTGTTTTTTTAGAAAAACAATCCATTGACGCAATCAGGTCTTTAAAGAATCTTAGAACAGCAATTCTGAATGACACATAACCACTTTTTATCCAAAAATCTTCAGGGAATTAAGAGAAACAAAACGAATAAGACGTATCAATCTCTACGACACATGGTCTAAAAGTGACTATTCAAACATAAAAAATGCGGAATAGATAAGTCATCCGCTGTATCATCCTGATTTGGCAGTGTATGACTTCTTTTTGTTTCCGTACATGAAGAACACCCTACGTGGTCAAAGATTTTCTTCGCCAGAAAAGGCGGTTGATCCGAATATTTTGAAAAACAATGAAATCATTTACAATGAATAATATTTGTTGTTGTTCGTTATTCCTCTAATATAAACGAATCCTTATAGCATGTAATAAAAAATAATAGTTATCCTTAAGCGAATCCTGTTTAATATTTTAAAATACATTTTATTAAAAGCCAAATTTGTAGGTGTTAACGTTTCCATTTTTCAATTTAGCATTTTAACGCAGTTCACAGGCTATTAATATTACAAAGATCTAACGCTTGTTTTAAAAAGCTACTGACAATGTGAATTAAACAAAATCCGTTTTATTTGGAACTTGAAAATAGCTTTTGTAAAAAGCTTTTTAAACTACAAAACTGATTTCGAATATTTTTTTTTGACAAAGCATTACTAAAAGTATTAAAAAACTAATCTGGAGTAGACGTGAGAAAATAGTTTTACTTTAAAATTCAAAACCCTTTCCCAGAGAATATTCATTGACCTATTATGTTTTAAAATAACGAAGAAGGGTGTTTTAGGTACTTCAAAAATAATTTAGACTCTTTAAAGATCTATTAGAGTAGTATAAAGAATTTCCAAATGCACGTTCCTAATGCATAGGGCAGGGGCGAGTTTTTTTTTTCTGAATTCGAAGTTCTTGTGTGAGGGAATCGCCCCTCCCCTTGCCTGACTATCGAAATACAATGTCAAACATTCCAATCCTTTTTTTTGTGAGTTATGTCGATTTAAAGTTATAACTATTCACAATGCTTAATCTACATACCATGGAATAGCCGGATTGGAAGTACTGATAATTTCACATTTGCATATCCCGCCGAAAAAAGATTTTATCAGAACGTTCTACATAATATTTTGAGAAAGAATATTTGTATTTTTCGTGGTAGAGATACAAATTTTTATAACTTAAAGATTGTCATTTGATAGACTATGACATAGAGTAAAGGGTATTTCCCGAAATTTGAGGTCCTATTTAATTAAAATACTTCTAATACGTTAAATTAAAATATAATTTTTAATTTATTATATTTCCTCGCTTCTAATCCCTAAAAAAAACAAAATCGAATCTCAAATGAAATTAAATTAATGACTGGTTCGGGAGAAAATTTACAGCATACTTTGTTTAACTAATTTCATTAATTTATATTTTAATAGAAAGAAACATTTTAAATGAACTTTGCAGAACTTTTCGTTCATTTTGCTGTAGTACTTTGTATCAGATTGTATGAGGTCATACGACACTAATATTTAGAGGTAAAATGTATTCTATTAAATGAATTTTGAACTTTCAAAGTTTTAAACTTATTACTTGCAAAATATAGAATATTCCATAGGAAAAACCAGAGACTACGAAATACGAGGCGTGGCCGTCAAGTAACGAGACTGATTCTTTTACACGCGCCAAGGATGAACGGTTAACAGCTGTGTAGCGTGAAGCCTTCTCTTTCGAATGCGGTGCCTCCCGTGTCTATAGACAAATAAGTCACGCCGTGACCGTCGATTGTATAAGAACTGTTTTTCTGTTTTGCCGAAAAAGTCAAGGAGAAAAAAAACTTTTGGCACTGTCAAAACTAACCAGAAAAAAGAGAATAGAAAAGAGAAAATTTAAGAAAAAATAACTGAATAGTCACAAGATTACAAACATGAAACAACAAAAATCAAAAAAAGTGGAAAATGAATATGAAAGCGATAAAATATTAGTGTTTATTGATTCTTTTTAATCAGATTTTGAAGATTTTTCCGATTTGATGTCCAATAGTTAGGATGACAAAAATCTTTCAGTTTTGCACCAATATAATAGATTAACTTTTTAGCAAAACACAAATACCTAGATTACACTCACGAGCAACTTTTCATAAGAATCCTATCGACTGATTTTGAAAAAAGTATGCAACCATCAAATTTTTTTTCGAAAATTAAAGAAATTTATTTTATTCTGCCATAAAAAAAAGCATTGATGATGATAAACTACACATTCTATTTCAATAGATTTGATTGATAACAATCCATTTTTAATAAATATTAAATAAATAAAAATGTATTAAAGAAAATTCTATTTGTCTCTATCCAGAACCTTTAAATCTGCTAAGTGGTTTCTTGTTAGAATTTAATTTTAGTTTTACTTAATCCTATTGAATTTGTGTTTCTTTACTTTACTTTGACTTATCTATATTTAACTTAAGGAAACATTTATTCTGGGAATTATTTATGAAACTCAAGTAGAATTAAGTAGCTTTCAAGTTAGGTTTTAGGTATTTTTTGTGTAAGCCAAAGCCATATTGTCTGATCTGTAAGATTTAAAGTTAACCTAACTAAACTCACTAAGGCATTTGTCTCTTTTTATTTTTTTAAAATAATTTTGAAGTGGCTACTCCTAGTATTTTTAGGTGTCAGACACTGGATTTTTTTTCAATTTGTTGTTATGAATTATCGGTGTTTTGTTTAGAGAAAATTAAATAAAATGTAAGAACAATATATTTTTTATAACAAATTTAGATTAAACAGAGATTCGCTTAATTGTGGTGTGTTTTCTGGTTTTTGTCATAAAGAAAGATTCAAGACTTTTTAATATTTGAACAATTAATATATATCAATTACTTGTATATTATATATATATATATATATATATATATATATATATAAAAGAGGGGAGTAGTCGCGACTGATTAGGCAAGAAACAATGTTCCGAACTAGGGTTATCGGGATGCAATCTATTTAATTTTTTTTAGGCCTTGATAAAGAAACAACCCTTTTTTGATTCTGTTGAGCTTTAGAGAATTCATTTTTCTCTTTTGCAGGATATCTCTATAAAATAAATTAAACAGTTAGAGTATTAAAACCTAACCTATAATTATTAAGTAACTCACCAATGTGGTTTGGATCTGAAACAAGTTAATATGTGAAAACCAGGAGAAAAACGCACCATTAACACTTTTTAATTATATTTAGAGGCATAATATGATAGGATTGCAAGAATTTGTTTCATTTTTAAAAATCACAAAACAGCCAAACTTTTGTAGTGACAAATGTCAGGCGTCAACCGAGCTATATTTTAAAGATGGAACAAGAAAAGTATTTGAGCCTCCAGGACATGTAAAAAATATCAAACAAGTCATTTTCTATTTTTGCTAAACCTCATACTTGACTACGCCACTGTTTTACAGATTTCTATATTCCTTAACTGCTTAGGCCACCCGCGTCACTTTTCTCGTTTGACACCTGACATTTGTTACTACAAAATGGTGAAATAGTCGAGTGGGATGTTTAGCTGTTTCATGATTTTTAAAGGTTACACAAATTCTTGCAATCCTATCAGATTATGCCTTTAAATATAATTAAGTTTTAATGGTGGGTTTTTCCTCTGTCATATATTTACTTGTTTCATATCCAAACCACATTGGTGAGTTACTGAATAATTATAGGTTAGGTTTAATTTATATTGTAGAGATGTCCTGAGGGAAAGAAAAATAAATTATATATATATATATATATATATATATATATATATATATATATATATATATATATGTTATGTCGGATATTTTCACGGGTGTGATGTGTAATTAAGGGTTTTCGGGCATCCCGTGTATGTGTGTCAGTTCGCTCGTAGACGCCATACAGTGACTGTCTTACAGTCCTGAGAGGGACTCAGCCCATACACGGGATGCCCGAAAACCTTCGATTAAATAAATATATATATATATATATATATATATATATATATATATATATATATATATATTTATATATATATATATATATATATATATATATATATATATATATATATATATATATATATATATATATATATATATATATATATACAGTGAACTCTCTCTTAACGGACACCTCTATTCAATGGACACCTCTTCTATATGGGCAATTTTTGAGACAAAAACCATTCGTATATACCAGTCTGTACTTTTAAACCTCCCTCCAATGGACGCTCTCAACAACGGACACGGACAGTAAATTATTTATAAAAAATAATTCTAACGGACAAATATTTTACTATTTTCCTTTCAATATTTGCCTAAATTTTAAATTTTATTAAAGACACATTTTATTTGCGTAAATACCCACAAAATAGGCGGCAGCCAGGTATATTGGTAGGTAATTAGGGTTTTAGGGTTTTCCAAGGAATTTTATTGGTGCACGTGAATTCTATTAAGCACATTTTACTTTATTATGTACGTATTGTTAAAACTGCTGCGGAAAGGATAATATCATTTTAGTTGCATAAACGTTTTGTGACGCGAATAACATGGCTACCAACAAAAGAAAGTTTTTAAGTTTGGCAGAAAAAGTCGATGTAATCCATTATGTGGATACGAATAAGTTAAGTGTTAGACAGTTAGCAGAAAAGTTTGGAATTGGAAAAAGTCAAGCTAGTGAAATTTTAAAACGTAAGAGTGATATAATTAAGCAGTTTTCTGAGAGCGGAAACACCGAAAAGAAAAGGAAATTTTTGAAAACTGAGGGTGCTGCATTAGATCAAATTGTTTTCGATTGGTTTTGTAAAGTGCGTTCTAAAAACATTCCTGTTTCTGGTAAAATTATTCAAGAAAAAGCATTAGAAGTTGCAACGGAACTAAATTTTGACATGAAGGCTTCCAGCGGATGGCTCGAGAAGTTTTGTAAGCGGCACAATATTTCCTTCAAATCTATATGTGGCGAAGCAGCGGCTGTAGATTTATCAGTGGTTGCTGACTGGAAGAAAAAACTGCTCACTATAATGAAAGAATACTCTCCTCGTGATATTTTTAACGCAGATGAGACGGGACTATTTTTTCGTGCCTTGCCTAACAAAACATATGCTCTGAGAGGAGAAAAATGCACTGGAGGTAAGGCTTCCAAAGACAGACTCACAATTCTGTTTTGCACCAATATGATTGGAAACAAAGAAAAGCCACTGGTAATTGGAAAAAGCAAGAATCCTCGTTGTTTCAAGAACTCCTATGTAGAAAAATTACCTATCGAATGGTATTACAATAAGAAGTCATGGATGACAAGAGAAATCATGACAGATTGGCTAAATAAATTTGACAGAAAAATGCAGAGAGAAAATCGAAAAGTACTTTTGTTCCTAGACAATGCTGCGTCTCATCCACAACTTGTATTATGTAATGTTAAATTGATATTTCTGCCGCCTAATACTACATCTGAATGCCAGCCCCTCGATCAGGGGATTATAAAATGTTTCAAAAGCTACTACAGAAAGTTATTGATCCGAAGACTGCTATCGTCGATAGAAGAGTCTGATTCTATAGGGGAACTTGAGAAGTCTATTAACGTTACCAATGCCTTGATTTGGACTGTAACTGCATGGAAGGAAGTACAACCGAAAACTATCAACAATTGCTTTCTTAAAGCTGGATTCGGTACACAGGACAACGTTGAGCCTGAAGAAGATTCCGAGGACGATCTGCCACTTTCTGAATTATGGAAAAAAAACAAACACTTTTCCATTGATTTATTAAGTTATACGGAAATTGATGGAACTTTGTTGACTGAAAATCCCGATTTAAGTATTCAAGAGTGTGTACGTGAGTTTCAGGTGAATCAGGTTGTTGAAACATAATCTGAAAGTGAAAGTGACGACGAAGAAACGAATACTTCGAATATAAAAGACATTAATGAAGCCTACAAAAAACTAAAAGACATTGAAACATTTTTTGTATTACAGGGAAATTCTAACATTGCACAACAAATCTCCCAAGCTGTAAGTTCAGTAGAAACCCAAATTGTTAAAAATAAATTAAATGGCCTTAAGCAAACCACCCTTGAAAGTTTTTTTTTAAATAACAAATGATTTATGTGCATATTTTAATTACATATACATAGGTTATATACATATTTAGTATTAAAAACTTGTGTTTTTGCTAACTAACATTTAAACATTGACTACATATACGTAATATACATGTTTAAATATTTGAAGTTTATTTTATTTTCTCCATTCAAAGGACACTTTATGCTACACAAGTGCTGTCCATTCAAGAGAGAGTTCACTATATATATATATATATATATATATATATATATTTATATTTATATTTATATATATATATATATATATATATATATTTATATTTATATATATATATATATATATATATATATATATATATATAATTTTAGCTTACGGCACTTTTGCACCTAAAAGTAGGGGATTCCCAAAAAAAATATTTTCGAGATTGAAATAAATGACAAAGAAATTCCTTTCAGGTTTAAATTTTAGGCATTCGAACTTCCTCTCATTGTGCGTAAAGATTTTTTTGAAATTAAACATGGTGCATTCAATATGGCGGCTAAAACGTACAAAAATAAAAATAAGAGAGTAAGAAAGTGAAGAAAACCTTAATACAATACTATACAATTTTAAAGACTTCAAATTAGAAGATAAATTCGGGATGTTCCATTTTAAATAAGAAAGTTATTTGGCTTTAATGATAATACAAATCAAATTTTCAAGTTTATATCAACCCTGTATAATTTGTTGAAATAATTTTTATTTTACAATGAATTGTAAAGACTTCACTATAAAACCAAAACAATTTAAAACATCTAGCTTGAACAGGAATAAGGCAGGCCGCCTCTATAATTCTGGTCTACGATTTTTAGAATAGTTATATATCTCAAGTTTTTTTGAGCCTCTGTGTGTATTTCAAAATCATTTTAAATACTATTTCAATATATATATATATATATATATATATATATATATATATATATATATATATGTATATATATATATATACATATTGAAATAATATTTCAAGTTAGTAATTAGATTTACCGTTTTTGTCTCCATTAATAATAAAAACGTTGAAGTGCTCCAAGCGAGTAAAAATAAAATTCCTGCTGGTATAGTAAATATGTTATAAAATTTTAGTCTGCCGATTAGCAACGAAATTTCCAAAACAATTCAATCATTAGATCCATTTGAACGGCTGTTTATTAAGCCAGTAGTAAATTGGCACATGCAGGCAGAAATAATAGGGCGTAAAATCGCTTCAAGCGTATGGAAACGCAGCTCGTGTATCTGATAAATGTGGAATGTTATGGAAAATTTTCTCCGTGGTTATGTAGTTTTAATTGATAGAAAACTGGAATATACGTATTAAGGGGCTTTTCCATTTATTAAGCTATTTTACATAATCTTATAAATCATAAATCGATACCGTAAAAGATAAAATTACTAATCTGTACTGAAAGAACCGATATACTAAAACTGTATAAGCTGCGATTTTAGAACGACACATCTATTAACAAATCTGATAACTCTTTAAAATCTTAGAAGTTATATTTAAATAATTTTACATAATTGGCCTGATTACAGCGTACCAAATGGAAACAATTTAAATTATTTAAAATTATGTAATTTGGGATCGTTTTACCCAAATTAAATAAACCAGAACACATTTTAAAGTGATTTTCTGTATAAAGTTAGTTTTTACCGTGACCAAAAGAGGGTGCTATTAAAAAAGGATCTACTAGCCTCAATGCCTTAAAAAATGTAAATGCAACCCCCGAATTATCTTGACCCTACTTTAGACTATATTTGTTAGGAGAAATGAACTAGAAAACCTAATATTGATATCTTATTTCGTTTAAAATTTATCGCAAAAATGATAAAATTTTGTCACAGAATCTGCGTTTAAAAGTAATTAAAAGACTATAAAACATAATATCGAAATGAATTCTCTAGGGCTAAAAAATTCATATGACCAGCCTCTACACTCCTCTCATCATACACAATCTGCTATATGGAACATTATAAACAAGAATGGGAAAATATCTAATAAAATATCTGATGTAGTATTTAAGTGCTTTTATCCTTAACAATTTTTGTAAATATTGCTAAAGAAGTCGTCAATAAATTATTAAACAAAAACCAGCAAGAATAAGGTTTGCCAATATACTAATAAATTTTTTAGGACCAAAAAGCATCTTCTGATATCTTCACTAACTAATATAAATACTCGATGTATAATTAATGCTCTCTTCCCCGCACCTCTAAAGGACGTTAAAGTCAATCGTATTTGCAAAAACACAAAGTCAATTGATGATTGTAATAATTACCTATTTTTATTTTCAAAAGTCTTTCAATCTATTTTAAAAGATCAAATAGATAACTATATTGGGATTCATTTGTTTTTTAGGATTAGTATGGTTTTAGACTCAAAAAATTTTATTTCTCTCACCATTGATAATCTCACTGAGTACGTAGTTAGAAGTCTAGGGAAGGTGTTGGACACTTATGCCATCTTTTTTGATCTAGCAAAGAAATTTAATTGTTTATTGCATACAGTACCTGGACACCAGCATTACTCAGGTCACACTTTTAATGTAAAAGAAACTAAGGTTCTAGCATCAATGTCTGGTTTTTTTAAATGTAAAATTAGAAAATCAATCAAAACTTGTAAATATCTAAATAATATTAATAGAGATGCAGGTTATAGTCTACAACACACGCAGAAATCGATTGTAACGTTTGATCGCGGTTCGCTGAGCCCCGGTTAAGTGTAAATACCGGACTGTTGCTCCTCGATAGTCGTCCAGCATTCTAATCTCGTGGAATAAAGATCCCTGAAGATGCCTCGTCCAATCATAGGCAAAATATCGGATTATAGTTCTAATTTGATACGGTCTAAACCCAAGAACCATCATTTTGTAGCTTATATGTTTGACCCCAAAAACAAGTTATCTTCACAAGAAATAAATTTGTTCTTAGAAACTGAAGATACGGGATTGCTAGCATTAGCAATAAAGTGGAATGCACGCTCCAGTTTCTTTAACGCAAATGATGTTTTCGGAAGAATTAACAAAGAACATAAAGGAAATTCAAAGGTGGATCTCACCAAAATATGAGACTGAAATTAAAAAAGCAATTAACCAGTAGTGAAGCAGTTCCCGTGTGCAATTGTTTCTTCAGCGTCGGTGGAACGTGTATTTAGTACATTTGGTTTTTTGCACGCCGATTTAAGAAATAGATTGGGGATTGAAAAAGGTGGAAAATTGGTATTTCAATTTAAATTTTACAATGAAAATGCAAATGATGATAATTATAAGTTTATGATTTCAAGTTGTCTTTTATTTTTTACCTGTTGTAAGTTTTAAATATTTTGGAAACTAAATTATTTGATGTAGAATTTTATGGCATTTTGGTACACTGCAAAAAGGAAATGCATTAAATTTAAAGTAAATGTGCTGGAAAAAAACTTCATAAATTCGTTTACTGTAATGCATTAAATGTAATAGTTTACATTAATTTACGAAAAACGGTAGACTGTCCATGCGCGAATCCAAGAAGGGGCGATTGCCCCTCCTCCTTCCAGAACTTTGAATTCAGGTAATAAACTCGCTTCTGCTTGGTGCCATAAGAACGGAAATGTTGCTGACACCCCCCCCCCTCCCGTTGACAACTCGCTTTCATATTCTGTTCAATTTATTTCCAGACGTTGGCCTTGGCAAATGAGTTAATGAATGAATGTATGGCAATACTTTTCGATTTCTTTTTGTGAGAGTCGGTCACGCACATGTTTTATTTTTTGAAATCTGTAAAACGGTGCCTTATGTGAGCATCCGTCCGACTTCTAACTAGAATATCTTTATTACAACAGGTTCATAATGCGAAATCTTTACCTTTATTGCTTTTTCTAATCCATCCTTTAAATTCAAGCAATTATTCCCATTCGTCTTTATATTTTTGGATATATTTGAGTTTCTTTTTTGGTACCGATTTACATATTGCTCTCACTATCAACTCATTTGATTTTTGTTTTGGACGGAAGAAATATATTTTGCGCAGTTTATAACCACGCAACTGATCATGTTTAATGCGTAGTTTATATACAAAATATGTTCTACGCGAAGAAAGTCAGATTTGTATCTGTTCATTTTTTAGTGTGCACTGGTAAACAAGGATAGAAAAATAAGAGACTTACATGTGCGATGTAACATCACCTAGTGTATTAAAGAAAATTTGTCGACCTTTGAGCATGAACTCGTTTAGATTCCGTAACGTCTTATTTTATAATTAGTTAATGATAATTATATGGCATAAATATAATGTTTTTGTAATTACTTTAAATAAAATATAACCCAAAAGGTTAATGAAAAAACGGTAAGTTGCCTATGAAAACCGGTAGAACGGTAGCCTTCATCGAAAAACGGTAGATCTACCGTTAAAATGGTTGGCAACATTGCTATAGACTTGTTTCGAACTCATTGGTTTCCCTCAGTACCGGTAGACATGTACACTTCATCATAAGAAAACTGAGCCCTTTAAGCAACTTATATCATACTAAATAAAAAGTCCAACACAAGTTGCGCCACCTCCAGGAATATCATGTAATGTACCATGAATATTAATGTTAATTTATTTAATGTTAAGGTACATGTGAATTAGTTTTAATGTACAGAGGGTTAAACTATCTTTTCAGTTACTTTATTGAAATTTAAGATACAATTTAATCAAATTTATTGTACAACGAACTGATCTTTGAATTGCTTTAGATTTAAAGTAAATGTAAATTATTTACGATTTTAGGTATAAACTCTTAAAATTTAATGTAGAATGGACATTAAATTTGCATTAAATTTAAGGTTATTTTTAACAGTGTAGTTTAAAGTCACGTTTATCTTTCTACGTTTTTAAGCGTTGCATTTTAGCTGTTAAGTCGTTTGTGAATTTTTTCGCAAATTGTTTGAAATATTATAATAAACATTTTTTTAAATTTAAATCATGATTTCTACTGAAAAAATCAAGTGATTCAAATCGTGACCTTTACCGCTGACCTTACAGATTTACGTTAAAAAAATGTAAATGTATTTATAGACTGAATATTACTTTTCAAAAGCAATTTTCATTTTTACAAAGATTGAATCGAATAATTGGTCGGTTACGGTTTGTCGTTTAATTAAATTTAAGGCGCCGAAGAAAAATTGCGGATTCCGAATATACCAGCCTTATTTCCATAACCGCTTCAGGCGACAGTCTACTGTATATGTTCGCGAACGTGCCAGCGTTTTCAATTGATTAAGAATCTTAGTCTGTCTATCTTCTAACAAAAGATGAAAAACAAAATCTGTTAAGGAAAATACTTGCGAATCTGTTTTCGTTTCAGGGGATTTGTAGAGGTTATTTGTTTGTATCAATTTTTTTTTAAATAATTCTCAAAATGTTTTTGTATAGGCTGTCGTCAGAGAAGTAATGCCCCGAACCTAAAGGAAAAAAAGACAGTAGAAATTTAATTAAATATCTTAATTTCTAAACGCTGCTGTTGATCTAGTGAAAGAATAATTGTGCTTCATAACCGACACTGTCCTTCATGAAAATACTCCCTGCTAAACTAATGTGTAATTTCGATAATTTCTATCTATGTAACCCTACACTGACTTGTAAATTGTCGTATTACATTGTAAAATTTGGAGAACATCAATATGTTTTGATTGATTCCAAAGAAATTACTAGAATGTACCTATAAGATATAAGAGTTGTTATAACATACTCTGATGCGATGTTGCCAAATCTATGGTATACCTAAGTTTGGAAAAATTGTGCACAATCTAGCAACACTGCATTGGGACGTACGGGGATAATCTCCCGTCTAGGAAGTTATAACCCCTAAGTGCTTAAAATACCGTGAATATCCATTAAACCGCATGTAATTTCAAATTTCACCATTCGCCGTAGTCATCGCCACTTATCGAAGGAATTATGTCGTCACTTTTAGTACTCTCGATATCCGATATTTCTAGAAAACACCACTTTGGCTATTCTGTTTCTTAATAGAAAGTGATCATTCTCTTGGGTGAATAGGGAGAATTCCATCCCACGGTTATTCTCTCGATCGTGTATTACCGTATTCCCGTACAATATAATAGGAGTCAACATCTATTAAATTATGTTACCAAGCGTCTATAGTGTGTGTAACAAAATAAATTGTGCATTTAACCCTAAAAAAGAATATAAAAAATGGACATAACCCTACTTAGCAAGCAAATATTCGAATTTGAAATAAATAAAGGGTGTTTTTTATAGAGGTATAGAATTTCAAGTTGGCAACACTTTTTTAACTGGCGGCCATTTTGTCAGCTGTCAAGTGATTTATGTTTAGTTTGGTTTAGCATTTCAACATGAATAGACTGACGCCTGAACAACGCTTCCAAATTGTGCAAATTTATTTTGAAAATCATGGTTCTGTTCGAAATACGTATCGCGCACTACATCCATTTTACGGTCAACATAATCGTCCATCAGAACAATTAATTCGACTAACTATGGAACGTTTTTGCACCACGTTTACTCTAAATGATAATACGCATCCACAGAGACGTCATACAGTGCGTACAGAAGAAGTCATTGCTGCTGTAGAGCGTAGCGTAGAGGAAGACCCGAATCAGTCTATCCGCCATCGTGCACAGGAATTGGATATGTGTCCATTCACTTTCTGGAAGATTTTGCGGAAAGATCTTGGTTTGTCTGCTTACAAAATCCAACTCGTGCAAGAATTGAAGCCACACGATTACCTAGCAAGTCGTAGATTCGGTGAATGGGCCCAAAACAAGATTGCCGTTGATCCCGATTTTCATAAGCGAATTTTGTTTAGCGATGAAGCTCACTTTTGTTTGAATGGATATGTCAATAAACAAAACTGCTGTATTTGGAGTGATGATAATCCTCAAGTGTATGTTGAGACACCGTTACATCCAGAAAAACTGACTGTTTGATGTGCTTTATGGGCTGGTGGAATCATTGGTCCGTATTTTTTTAAAAACGATGCTGGTCAGAACGTTACAGTCAATGGTGACCGCTATAGAGCCATGATTACTGACTTTTTCGTTCATCAATTGAACAACCATGATGTGCAGGAGATGTGGTTTCAACAAGACGGCGCAACATGTCACACAGCTCGTGCCACAATTGATTTATTGAAGGAAACGATACGGCCACAAATGTTGGAAAAAGTCATCGAAAATGGGACCTCCAGATTAGATTACGTCCGAGCCAGCCGTGGCGGTCATATGCCAGAAGTCATATTTAAATTATAATGCCAGAAGGTTATCTTTCGAATAAAGTAAATTTCATATCAATTTAAAAAATTCATCTTTGTTTTATTCCTTTAAAAAGTTCTATACCTCTATAAAAAACACCCTTTATAATAATTACCATTTTTAACCAATTTAACATCCTTAATGAGAGACAATAATTAGAAGGGGAATTTTATAGAGAAAAAAATAAATATATACAAACAGAGATCGAAATATTTAGTGAAAAAATAGCGGTTATGCGTGAAGTTAGTATCACCTTAAAATATGTAAAGGATATAATGCGATCTAAAATTAACATTTTTATTTCTTAAAATACAAATTTAGTTTATTTTGGATTGGGTTGGGAAACAAAAATGAAATAAATTTTAAAGATTTCATTTTGTTTTCTTATTTTGCATATTCATTCCCGGATATATATATATATATATATATATATATATATATATATATATATATATCCGGGAATGAATATACAAAATAAGAAAACAAAATAAAATCTTTAAAATTTATTTCATCAATAAAATATTTTTTGCATACTTGATATATATACATAATGTTCAGCTAATAATAAAATTATTAGTTTTCCCTAAAGTTATTGATAATGTGTTATTGGATCTGTCTTGCTTCTTGTAGATCTGGGTTTATCCCTTGTTTTTGATTAGCATTTCCCATATTAAAGAATTATTATTTTTGAGGGCCACGTTGGATGGTAATGGAGCACTCTATTGTTTAAGACACCAATACATCTTTCAACGGTACTCTGCACTGAACAAAGATTCTTTCTAAATCTTTTTTCTGGTGTTCCCGGTTATGGAACATCCTCCAAAAACGTTGTTATTAGCCATGGCCTTAAAAGAAACCCTGAAAAAATTAAACTTGGTTCACTTTCCTTCATATATTTAAACATATTCTAAATTAATAACAAATTATCAGTTTATTGTACAAATAGTTTACATGAATTTCCAATGAGG
Source organism: Diaprepes abbreviatus (assembly GCA_034092305.1). Taxonomy (NCBI): domain Eukaryota; kingdom Metazoa; phylum Arthropoda; class Insecta; order Coleoptera; family Curculionidae; genus Diaprepes; species Diaprepes abbreviatus. The sequence continues at coordinate 1,742,540 of JASJET010000055.1, read as the reverse complement.
AGGAATTAACCCTATGGGTTTCTTCCCTAGATCATTTCCATTATATTGGAAATGTTAGATTCAATCCAAATATAGGAATTATTGATACTAGTAGGAAATTTAGCATTTATATTCATGATATATAATCTCATCATCAATTCTGGGTCCGTTAATGATCTTGTAGTTGCAACATAAGTGCAGTCAATGCACCCTATAATACCAGGGTAATTATGTATAAAGCCTAAAACATCGTAAAAACCTAGTTAGATATCAAAACTGTCTTACATACTACTCATTTAACATCGGTTTTAATTCTTAAAAAAAGACAAATTAAATATCAATTTTAAGTTTGTAAAATGCCCATTACTGCTAGCTGTTTTTAATTTAGGAATTAACAGAAAATTACCCAGTTCGACGAGTACATAATTCATTTAAATTTTGTAGCAATTAGGTCTACTCTGAAATAGCATCTTCTCTATTTAGACCATCTGGATTTCTCTTCTACAATACTCCTACTGATACTTGGCTAACTAATTCCAAAAAATATATTTAACTCAGTAATTTCCTGATAGCTGCCAGTTGCCTTTTATACTTAAAAGGAAAAATTAATATTTTTACTTAACAACCTTTTTGTTACATTAACTAAAGCAGGTAATATAATCCAACTAGGTAAAAAAATCATTAATGATTTATTGATCTTGCATATTCTAACTTTATAGTTACCAAATCTTACCACTATTTCTGGCAAAGATAATGTTGCTTTCTTGCAAAAACTGGGGATTCTAGAAATTGGGTTATTCTTAGTACAAGATCTCTTTCCACATCTTTACCGCGCCTGATGAAAAAGAATCCCCAAGTTTCACAAACATTTATATAATAGATACTTGCCTAAACAGCGTTATGAATTCCGAATTATATAAATCTCCAAATGGACGCGATCGTGGTAGAAATCGACGATTATAATTTGCCATTTGTTTTTCCCCTAATCTGACATCCTCTGGTCCACCATGGATCAGTCAAAATTACTCCATCAATATCCATTTTATATATGTATATTTGTGAACAAAAATTGATAAAATTTACAATATTTTCAAAACCATCATGAATTTTCTTGAACTTTTGTAACCTATATATATGGCATAATGACGGGAATGCAGTATCGTTCTCTTAAAATCTCGATGTTCTCTTGGTTCGGACCAGTAGAACAAGTTCTCTCAAGATTTGATAGATGTGACGATCGCCTCAAATTACCAGAATACGGTTTCTTACTTTTACATGAGAACCACGCGCATTTTCCATTAAGATGATCGTTCTCTCGAGAACTAGAATAGCAACCCAGATGTACGAAACAGGTAAATAAGCAGTCGACCGGAGGATTAGTATTGGGTATATGAGCGAATAGTGACAGCTTGCAACAGATATGGTATGAAGATAAACTGCAAGAAGACGCAAACGATTATTGTCAGTAAAAAGGACGTCGGCAATATATAGTTTACTGCCAACAACGTAACCCTCACAATGGCCGAGACGATCACATATCTAGGCTGCACGTTGAATAAGGACTGGGACCACTCTCGAGAAATAAGAAGCCGAATCGAGAAAGCAAGAGGTACTTTTAATAAGCTGCGCAACATACTCTGCAACCTATCCCTCAATATACATACGCGGATCAGGATTTTGAAATGCTATGTACTCTCAACTTTCTTATATGGAGCAGAAGCCTGGACCGATGCTTCATGTAAACATATAGATGCGTCTGAGATGTGGTGCTACCGCCGCATGCTTAGGATTCCTTGGATACACCACGTATCAAACGAAAACATCTTACAACGTATCGGTGGAGAACTGGAATACCTTACAAATGTCAAACGCAGAAAATTGGAGTACTTTGGACATATCATGCGGAATGAGAAATATCGCCTGCTCCAACTTATCCTGCAAGGGAAGATGGAAGGCCAGAGATCAGCTGGACGAAGACGAATATCATGGCTGCGCAACCTACGAACACGGACTGGAATGACATCAACAGGTCTGTTTAGAGCAGCAGTGAATAAAGTAATATGGACCAATGTGATAGCCAACATCCAAAGAGGATAGGCACTTTAAGAAGAAGAAGATACGAGCGAATTCCAAAGAACTTATTTTATAACTATACTTTCGACAAAAGAAAATAGTTCGTGGACTGCCTCCAAAAATATAGCAACTTCCTCGGTAATTCCAGCCATGAATTCTTTTTTTCAATTAAAATAAACCTTAATCGACAACGAATCCCTATCCGAACTACACAAATGACGCCTAGTCGAATATAAATACTCTTATGTGAAAATAAAGTTACATGTGTTCGAAAACAGGTAAAAAGTGACAAGTTAGCAGCAGTTAAAGATCTATAGTTTAAAATGTTAAATATTACTATCACTATGGGATAATACTATAAAGTTGTGCGAATTTTACTTTAAAACTAAATATATATTATTTTAAATTTTGCTGTAGTAGCCGTTTCAGTACATAAAATATGTAATTTTTGCTAGCAAAAGGTATTTCGCGTTTATCTCTGAGCTTAAAAGGTCCTTTTGTAACACTGCTTCGAGCAAGATAAAATTATATTTAACACCCTTGCTTGAAACTGAAAATTTACATAAGTATTTCTAGAACGCGTGAAGTGACATAAATATGCTACAAGAGCTACATAATATTTTATGATTTATATTGTTAAACCTTTATACCTGTATCCTCGGGATGACAAAAAATTTTCCAACTACTTATTCTTATTTTTTTATAAAAAAAAATATGTTACAGAAATATTTCAAGGGGCTTTAGTAGCTAAACTTATGTGAAAACTTGAACTGACATTGATTTTTAATGGCAAAACATGTAAATGTTGAAAAATCCAATATCCGGAAGTAGGAGTAAGTAGTCCCAGACAGACTACTCATAGTCTAAATGGAACGTAATGAGCAGAAGCCAATAAAGTGGCAGCTCTGCTCATTTTAGTTGTTTCAGTATCATCGAGAGCCCGTTTTCCTTACATGACCACAGTTTCTAATCATTTAACTGTTAGAATTTTAGTGACATCAAGATACTATATTTAATGTTACAATAGTAAGATAAAACAGAAAAAGGAAGTTCGTTAGAAGAACAACTAAAAAATGCAGTTTCAAGTCCACAAAAATAAAATAGGTTTTTTTGGAGCACTCTAGGAAGAGAAATTCAACTGGTGGATTACCACTATAGTTATAAGAGTGATAGAAGATTGTTTCTCAAGAATCAACTGAATAGTGAAGTATTTAATTGTTTCGCAAAGATGGATCAATAAGCAAAAACTGGTCTTTTAGGAATCATGAACTCTAAGAAAAGCGAAGAGGGCTTCAGCTGCAACAGCTGCAGGTTTAAATAACGTAATGATCGACCATTTTAATAAGCTTCTAGACAAAACGATGACAATAAAAAATTACAAAAGGTTCAACTGAAAAAAAAAAAAACGATTTTATCGACACTCGATGTTTTTACTGCGATACTTTGTATCTTACAAGATAATTATGGTGATTATCTTCGTAAGGATGAATCCATAAAGATTCTACCAACGGACAAGGGAAATGCAACGGTGATCATGGACATTGTAACGTACGACCAAAAAGTCGAAGATATCCTGGGAAAAGGAAAATATAGATAACTAGCTCGTGACCCAACTAAATTTATAGAGTCAAAAATCTACAAAATACTAAGGAAATACCAAGACCATATACCTGATAACCTACGATCGGCACTCACACCACACTACAATAAGCCTCTACATCTTTACGGACTACCGAAAATTCATAAAACGAATATACCATTGGGACCTATAAGCTCCAAAGGATTCTCCACAAGTGCACTGACGAAGTTTCTTTTAAAAATCATACAACCTTTAGAAGATAAGACATATGTTAAAAATTTTACACATTTCGTGAACATTATTAGTTGCATTAATCTAGAGCCAGACACAGATAAGTTTTGATGTGGAAAGTCTGTATACTAATGTATCATTAGGGGAATCACTAGACATAATCAAAACTAAATAAGTTATTAACAGGTTGTACACCGAAGAAATCAAGAAATTGATGGATTTTGTATTTCAGTGTATATTTAAAATTATTACAATCGGCCAAGCGCTTTCGGTCTCTCTATCGGACCATCCTCAGGGCTCAGACCCAAGAAACAAGAGAATATGGTTAGCAAATAAGTTCACACAGTACTCACCAACCACACTCACTTGTCAAAGGGCACACCTCAACCCTGCCAGTTCGAGAAAAGTCGCGAGCGTAGCCTCCACACAGAACAAGATGTATACAATTAAAAAACCTCAAGAAACATTTAAAATTAAAATTAAAACTAGAACATTCCATACACTGTGCACATTGACATTAAAACAATAAAACTTTTTCAATAACAACCCAAAAGGGTGAGGTTATGCCACACACAGTCATAGCATAATACAGCAATCAAACCCTCCAAAAACTAAAACTACATACAAGTATGTGAAAGCCTGAGTGGAGATTTTCTGTATGAGTTTCCATTTTTGAATTTCTTGTCAATTGTATTTAAAATCAAAAATTCATTGACAATGAGCAAAAAGAGCAAAAAAGGGGAAAAAGGGCAGAAAGAAAGGAGATTAAAAGCTTATTAATCTATAGCGTTACTGTTATCGGCCATTCTATTGATCTATGTCGAACACTTGGGTTCAGTGGCGTGAAATAATTTCCATTTTTGTAAAAAAGCAACAAATTACATGAACATAGGCGTAGTTAAAATTTGTTGAAATGTGTTAACTATTAATATATTTAGAATGAAGTGTCTGAAACTGAAAAAGATGATCAAAATTATTATAAGATTGCACCCCACGCAATCACAGCTCCAAGACATTTAAATTGTTTAATGATTTAAGGAAAAAGTTTGAAAATGGGGTTGCGGTCATTTACGTTGTTCATTCTTACATTGAGGCAATAATCGGGGTTTCTCTTTATCTCCCTGCATATTTCAAGATCTTCTCTGTAATCCAAGGTTTTAGAGTTATTACCCCTGTAGTGGTATTAGATTTTACTATTATGAGTAGGAGAGAAATTGTGTTTGGTAAAACTAATATGGTGACCAAACACAGAGGCCTGAGGTTTGTTAATATGTTCTCTAATTCGGACTGCTAATGGTCTAATAGTTTTCCCTATATACGTTGAACTGAGTTAATTTACACTCTTAAATGAAATCTTCACATTTTGAGTGTGGTTTGTTAGAGTCCGTGCTATTTTATTAGAGAAGTGACCTAAGTACGAGAGTGAGAAAAATGGTCCTTGCTGACTTTCATTGTAAGAAGTCGAGCCGTAAGCCTCTTGGGATTCTTTCTTGCTTTTAATTTTTTCTATATATTTGTCGATGACTGTATGCTCATACCCATTGTTTACGGCAATTTGCTTCAGAATGTTGACCTCGTTGTTGTAATCCTCCGCTGCCATGGGAATGTTGAGCAATCTATTAACATAGCAGTTTATTGAGGCCATTTTATGTTGTAAGGGGTGGTTAGAATTAGAAGGAATTATGTGGTCTGTTTGGGTGGGTTTTCGAAAGATTTTGAAACTGAGAGAATTATTGGTTTTTTTGATAGTTAAATCTAAGAAATTAAGTTTGTTTTCGGTTTCTATTTCTAAGGTAAATTTTAGAGCAGGATGCAGAGAATTAAGGCTATTTAGGACATCAATAGCCCGCTGTTCATTGCCCAGAATAATTGTAAAACAGTCATCCACATAACGAAACCAGTTAATTATCTTGCTCTCGGAAAACAATCTCGGAATTAGTGCATTTTCCAAGTTGTCCAGGAAGATGTCCGCTAAAAGAGAAGATAGAGAGAGAGAGAGAGAGAGATTCTCTCAGTTTCAAAATCTTTCGAAAACCCACCCAAACAGACCACATAATTCCTTCTAATACTAACCACCCCTTACAACATAAAATGGCCTCAATAAACTGCTATGTTAATAGATTGCTCAACATTCCCATGGCAGCGGAGGATTACAACAACGAGGTCAACATTCTGAAGCAAATTGCCGTAAACAATGGGTATGAGCATACAATCATCGACAAATATATAGAAAAAATTAAAAGCAAGAAAGAATCCCAAGAGGCTTACGGCTCGACTCCTTACAATGAAAGTCAGCAAAGAAAATTTTTCTCACTCTCGTACTTAGGTCACTTCTCTAATAAAATAGCACGGACTCTAACAAACCACACTCAAAATGTGAAGATTTCATTTAAGAGTGTAAATCAACTCAGTTCCCATCTGGTCAATAACAAACAATTGATATTTCATATTCAAAAAAGTGGGGTCTATCAACTTTATTGCCCAGACTGTCCTTCGACGTATATAGGGAAAACTATTAGACCATTAACAGTCCAAATTAGAGAACATATTAACAAACCTCAGGCCTCTGTGTTTGGTCACCATATTAGTTTTACCAAACACAGTTTCTCTCCTACTCATAATAGTAAAATCTTATACCACTCCAGGGGTAATAACTCTAAAACCTTGGATTACAGAGAGGATCTTGAAATATGCAGGGAGATAAAGTGTAATTTGTTGCTTTTTTACAAAAATGGAAATTATTTCACGCCACTGAACCCAAGTGTTCGAAATAGATCACAGAATGGCCGATAACAGTAACGCTATAGATTAATAAACTTTTAATGCCCTTTCTTTCTGCCCTTTTTCCCCTTTTTTGCTCTTTTTGCTCATTGTCAATGAATTATTGATTTTAAATACAATTAACAAGAAATTCAAAAATGGAAACTCATACAGAAAATCTCCATTCAGGCTTTCACATACTTGTATGTAGTTTTAGTTTTTGGAGGGTTTGATTGCTGTATTATGCTATGACTGTATGTGGCATAACCTCACCATTTTGGGTTGTTATTGAAAAAGTTTTATTGTTTTAATGTCAATGTGCACAGTGTATTGAATTTTAATTTTAATTTTAAATGTTTCTTGAGGTTTTTTAATTGTATACATCTTGTTCTGTGTGGAGGCTACGCTCGCGACTTTTCTCGAACTGGCAGGGTTGAGGTGTGCCCTTTGACAAGTGTGTGTGGTTGGTGAGTACTGTGTGAACTTATTTGCTAACCATATTCTCTTGTTTCTACGGTCTGAGCCCTAAAGATGGTCCGATAGAGAGACCTAAAGCGCTTGGCCGATTGTAATAATTTCAAATATACACTGAAATACAAAATCCGTCAATTTCTTGATAATCAAAACTAGACTTCCAAACGATACAACATTATCAGATCGAACCACGTTATCACTGGACGGGGTGATAGATCTTTTAAAGTGTTTACTGCGTATTATTATTTTCGACTAAAGGACAAGTTCTACGCTCAGGACGTTGGGCTTCCTATGTGTTCTTCACTCTCTCCGGCCGTCGCCAATATATATATATATATATATATATATATATATATATATATAAATGATATCGTAGGTTTTCACTGATGGTGGAATAAATGAGTCGGTTATTCCGGGTTTCATTCCGTTCGTTCAAAAAATCATTTTCACGATGTTTCGTCAAAATCTCATTTGGCATTTTCAAGTGCGGTTCGTCTCGTTACTCGCTGAGAGCTGATGGTGGCCTCTATTGAATTTCGAGTTTTGTTTAGCTGGCTCGCTTTCTGATTGAACGAGCGGCTTCGCATACTCCTTCCCTCTGCCGAGTGTGATATATTTGATTCCTGTATGCTGTTCTCTCGTGTATTGGTTGATTATCGTTGTTTTGTTTCTTGATTTTTTATTAATGTTTTTCATATAGTTGGAATATGTAAAGTATCGCCTCGTTTATTCACCTGTCCCGCTTTTTCGATTTCTAGAGCCTCTCTTACGACTCGTACCTTGTAGTTCGATACTGGTGCTATTTCTTTTGCTTTTTCGAAATCGATGGTATGTCCGGTTGTTTGGTGATGCTGAAATAGAGCTGGGGTTGTCTGTTTGTTTTTGAGGCTATTTTTATGTTCTTGAAGTCTTGCTGATTTGCGCCTATTTGTTTGTCCAATATATGTTTGATGGTAATCTGCACATAGAATGCTGTAAATGCCACGACTTTCAAGGTTGGTCTTATCTTTGGGATTTTTCAGGATATTGGCTATAGTTTGTGGTTTAAATATGGGCTGTATGTTGCGTTTTCTTAAGATTCTTCGGATTCTGTCCGTTGTTCCTTTTATGTATGGGATTACAGCTTTGTTTGATCAAGGACTTTAATTTTTAATGTGGTCTTCTCTTATCTTTTTATGGCTTTCTTTATATCTCATTGTGAGAAACCATTCCGTTCTAGAGCTATTGAAATGTGTCTTATTTCGTCTTCTTTTGTGTCGAGTTCTGTTAGGTGGAGAGATCTAAATACTAGTGTGTTGTAAGCTTCCTTACTTATTTCTATTGTTTGCATATATAATTTCGAGTCATAACAAAGTTATTGCAATTTTTAAGATTTGAATTTCGGAGAGGAAGTTCCTAGAAAAAATCTAATTAAAATAAGGTTAACTATCTTAAATTGCCTTCTTTGAAAGAAAATTTTAAGCCTTCACCTGTATAACGGACACATCTGAAACTTAGTGTGAAGATATTTGAGACTGAATAATGTGCATGTAGTAGTAGGTAGACCTAGGAACTCATGACCTTCAAAAATTTTGTAGATGCACTGAATTTATTAATGTTTTATAAATGATTATTAGATTGTATTTAAGGTACAATTATTACCATAAACAGGGTAACAATAAAGTTACCATAATGAAATAATGTTAGAAAGTATAGAAAGAAGAAAAAAAAATCAATTTCCATAGCGAAAAAAATTCGGTTTCTATATTTAAATTAGAACCACTCTTTTTTATATTACTTCAGCATTCGTTGGAGAAAGTTTAATAAAAAGAAACTTTTAAAACATATATTTCTGACATTTTTCCTTAAATAAACTCTTCAATCCAACTGCATATAAAATGTTTAATCTTCAGGAGCAGTAAATCTTTAAATAAAATTGAAAGACTACATAAAAAACATTCTATCTAACTTTCTTTGGATTTCATTTAACTTGTTTTTTCAACTTAAAAACAAACTTTACGAGGGTAAAACATTAAAAACTTTTTAAAAGGTTTTGTTAAATGTGAACCAGAATGTTTTACTTCACCATTAAAAAGCGTTTTTTCGATATTTCCTGTTTACCACTAATTCAATTAAACTTAAAACCGAGGTAAACAATGCCTTTTGGAAAATAAAGTTAGATTTATAATAGTGTTACATGGTAAATTTAATAACTGCATTAAAGTTGAGATGTCAAAAAGTTTTAACTACCAGTTTTACGTTTTATTTTAGTTTGTAACTAAACTCAATTTTTTTACGAAGAGCCTCAATAATTTTATTTTTATAAATTGTAAGGTAAACTTCATATAACATTCCAGTACAAAAATAATGAAGATAATAAAATAAATAATTTGTAGACCCAATTTTATTATTTCTTTCCTTCCGCATCTTATAATGTAAAATTATATATGTTTATTCATAAAAGCAAAATTGTATATAAATGCTTGGTTTCCGAAATATTAAGGTGAGAAATATACTTTTAATGTGAAAACGAACTGAATACTGAAATGAATTTTTTGTAACAAAGGGTAGAAACTTAATAAAAAAATATATATTCCTATTAATTCCGGAACATTTTTGATGAAGGTCTATGAACTAAAACGTCAAAATAATGTACATTATTTTGACGTTTTAGTTAGAAATAAAATAAAAAAATATCAAAAACAGACGTAACTCCCAAGAATCCAAATAAACTTTTGTGTTAAGAATATAAAAAAATGTAACTATATATATATATATATATATATATATATATATATATATATATATATATATATATATATATGAAGTAAATTGCGATCAGTAAATGCAAACTTCGTTCCAATCATATCCTTTCCGTGTTAGAGGTTGCACAGTTTGAATAAATTGCGATAAAACACAATCCATCCCATTTCACCACCATCGAGATGATGGCCCACCTGTACCACCATACCGAGAAGAAAGTCAAAACTTACCCTCCCCGCCACAGTGATACGGCAGAGGTACATGTTTCGTCTCTACTAGACTCATCAGGGTACCGACATGCACCTGTCTGTGCAAAGGACAAATCGGAAGGAAGCATGCAGCACTGAACGCGGCTTCGCCGACCTCCCGCCGGATGGCGTGCCGTGTGAGATGCAATAGCAGTGGATATATCCACATTATGCCGTTGTAGTGCTGAAATTACATTCAGCAAACGTACAACTATATGCAACTCCGTGTATTAATCATTAATACCGCATAAACATATATATATATATATATATATATATATATATATATATATATATATATATATATATATACATATATATACATATATATATATACATATATATACATATATACATATATATATATATATATATATATATATATATATATATATATATATATTACAAATGTCACAGTGGATGTTTTACGTCATTATCGGGACGAAGTATATATGTGAGGTATTGTATATTTTCTTGTTTCTTCCTGCAGTATTTTTTTATCACTATTAGGCAGTCCATTGTATCACGTCATAAAAATGTATGTTTTGTTTTTCGGCAAATCTTTTAATCAGAATGTACCTTCATCGAAAGTAATGGTTAAGTAATTTCCTGTGGAAGCGACATAGCGCTGGAGATGGTTGTTCCAATCCTCAGAGCAATGCTGGAACTCGGATACTGGAATAGCCCTTAGTTGGTCGGTTACAGTAGTTTGAATATTTTAAAGTGTCCCTACATGATGTTCCTTAAGGTATTTTTTTATTCTTGGCAAGAGGAAAAAGTTATAAGAACTCAAGTCAGGGAAACAAGAAGGTTGACGAATCACGGGAATGTTTTTACTGTCCAAAAACCCGTTTATTGGAATTGCTGTTTGACTAGGTGCATTGTCGTGATATTAAATCTCATATACATGATCCTTTTTCAAAGGTTTCCAAGAACCTTTCAGTTCAAGTGTTGATTTTTGGCCCTGAGGCACAAAATCTTTGTGGGCAATCATCTGGCTATTGAGAAAAACAAAGCACCATGGACTTAATCTTCGACTTGCTCATTCTTTGATTTTTTGCGTAAAAAGTTCTGCTTCGTGAGGAAGTAACTGTGAGCTAGAGAAAGTCATAGTTTAGTAAAGTAAAGATATAGAAAAACTTTATGAAGAAATGAATTCTGACAGTACAAGGTATGATTATTTCTCTAAAATGAAGATTAAAAACATGCTGTATCGGTATACATCGTAATTTTCATATAATTTGTACAACAATATCAGCAAAATATTTCTCTACAACGGATTATTTTTAATAAAATCATTTTATTTTACGTCCTTTTTCAATTTAAACTAAAAACATTGAAATGGGTATTACCTTTTTAATTATAAGTTTGCAACTGTCAATATTTAACTGATTTATCCGGACTATCTTTTATTTTTTCGCTGATTCAAACGACATTGAAAGTATTAAATTTGTATAAGGTTTTGTACTAAAACTTTTAAACACGTGCGAATCAAGACCTTTTCTTTGTATAGAGCCAAGAACTCTGCTACATTTCAAGCAAAAGGAGACGTGACAGTTTCCTAAGAAAATCGGTGCCAATTAACCCTAATTTATAAAGTACGGTGATATAAGTTTCCTTTTATTTTTTTGGAAAATACAGAAATCGCTATCATTACCGGGTCTTTTCATCTTTCCTGCTAGAAAGCTTTTTCTATAATAATTGCGTCCATTTGATTATTTCTTTCCATAAATATTATTTTTGCGCTCCTAATGGGAACACTTTTTCATTTAAAATGTGACTTCCACCAAGTTGCCAAACTCCCATCATATATTTAACCATTTGTTCCAAAACTAAACAAATAGTGTCAAATTACATATATATATATATATATATATATATATATATATATATATATATATACAGGTGTGAAAAATCCAAAACAGAACCTCTAAAAAAAGGGAATCTAACAGAAAGCGACGAAAGTTTGTATTAGAAGTATTCGGATCAGTGAATTTCATCTTGTACTGGCTCTGACCTGACGTTCCATCGAAGCTCCATTTGCAAATGAAACTCATATCTACAAATCTAATTTATCGATTTGTTTAAGGGCGTCTAATTGAAGCAATATAATTCGATCCACTGTATGATCCAGTAAGCCTTGGAATTTAACCTCGGCTTTTGATTTAGTAAAAGTTAGATACTCGTCATGTGGAGAACATGCTTTTTTTTGTATTTTACACACCAAAGTACGGCGAAAATATATTACTGCCTTTCTGTTTAGCCCAATTTTGTAATCGTTGATATTTGTTTCTCGACAATCCAATGTCAAATAGAAGAGCGGTGCACAAATATAACTGGGCGCGACGCAACCACAACAATTTGGCCGTTTTCTGAAATTCTGACCCACTAAGCCCGTCTAACTTCTTTCAGGTTAGTTCGGGACAGAAGATCGTAGGGAACGTCTACGCGCAATATTACCCCCGCTAACTTCCGTGCGACACGAAGACGAGCAGTACCTTGAAACGAATGAGAGGATGTATTTACTTTTGGTCTAAACTTATAACGTAATCGACGGAATTTGGAATATTTAATGACTATTTGATACCTTGATTGTTTTAAATACATCAAATAGACGAAATACAAAAAAAAATAGTTTTTGTTGGGCATTGAGCGTAAAGAAAATTGATATTTCTGTTACAAAATAAACATTTATTCTAATAAAATTACTAGTGAAACGCAACGGTAATTTTTAAGGAAATAAGCTAATAGACCACTTCAAAATTAAAAATCATTCTCAAAAATAAACTCTTATTCTGGTAAAAAATAAAAGTAACACGTTCAGTAATTGTAAATAAATAAACAAATAATTAAATTCAATTTAAATCAACAAAAACATCTAAAAGTCTACAAGAGGTGTTCAAACAGGCCTCCACTTTGAGCGAGAAAATAACCCAGTCTATTGTAAAATACGGTTCGCATATTTGCCAAAACTTCAGGGGTTGTATCTCTATTAGCCCTTTCTATCATGTTCTGACAAAACACCATAAGTGTTTCCTGATCTTTCGGAAAAATTTCTTGACTTATTCGCAATTTGTAACAGCGATATTTGTTCCGCTTTAAAATATTCCGAACTGTTCGAGTGTTCATATCAAGTTCTTCAGCAATTACTGTACTATTGCCAGGAAAATTAATTTCTGCTAAATTACAAACGTCTGTCTCCCGATTGGCTCGTTCTTCAGTAATTTAAAAAACTGGTTGCTCCTCATTATTATCAGTGCATTTTTTACATAGTTTTTAGACAACCGCTTGTCTCAAATTTTTTAAAATTTTCCGAAATTCTAAATTTTCAAGAAACAGGATGATTTTCGCACGTAAATGCAAATCTGTAGATTATTTACCAGAATAGTAGCACTTAATAATCTCCTCTTTTTGTTCCGTGGAATAAACTACCATTATAACAAAAAAAAAATTGGCGCGAAACCCGGTACTTACGCTTCGATGGTCTAAATGAAAGCAAATAACTTGGAATCCTCTTGTTGTGCTAGGGCGTGGCGTATGCTGCCGCACGCTTTCACCGCGCCAGCATTGTATTACCTCTCACCATAGGACCAAACTGGTAATTTACACTTACCATATATATATATATATATATATATATATATATATATATATATATATATATATATATGGGTAAATTTTTGAGCACGCATTAATCAGTTTTAGCTGCAGCCTAATACGTAAGGATGCGTTTGCTCCAAATAAATATATATATATATATATATATATATATATATATATATATATATATATATATATATATATGCTTTTTTGTTAAAAAAATAACTTTGCATTTTTTCCGAATACTCCAAACCAATAAATGTACGTCAATAACATTATTGTTTTCCTCTGTAAACAAAATGTAACGTAATACAAATATTGATCGGATTTACTAGTCAAAATAAGAACGAAGTACGTACATGTATGTTTTATAAGCCCTTTTTTTATTAATACTGTCAGACCCTTATCATAACAAATATAGAAAAAAAAATGACAACCACGGGGTTGTTAAAACTCTATTTGGGATTATTTGATTACTTAATAAATAATGTTCTTTTTTGGAGGAAAAAAGGCTTTTCATATATATATGAACTCAATTTAATATAATAAGTAGATCATCTTCATGATCGAAGGGCCCTAAATATGTCAAGCTTGAAACCTGTCAGTTATACATTACGAACCCATTAAAGCATTAATTTTCCGAATTTATGAAGTAATCTGTTACTATTATTTAATTAAAGCAAGATAACCCTTGTCAACAGTACATTTTATAAAAATAAAAATAAATATGTATGTAATGGCTCCAAAATGCGTGGTATTATCTCAACCGTTTGAGAGAGAACACCATTGTGACAGATCGAAAATTTTTTACTGCATTTTCTGAAAGCATACATGTTTAAAAACATGTAAAAAATTTAAGTTAAAAATCGAAAAGGCAACGAAGCTATAACTGAACACACATAGCATCGTAATCTGTGCCTCAGGTGACAAATGGTGCCTATACCTACTTGCGACGAGAAATCTATTAACAACGAAATCAAAAAAAAAAAAAAGACGAAAGAATTTACAAAGAGAAACTTTAAGTACCACATTGGCCGTTATTTTAAACCTAATTACTGCAATCAACAAAATTTTGAAAATATTATGCTTAAATAGCTTTCTAAATGATTAACAAAGTAAATTGTTTAAAGAGAATAGTACTGAGGGCGCCCTTCCACAATAAAGGAAAAAAATCCCTAAGGTTTTCCTTTCCAGAAGATAAATAATAAAATTAAAAATAAAACCTTCTTATTTGAGTTGGTTAGTTCACGTAGAACACAACTTATTTAAATGGAATTCAGACCGCCACATTGATAAAAGTACAATCAAAGCTTTTAGCCTCCGAACTCTGCGCTAACTGCGTTAGTACCTATCTCTCGTCCGTTCAATCAATAGATTTGTTCGCGGGTCACTTTTCGAACCGATTCAGAACTAGTACGGAATTAGTTCAGGATTGCCGTACAGCGCGTGCTCAGTTATTAACCAGTTCAGGATTTTTTTTTACCACGAACGATTTTGGAACTTTGAATAGTCCACTGTGGTATGAGCCTCATTATTTAACATACGGTGCTAAATGCTGATTAAACTAGTTGTTTTTTTGTTTTAAATAACTTAAAACTGTTTTTTTTAGGTTTTAGTATTTGTATTATTTTAAAGAAATATTGATTTATAATTGTTATTCTTATATAATATAAAGTCTGTCAGTTCCTTTTTGGAATAAAACGTCTTGTTTTTGCTGAATAGAATTTTTGATAAACAAATATATATTTTAACAGATCTCTATTGTTTGCTCTTTATTTTATCTTAAGTTCATATTGCGGGAGCCTCAAAGTAAATTTAATTCTAAACATACGCCTAATAAAAAGATGTGGGTTTTTCTAAACAAAAAATGAAACGCAATAGTTTTAGATCCATTTCTTTCTGATTCAAAAAACATTTTTAACAGAACTAAAAACTGGTCTGATACGTCCCTAACGATGCAACTTCATTTATCGCAATTCATAACACATGCCAGTTCTTGTACCATTTCTCAGCTTAACTGAAAATGCGGGGGCTAAATTTCCTCAAAATAATTAGCACTTTCAGGAATTTTGAATAACTTTAAAATTTTTTTTAATTCCTCATCGCTGGACGATAAATGATTTGACACAATGGGAGTATTCACTAAAAATATATATATTTTTTTAGGTTTAAATTAACACTTTTTTAACTTATTAATTAAGATTATAGGTAGATTAACACTAATTAAAGTAAAACCAATATAATATAATAAAATATATACTGGAACTTCAAATGCAACGAATGACATAAACAAAAGAAAAACTTAAAATAAAATAAAAACAATTGTCAAATAGTTGTATATTGCGGCCGTAGCATGAAAGCTGGCGCTGAATAAAATTCCGAACTTACAGTTCTTCTTCAATCCTTAGAACCGATAGAACTGGTTCAGAATCGATTTCGAACCGAATTATTTTCTCCGCGAACATGGAACTGTAACTAGAAATTCTGAACTTTGTTATCCGCGAACGCTACTATTTCAACTGCGCATGCATATTAGTTCAGAATCGGTTCTAAATCCTTTTCGCGAACAAAGCTAATAGTTATTAGTTTGGAGTACAATCCTGTGAGGCTAATTTCATTCGTTCTTGCTTATGAACAGAAAAAATCATTATCAAAAGTCTTTGTACATGTAATGAAACGAATATATTAAATTAGATACTATTTTATTTAAACAGTCATTTGTTTCCTTACGATGGGAAAATTGCTCAATTTAAAACATTCTCTAGGTGGTCTAGGCTACATGATTTTAAAACCATCCTTGATTTTAATCGTTAATTGTTTTTATAGTTGACGAGGGTACAATTTCTTCGACATATTTTTAAATATTTATATCAGCTGCTTATAAATCTGTAATAAAATTATTAAGTTCATGATTCCAGAAAACTTATAGACGACCTAAAAGTAATAAAACGTTCCAAGTTTGATAATTGATTTGTTTTGTTCTGTATTTAAAACTTTTGAACGGGTTTATAAGATATACACTTCCTGAGTTCCCACGGCTAAAATCAATCTGCAGATTGTTTATTTCATTACTTCATTTAGTAGAATATGCTTTAGGCAACATTTAATAAAAATAAATCGTAATTAATATTAGTTTCCTTGCATCCACACTTATTCAAATTCAACCCTAAGAGCATAAGAAAAAGAACAATTTGTTTTCACTAGGTAAAGACATATCTTTATTTCATATAGATGAGCAAATCCAGTTGTATGTTAACTACTTAACACTTTTATCATAACTAAACTCTAATTACCAGTTCTTAATATTTCTACTATTCAAATACAACTATACAACTCCATTGAAACTCATATTCTATCCCTATTTATATACCAATAGAATCTCCTAGAACTAACAAGAAATATACTAGTATAAAAGTTGAAAACTGTCTAGAAATATGACTCATCGATTCCTTGTGGCACATTACAATAACGATAAATCATCTCATCGGAATATTTGTACACGAAGGCGTATCAAAAAGTTTCTTCTAGCCCTCTGCCAATGAAATTGACAAGGTTATCCAGTTTCCTGAAAGTTTCATATTGATACCCAACATGTAAAACCAAGTCTAAAATGCGGTTGTGAGACATGCATTGTCTTTATTTTTGTTTGTTTGTACGACGCTTCGATTAGGTTCTATTTCCAATCTAATTAAAATTTTGTACTTGATAATGATTAGTGATAAATCGAACAAACAAAAATAAATACAGCAATGCGAATCCGACAGCCAAACTTTAGTCCTGCTTTAACATTGTCTACAATCATTAAACAAAAGTTAAAACCATAGTGACGTAACAGTATGTTGATTTTTGATGATAAATCTTTTTAATGGTCATACTTTTTGCCGAATAAAGTAGTTTTTTCTAATTTTTGGACTGTTCAAACATCCTGAAACCCCAAGTGTTCCAGTGACGCCATCGTTTATAGTTACTAAGATGTTTTAAATAAAAAAGTAAAATATAAAATGGTTTGCCATGATCTTTAAATCTATTTTAAGTTTTTCAATTGCATCTACATTAATTACAATACTCATAGCTTGTAGATTTATGCTAACAACTTGTCAAATACGATCGTTATTTACATTAAACTATCGAACACCACATCGTAAAAGGTAATTCCCCGTACAAGTTGTTTTGGAAATAAATTATTGTTTTATTATGTAGTTATTTTAAAATTTTAATTGTAAAATAACACCATTGGAGTTAATTTATTTTAAACGCTTGCAATTTAAAATTAGTACTATTTATGATAAATTCAATATTAATGTTTTTAGAATATTTTTTTAGTCATTCGCCGTTTTATAATTTGTAGCTTATATTATGATCCTATGCATCATTACACAGCATATAACGAAATCCCTGTCTGTTTGTCTCAAGGAAGTTGGAAGGGATATGGAAAACTATAGAAATAGGCTAAATGCTTAAAAAAAGTATTCAACCATGCAGAAAATAAATGTCATAAATTGACATCGAATGGCTATGTGGAGCAAGCGCAAAAAGAAATTTCCTAGTAAATTTGTTGCATGAAGTTGGCAATGTAAGAACCGGAAACCAGAGCAGGGTTTGCGACACGATCGGCATCCCGGCGTATTCTTTATGTTTAATACGGTTGTTTGTCGTCGTCCTCGACGCTTATTTTCTTTGTTGTGCGGTGCAGTATCATTAGTTAAATTTCGGAATTTATATTTGTGTATGTTGTCAAGACATTTGTATAGACTTTATTTATAATAATGCATCATTCTATGGTATTGTTTTGTAAATCGCGTGGTTCAATCCCGGAAATTCATTATTTTTGGTAAGTATCTACGTTTTTTGTATTACATCAATATATAAGACTATACTGAAGATCTTTTGATAAATCGACGATTTTAAAGTTTTGTGTGCGCAAGTGTGTAGTTTTTATCATTTTTGTTCATTTCATTTTTTTTTGATTAGAAATTAATTATTTTAAAGTTTAGAAGGTACATGGAAAACACTTTACTTAGAAATAACATATAGTTAATCCCTATCTATATTACAATCAAGTAGCCTCTATCCAAATTGAAAACAGTCGTACTCAAAACCTACCCATCAAACGTGGAGTAAGACAGGGTTGCGTTCTGTCACCCGGTCTCTTTAATGTATACTCTGAAGAAATTTTTAGGGAGGCTTTGGATGACAGACAAGAAGGAGTAAGACTAGGCGGAGAAGTAATCAACAATATTAGATTTGCTGATGATATGGCCATTTTTGCGGAAAGTATCGAGGATCTCCAAACATTAGTAAACCCAGTCAATGAAACGAGCTGCCGAAGAGGCCTTAAAATCAACATCTCAAAAAGAAAGTGGATGGCCGTTGGAAAGGTTACTGTAGATGAATGTCAATTTTGGCGCGATGGGAAGAGAATAGAGCGTGTAAACCATTTCAAATACCTTGGCAGTTGGTTGAATGTAAATGGGGACTCAGATGAAGAGATAATAGCTAGGATAGAAATATCGCGGAAGGCCTTTATGACATGGAAACCAGTTCTATGCAACAGGAACCTATCAATGCATATTCGTAAAAGGGTCCTGAAATGCTATGTATGGTCTATTCTATTATACGGTTGCGAGACATGGACACTAAAAACCACAACGCTAAACAAACTGGAAGCATTCGAATTGTGGTGCTACCGTCGAATCCTCAGGATATCATGGGTTTCGCACACTTCCAACGAGGATGTTCTCAGAATGATGGATACAGATCGACTGCTCTTGAACATTATAAAGAAGCGGAAAACAGAATACTTCGGTCACATAATTAGAGGACCTAAATACCAGCTACTTCGCCTTATAATACAAGGAAAATGGCTGCGTAACATCAGGCAGTGGTATGATTGCCCGGTAGAAGAACTATTTCGCGCAGCAGCCGATAGAGAAAGATTTCAGAAAATTGTAAACATGATGACCACCAAAGTCTGAATACAGGCATGGCACCTAAAGAAGAAGAAGAATCCCTATGGCCAGATCCTTTTTAACATTGTAGATTAGATAAGATTTTATTTCGAATTATGTTTAAATCCCTTTTAAGGCAGTGTTTATTTCACTAGTCGTTTTATAAACTGAACTTTAAATTGTAATTTTTCAATATAATAATATAATAAAAGGTTTCTCAAATCCAGTCCTGTCCCTTGATCTACTGCGCAAGTGCATCATAGCCACCTTGAGGGGAGTACAGAGTTACATGCGGAACCAAATTGAGTTTAGGGTATTCTCCTTCCTTTTACCCCTTCCAACTTCCTTGGTCTGTCTGTGCGCGACAATAATTCTACAAGAAAAAGCTGCATAACACACATTAGTAGACAACATGACTTGCAATACCACATGGACACTTATAACAGTTGTATCAGCTTAAGAAAACAAAAAGTCGTGTTGAAATCGGTAGTCGAAGTTAAGAACTTTTCAGATGTCCTTGTTACAAAACAATTAGAAGACAATAAACCAAAGATTGAGTTCCATTCGGGACGTTAGACACTTTTTTACTTTATACCTACGTGAGAAAGTTTTTCCATTCATAGCGTTTAAGATTATTAGGATAATCAACAAGCTTATAAGCGAATTTATACCTTTGTTTACTGTAAGGAAGTAAATAATTAGTTTTAATGATCCTTCATATTATATTTAGTTTAGACAATGTTATTTTAAGACGTGTATTAAGTTCAAATTACCGGAATCTGTTACATTTTCACATCAAATAAATAAACAATTCGGAACAGAAATGCATAATTTATTTGTAGTGTTGAGAATTCCGGGTACACTAAGTATTTTTTTATATCATCATGTCCGTCTGTCTGTTCCAGCCTTGTAACTTCGCCATTTTTTCTTTTTTTTGCGATGAAAACTTGTAGGTGTATGCATTTAATTAAGCCATAGGCAGATGCGATGCAAAATTGTAAAAAATAAATTAGGGGTCCTCCTCTTATGTGAAAAATTGGGCTGAAAATTTCGTTTTGTTTACATCAGTGGGATATCATCAAATCATTTCTAATCTCCGGGTTGTAGATTCCGTTCTGATATTACTCTTCATATTTACAGTATCCATATGAATTTAGTTCCTCCTCTTTTCCTCTTTTCTTGTTGATTCCTATTTCTTTGAAAGACTTCCTTTCACCTACTCGTTCTACAGGCTACCAGACTAGTTATTGCCGCTGTATTTTCCAAAGGATCATCCCTGAGATGCAGGCCAATCTTCTCTAAAAATCCATTTCCAGGACCAATACACGTCACACAAAATGTTTGGTCAATTACCAGGTTTCACAGCCGTATAACAACAAGTTAAAAGCAGGTGCTTTTTCTAGCTTGATATATTAGTGAATTCAAATATCCTACCACCATTTCTTTCCTCTCAAAATGTGCTGTTTTATTTCCTTCTTTGTGCATCTAGCACTACGCCAAGGTACCGTATTGTTTGCATGTAGCTATTTGATCGTCTCCTTCTAGAATCAGCTTTTCTAATGGACCTCCAAATCATAGATATTTTGTCTTTGCATTGAAATAGGGGGTGGAGAACAAGACTAAACGTCAGGAGCAAGAGAGATAGCATATACTGCTATTCGTCTGTTGCCCTTTCTGCCGTGTAATGTATGTGAAGCATTCGATGCTGGTTTCAGTAATATATGCTGAAAGATAAATATAGAAACAACTTAACCATAACTACCCTAAAAGAATTATTATTTGCGAACCCAATTAATTGGTAGTAGTATGTGCAATATTGAGAATCCAGAAGAGTTAATTAATTTTAAGAAATTGGGTTCTTACTTTTTAAAGCTGTTTTTAGTTTATAAGCTTTGTGAAAGCTCGTTTGTTTTTTATCATTATTATAGTTTCTTTGCTTTATTGTTTATAATAAAAAAATAATAAATATTTATATAACACGATTTATTACATCATTTATTGCTTTTAATACATTGCCTGTCATTTCAGTATAAAAATTCAGTACGTTCAAGTTCAAGTGATCGAAGCAACGCAGTTTTTGTTTTAATATAAAAAATATGAAACTCGGGATAGACCTGTTGTATGTCTCTCTATGAAATAATCTTTATTTAGGGTTATGTTTTTGGCACACACTCATGTTATAAAGTAAGAGAGCAAATGTCATTGTACCAAGTGCCAAGATATGAGACTGAACTGAATTACAATTATATTGTTGAGTTTTGTTTTTCTGTTAGAAGATCGTTTTTTCATCGAGATAATACTGACTAGTGTAAGAATTTTCTGCAGCCAAAATTATGGGCCATAAAATCTTCTTACTAGATTAATAATTGACGAAGCCGAACTTGAATAATACTACCCCACTAAGCTACAATGTAGTTTCCTATTTAACAATATACGATAGAAAATAATGACAAAATTATTCCACATTCATATATACTTTGCAGTCACTAATTTATTTGTAATTCTTTTAATTTATGCCAGAACATTTCATTGCCCTTACAAGGAAGGTACTTGAAGTGTCCGGCTCCGATTTTAATGAAACTTCAGTCTGTTGAAAAGGGTACAAAAATAAGATACAGGTATTTTTTTATCTGCGGAGATTCATTTTAACGGGGTCAAAAGACAGTATTTTTGAAATATCTCAGGTTCTAAGTGAGATATATTTAGAAAACAAACTGAAAATTACTTGTTGTTTGAAATTATGGTAAACTATGGTTGTTTCATCCCCAAGCATATTATCTCTTATTTTGTATAGGGGTAAACTATCTATTCACTAAAGTAATTTAACTCTGAAAATTATGAAATTTAATATAATTGTTTGAAAATATTTTTTTCACGAATACCATACGTAACTTAAATCAACGGATTTCTAGGTTTCTAAAAATAACTAGTAAAAGAGGGTACGCCACCCCCAAATAATTTTTTTCTTATATCTCTAGTTCTAACTAGATATATTTCCAAAACAAAATGGAAATTACTTCTTATTTGAAATGATGTTGATTGAACTAAGGTATTTTCACCCCAAGAATATCATCCCTTATTTTTTATAAAGGTAAACCATCTATTTGCGCACGTAAATTAATTCTAAAAATTACGAAATTAAATAAAATTGTTTGAAAATATTTTTTTCGCGAACACCATAATCAAATGAAGTTGAAATCTCTCAGGGTTTCCATAAATAAACTATTAAAATAGGGTGAGTCATCCCCGAATACTTTTTTGAATATCTCTACAAAACCAAATGAAAATTATTTGTTATTCGAAATGATATTAAACTATGTATATGTTTTTGCACGTAATTTAATTGTAAAAATTACCAAATGTAGTGGAATTGTTTGAAAATATTTTTTCACGAATATCATAAGTCACTCAAGTTGTCGTCTTTCAAGGTTTCTAAAAATAAAGTAGTAAAAGAGCGGGAACCATCCCCCAAATAAAGGGTTTTCCAATAAGAGGTGTTATTTTGATATTCAAAGAAAAATGCCATTTTTTAAGATAAATGATCGGATATTTATTACATTATAAAGAGGAAGGTATGCCGTTAATGATGGAAAATAACATCAGCCAAATGACCACCACGACCATGCCTACAGGACCATATCCTTTTCATGAAATTTTCCATAACCAAATCGCAAAGTGGCTGCCCTATGTCCTCGATAGCCTCACGAATTCCATCTTTGAGGTCTTGAATCGACGCTGGGCTGTTGGCGTAGACCTTGTCTTTCACGTGGCCCCAAAGGAAGAAATCGCAAGGTGTCACATCACAAGATCTCGGTGACCAATTGTGATCACCTCTTCGAGAGATAACACGGCCCGGAAACTTTTCCCGTAAAAGATCAATGGTTTCGTTGCTTGTGTGGCACGTAGCGCCGTCTTGTTGAAAGTAAACATGGTCCAGATAAATACCATCCAATTCCGGCCATAAAAAATCATTAATCATCTCTCGATAGCGCAATCCATTCACCGTAACTGTTGCTCCAGCCTCATTTTCGAAAAAGTAAGGTCCAATGACCCCGCCGGACCATAAACCGCACCAAACAGTCACACGTTCAGGATAGAGAGGCTTTTCAACAATAACTCTTGGGTTTTCCGAGCCCCAGATGCGACAATTTTGTTCGTTGACGAAGCCACCGAGGTGGAAATGGGCCTCATCACTGAAGATGATTTTTCGATGGAATTCCGGATCATTTTCATGCATTTCAAGAACTCAATCAGCAAAGGCACGACGTTGTTGATGATCGGCCGGCTTGAGTTCTTGCGTTAACTGAACTTTATAAGCCTTAAGACCCAAATCTTTATGCAAAATACGGTGTAATGACGTTTGTGGAATCCCTAATTCCAAAGAACGACGAGGAATGGACAAACCTGGGTTTTCTTCAACACTTTCGGCTACAGCAGCAATATTCTCGGCTGTTCTTGAGCGACGTGCACGGGTTTTCTTCTTCACATAACTAACTTGTCCCAACAGCTCGAATTTTTTCACCAATTTCTTTATTGCGCTCCGACAAGGTGCTTCATGACGACCCAAAAATGTTCGAGTTTTACGAACCGTCTCTGCCAAATTTTCACCATTTTTATAGTGAATTTTAATAATTTCAATGCGTTGTTGAAGCGTGTATCGTTCCATCTTTATTTATGGCGTAGTTTCTACTTGTCAAACGTCAAAAACTTACAGCTTCAAAAGTGACATCTACCGAAATAGCGGGCTTTTCAAAATGACACCTCTTATTGGAAAACCCTTTACTTTTTTTTACATTTGAAATTCTAATAGAGATATCTTTACAAATCAAAATGATATTGAATTAAGACATTTTTATTCCCAAGAAAATCATCCCTTATTTTTTTTTAAATTGCCAAATTTCAGTTGATATGAACACTACAGAGCTTACTGAAATTTTTTCTTTAAATTATTAAGAAGATATAATAATATAATATTTAATATATTCCATTGATTAAGCATTCATATCTGTAAATTATTATAATTCACGACAAATAGTAACTTCTAATTCTGTAACGTTCATTTAAATTAAAATTTAACTATTTTAGGAATAATAATAGATGCATGAAATGATGGTTTACTTTTATAAAAAATAAGGAATACTATGCTTGGGAATGAAAATGCCATAGTTTAACATCATTTTGAATAACAAGTAATTTTAATTTTGTTTTGTAGAGATATCTTAATTAGATTTAGAGATACTAAAAAATGTATTTGAGGGCGGCTCGCCGTCTTTTACTAGTTTATTTTCGGAAATCCCCAAACATGTCAACTTAAGTTACTTATTGTAATCGTAAAAAATATTATCAACAAGTTTGGTTTAATTTTGTAATGTCCAGAATTAAACTATGTAAATGAATTACAAGATTAATCCTCATAAGAAGTAAAGGATTAAATTTCGTAATTTTTAGAATTAAATTACGTGCGCTAATAGATGGTAGATAAGGGATGATTTTCTTGAGGATGAAAATTTATTAATTCAACATCATTTCAAATAACAAGTAATTTCCATTTTGTTTTGAAAAAATATCCCAATTAGAAGATATTTAGAAAAAAAGTATTTGGGGGTGAATTACCCTCTTTTACTAGTTATTTTTAGAAACCCCGAAACACCTCAACTTAAGTTACTTATGGTATTCGTAAAAAAAATATTTTCAAACAATTATATTAAATTTCATAATTCTTAAAATTAAATTAGGTGCGGGGAATAGATAGTTTTCCCTCATAAAAAATAAAGGATAATATCCTAGGGGATGAAACACAGGCGCGGATCCAAGGGGGGCGGTGGGGGCGATCGCCCCCCCCCCCCCCCCCAAGAGCTTTGAGTTCAGGAAAATAGACCCGATTTTGCCACTTATGCTATAGTTTATTCAAGAACTAGAGAGAGTAATAAATCATTTTTTACCTTTTTTTTTCTTCGCAAACTACCTTTGTTCTTTAGTAAGATTTCTTTGGCAAAATCTGTTAGACACATATATTATTCATAAAAATGGGTTAGAAATTTTAGAATAAAAAATACCGGTCTATAATAATGGACTATTTGGTTGGATAACAATAGATATTTGGATGTGTGAAGTGTTAAAAAGGATTTTAATCCTTGTCATAGGCGTCGGAAGGAGGTTTATTTTATCACTATGTATTTATGGCTTAGAATATTATTGCGGTAATAAACCTAAAATAAAAAGTTTTTATAATTTTATTTAATTTCTTATGATTTTTTAATAATTCACATACATTAGAAAATATCGAAAATTTTGACATATTTCACACAAATCACAACTGTATTTTTATTATTTTTAATTGTGGCATAGAAATCGTTTTATGCACATTCCGACTAAAATGCAGCCTTTTCTCTCAAAAAATTCTTAGTTATAATATAAATACTTACAAAATATCCATTGTCAAAAATACAAGAAGTTAAATATAAATAAAAAAAAATAAATTCGTTCATATAATATTAAATTTTTTTTGGGGCTATCGGTCATTTTAACACACTTTTTGTCTGGGTATTATCAGAACAAGAGGATCTAGAGTTCAACGTGTGAAATCTGACACCCAATTTGTTCTTATTATTTACGAGTATGACAAATAAAACAGAGAGATTTTTTTCATCAAATTTTTATATTTAAGTGGTAACTTACCTACAAATAGTGAACATAAGTTCTTTAAAGGACACTTTACTGTTCCATCATATGTATAATTCTTGGAAAGGCTATCTGTCATTGTTACAATAAAATATCTTTTAATAAGGTAATAGGTGTAATTTCCTCCAATTTTCGCTAATTGTAAATCCTAAAATTATATTACTTTATTGAATACAAGAAGTTAAATATAAATAAAAAAAAATAAATTCGTTCATATAATATTAAATTTTTTTTGGGGTTATCGGTCATTTTATTATTAATTAAAAACATTTTTAGGATATTTGACGGTTCATTTATTTCTGAAACCATCTGCAGAACTAAAATAAACACTAAAAAGGGATTGAAATGTAATTTATTTTAATAAGTTACAGAAAATTTAAATAATAAATTGTGTTTAGGCTGGTAAACATTACGTATCTAATTCGTAATCAAAGCCAGTGAACCTATCTGCACAAAAAATTAATTATAATTGGATCTTCTATCTCACCAATCATGAGATCGAGTTTTCACATTTTCTTTTATGCTTTTATTATATGGATTGTTCCCAATTTTCTGTACTAACTTTATTCCAAAAATCTTTCAAAAGTTCAGTTAAATTACTAATTTTGTAAGTTGTAATATTTCTGGCAACTCTACCTTTTACTTGAGAGAGATATTTCCTTCTCCAACGGACATATTCCAGACGATCTATAAGAACAGATTTCCTATCTGCTTTTTTCCAGCAAAAATTAAGTTCTCTTAGCAATTTCCAGAGCTCAGTTCTTTTAATTTCAGGTAAATCCCGATCTTCATTGATTTTACTTAGAATTTTGTCGACGGTTGGGATCTGCTTCTCATAATAAAATGTGTGTACAACTTCTTTTATTGCAGTTTACATCTCTTCTTTCAACGAGGTTTTTTGTCTGCCCCTGATCGAATGTGGCTTGGGAGTACTAACAATTCCAGTCGTTTTTTCTCCTTCAGTATTCGGTACATAGTAGATTTTCCAACTCCTGTCATGTTGGAACATAACTCAACAGAGTTTTTAACATTATTATCTAGATATTGATATCTTAAGGCGTCATAAACATTTGTCGTAATAAGTTTTTTATTGAGGAAAAAATGCCCTGGTTTTAACGATTTTGAAAGCCATATCTTTTGGGTATCTCATTAATCTCAAATAATATGTAAAAACAAGCATAGACACGATAAATTATTAAGGATACACTGTAAGGTGTACTTTGCTCACTGACAGAAATTAAATTGAACTACCAGAAATTTTATTGTAGCAGCAAATTTATAAAAGTTTGTAATGTTTAAATTTAATTAAATATAATTAGATTTACGGCAGTCCTCAGATACCTGCGGCACTGGAGCAAGTACGTTGGAGGTTTCGATAACAGTTTTATTAATCTCTCTAGTTCTTGAATAGAGTATAGGAATGTGTATGCTTGCGATCGCCCTTCCCCTTCCCAAAAGCTTTGAGTTCAGGAAAATACAACCGATTCTGCATTTTATATTAGGAATGTGTATGCTGCTGGCAGTCCCGTTGACAACTTGTTTTTCTTGCGATAGCCCCCCCCCCCCCAAGAGCTGTGAATTCAGGAAAATAGACCCGATTCTGCCTCTTATACTAGGAATGTGTATGCTGCTCGCATCCTCCCTCTCTGTCGGCAACTTGTTTTTCTTGTGATCGCCCCCTCCTCTCAAACAGTTTCAAATTCCTGAAAAATAGACCCAACCCTGCCTTTTACACTAGAAATGGGAATGTTGCTGATGTCTCCTCCCCCCCCCCCCCCCCCCCGTCGACAACTTGCTTTCGTTTCGTTTGCACTTTTGAGATATCACCGCCCCCCCCCCCCCCAAGGAGAGAGGCTGGATCCGCCCCTGATGAAACAACCATATGAATCTCCACAGATAAAAAAATACTTGTCTCTTATTTTTGTACCCTTTATAATATATTGAAATTTTATTCAAATCGGAGCCGGGCACTTCAAGCACCTTCTTTGTTAGTCTTCCAGATCAGAGCTCACATTTTAAGATTTTAAGGACCTAGGAAACTAGGTATTAAATTTTAGCTAATACACAAAAAGGCCAAGCCACAAACATCAAACCAGATTAATGAATACCAATTAAATTTAAATTATGTCCTTGTCGCAGCCCGGGTCCGAAACGTGCGTATGTTTCTTTATTTACTGCAACCCACATGTACCAATCCAATTCTAAATAAAATTCCTCGATATAGAATTTCTATATATATTTCATTGACTGTTAAAATTAGATAGATTTTCACTGAATATGTAATTTGTTTTTTTTTATCGCAAAGAAAAGCGCAACAAACAATTTTAGCTACACGTGCCTGATAATGTTACAATACTCATTCATGGAAAAAAGTGGGCTATTGATTTAGGGTACGCTGTCAACCTAATTTATTTTTTTAATTAACAAGATTTTGCGTAACAAACAGGATTTAATTATAAACGAAAGCAAATGATACGCAGTTTTTTCAGGAAATAAAATTAATTATTACTTTTATTTATTTTTTTATTCATTTCAGTTCGCTCAGGCAATATGGCAGAAACATTTCTTTTTCGAAAAAAAAACTATGAAATTTATGAAGAAGAAAAATGTAAATGTTTTTCTTCTCTCTCGGGAGAATGCGTAAACAAGTCAATTGACGGATGGTGAAATGTCCACAACGAAACTGTAATACCTTCAACTATAACAACGGAAGATGGACTAGCATTTCTCTATGAAACTAAAAAACCTCCGAAAAGTCCCAAATTTCGGAATCTCTAACGAAACTTTGTTGTGATCTAATTCCTTCATGCGAACTAAAATATCAATGTTATATAAAGTCTTTCGTGATAGTGTTGTGAATACACGCTTATTTTACGACAAAATATTAAATTTTAAATTTAATATTGCCCCAAAACTCCCTAAACAAAATAATCTAAATAATACGGCATACAGTGCTAAAACTACCATTCTTTGATTGCGGGGAAACCCAGAAATTAACCGGCGCTTTGGCTCGGTGCTTCCCCTAATTCAGAATGTGACGTCACCACTACTATAAAAGCTAGAAGGCAGCGGCGTAATTAAGGACTTTACGGGTTGCTCTTTTAGAGTCAACTTGTCCTTTTTTCCGATCGAGCTTAGCTCTCGGGGGCCACGTTGACTGTACTATTTTTTAGGCAGCTCGTGGTTCTTAAAGTAGGTTGTCTTTGACAACATATTATACTACAGAAAATACAGATCGTGCACGTATTTTAATTCCTGATACTGACACCGTCCATAAAAAGACGAGGTCAGTGGCGCGTACGAGTTACTGAACCGACGCGTCCTGACTTTTAAACATTATTACCAGAACGTGACAAAGTGGAGAAAACCTGATATTGACACTGCGACTAATAGTCAACTTCGTGTTGACCATAAAGTTATGAATACTGATCTTGACAAATCCCGAACGTGACAGTGAAGAGGAAATAATCCTGAACTTGACTTGCGGAAAACAGTACTGATGTAAAAAAAAACAGTGAATA
Source organism: Diaprepes abbreviatus (assembly GCA_034092305.1). NCBI lineage: Eukaryota > Metazoa > Arthropoda > Insecta > Coleoptera > Curculionidae > Diaprepes > Diaprepes abbreviatus. The sequence continues at coordinate 1,712,704 of JASJET010000055.1, read as the reverse complement.
AAAAGTTAACTAAGAGTCAAGGACGAGTGTTACTTGATAACCTCTTCCTAATTGGCTCATTCCTTAGAAGCGTTCCTTTGAAAAAATAAAATTTGGTGAAGGTGAGGCGGCTAGAGTTTTCATTCTGGTCGGGAGGTTTGGCGGGACTTCACAAACAACCCCTGATTTGTGTTAAAACTCAGGTTTTACACAATTGATAATGCAAAAAAAAAATTCTTAAAATAAATTAGTCCCGAAGGACACGAACTTCCACATTTCCGGAAGGATAAAATTAATCCAATAAACCCGGTAAATAGGTCCATATTCTCGGAGATGGGTACAAAAATACCGAAAAATAGCGAGATGCAGTGACGTCTCGTTAGAATCGAAAAATAATTAAAAAAAAAAATAGTTAAAATCGCGAAAGGTAGTTGAAAGAGACCCTTGGAGAAAACTAACAAAATTTCGGAAAATTCAAAATTAAATTAAAAAAAAGAACACTCATCATCCGATTAATACGACAATAGATAACGCAGCCAATATGACTGATATGAGAAAAAGTATTGAATAAAAAGACGGTTCCAAAATTATAACCTATAATTGCTCGCCACATATTTTATATAAAAAAACACATTGTTCGAATAACCAAATATTTCCGTAAAAATCACCTATCCCGAGCGAAACTCAACCAAGCAGGGACAAAACTTTAGTTGTTCCGAGCGATGTGCTTTGGAATAGCATTGCTGACTGTTTAGAAATGTATGTTTCTCAGTGGGACATAATATTAAAAATCTGTGAGGAAAACAAAAAAAAATCCGCCATACAGTGGACTTAACACGCAATGGAAGATTATGAAAATATTTTGAAAAGTATAGCAGTGGCCCCTGATTTTGCAAAAAAACAATGCAATTCTTTCAAATGCTATAGAGCAGAGCCAAACATACACGTTTAAAACACCTAAACCAAAAAAACACTCAAACATGAATATCGAAGACACAGAAAATTAAAAATATCCTAGAAGATGCTGCCTACAAGCCTGTGCCACTGTACTAAGGTATCCTACTGCCCTCAGGAAAATTATCTACAGGAAAAATCCACCAGGTGCCCAAAACTTTACAGACAGCAACATACCCTAACGATCCACAACTCTTTCAATCGACGCGGATCCAGGAGGGGAGACAAGCGCCCTCTTCAAGGGTTTTCAGTTCAGGAAAAGAGACCCGATTCTGCCTTTGATACTAGGAATGGGTATGCTGCTGTCATCTCCCCCTCTCCCGTCGACAACTTGTTTTTTCTTGCGATCGCCCCCTCGAGAGCTTTGAGTTCAGAAAAGTAGATCCGACCATGCCTTTTACACTAGAAATGGGAATGTTGTTGGCTTCTCCCAACCTGGTTTCGCTTGCCATACTGTATTTTTTGATATCACCGCCCCCCAAATGAGAGAGGCTAAATCCGTCCCTGTATACAACTACATGTGAAAAAGACCATATCTTATTCGGAACAGTTTATAATTATTTTACCATCCATAATACTTGCATATATGGCAGGTTAGTATCCAAGAACACAAATGGATAAAACACTGGACCAGGTCATCCAAAGGGGAGATTTTCCAACTCACATTATGGTTTTTAACAGATATTGGGATAGAACGACCTATTTCTTATTGGATAGACAGATATGGGGTAGCTAAAAGTACAAGGGGTTATAGAGAAAAACTTTAAACACAAAAGTTTTAGGAAATCAAATGGTGACCCCGACTAGTGGTATCAATAACATATGAGGTCAAATTACATCTATAAATTTATGTACAATCAGCCGAACACTTGAAAATAAGGAGTAATTTTTTTAATGTTAATTTTTTTTAATGCGAACACGGTTCGGAAAATGAAAAGGAAGGCAAATTTTATCTCAGATGTCATCATAAACAACTTGAGCCTTTAAACTCTGAAGGTCATATTAAGGTCAAATATAAGAACATCAGAATAATTTACCAGGAGTAAATTGTCGGGAAAATTGTTGTCTGGCTATCTGGTGATACGCTTAGATTTCACCTTGACTATGACCTTCAGGGTTATTTCAAAATTAATTTGATTTCTTAATCGCAACGCATATTTTTGACCCTGGAAATTGAAAGGCAGAAAATTTTACATTTAGATATGACCTTTAGATCTTTGGCCTCTGACACATCAATTCTTATTGGAAAATATCCTGAACCACAGTTGTACAAAACAAAAATCGTGACCATCCGATAAATTAGCCTATTTCGTGGACCTCATATTTGAAACCAAAATGTGTGCTATTTGAAAGTTTATGATAAGATAAAGTTCTAGGAAAAGTTTCAAGATAAGCATTCATTTCATTTTTGAGAAATTAATTGTCAAAATTGACGAAATTCAGTCGCATATTGGGTTTCAGTTGAATAAAATTTTGAGATTAAAAATCTAATATCTCGATAATGGAAGAAGATAAACAAGTTTATCTTATTTCATTTTAAAATTTAGGTTACCTAGAATATCAAAAAAATATCAGTGACATAAAAAAATTGTTAAATTCACTGCTTAGACAGGGTAAATCTGCCCCAATGCAAGATAAATGGAAATAAAATATAAAAATGTATGAAAAAATAAAGCTGATCATGGAACAGCAATCGCCATATATTTATGGGGTTAAAACAACCCTTTTCAGTCAAAAAAAGCCAAAAAATACCTATAAAAATAAAAATATATATATGTCTGCATCATATAAACTATAAAAAAAATGGAAGATATTTGCATCAGATCCAATACAAATATACTTAATAAAAAAAGGTAAAACTACCCCGAAACTACTCCCAACCCGCGCTAAGGATGGATTCCTGTTAGTAAATCACGGTCAAGCTCTTTTAGCGGTCAAACGTCATCGAGATAAATAATTTAAGAAAAAAAATCTTCTGTCCAACCTGCAGGGTTGGAAATAAAAAATAAAATTCTCTTCTCATCCCTATTTTCTCTGCCAAACGTGAGTTTCTGTTAGTAAATCAGGGCCAAACTTGTTTTACAGCCAAGTGTCATCGAAATAAATAATTGAAGAAAAAAGATGTTCAATCTAAATTACAGGGTTGAAAGTAAAAAAATAAAATTTTGATCTCAAATAATAAAAATAAATTACTTCAAGCCAGATTTGTATTTGTATTGGATCTGATGCAGATATATTTTTCATAAAGGGTGTTTTTTATAGAGGTATAAAACTTTAAGTTGGCAACACTTTTTTAACTGGCGGCCATTTTGTCAGCTGTCAAGTGATTTATGTTTAGTTTGGTTTGGCATTTCAACATGAATAGACTGACGCCTGAACAGCGCTTCCAAATTGTGCAAATTTATTTTGAAAATCATGGTTCTGTTCGAAATACGTATCGCGCACTACGTCCATTTTAAGGTTACCATAATCGTCCATCAGAGCAATTAATTCGATTAACTATGGAACGTTTTCGCACCACGTTTACTCTAAATGATAATACGCATCCACAGAGACGTCGCACAGTGCGTACAGAAGAAGTCATTGCTGCTGTAGAGCGTAGCGTAGAGGAAGACCCGAATCAGTCTATCCGCCATCGTGCACAGGAATTGGATATGTGTCCATCCACTTTATGGAAGATTTTGCGGAAAGATCTTGCTTTGCGTGCTTACAAAATCTAACTGGTGCAAGAACTGAAACCACACGATCACCTAGCAAGGCGTAGATTCGGCGAATGGGCCCAAAACAAGATTGCCGTTGATCCCGATTTTCATAAGCGAATTTTGTTTAGCGATGAAGCTCACTTTTGTTTGAATGAATACGTCAATAAACAAAACTGCCATATTTGGAGTGATGATAATCCTCAAGTTTATGTTGAGACACCGTTACATCCAGAAAAATTGACTGTTTGGTGTGCTTTATGGGCTGGTGGAATCATTGGTCCATATAGAGCCATGATTACTGACTTTTTCGTTCATCATTTGCACAACCATGATGTGCAGGAGCTGTGGTTTCAACAAGACGGCGCAACATGTCACACAGCTCGTGCCACAATTGATTTATTGAAGGAAACGTTTAGTAACCGCATAGTTTCACGTTTTGGACCCGTGAATTGGCCTCCAAGATCGTGCGACTTAACGCAGCTAGACTACGCCGATAAGCCCGAAACGATTGATCACTTGGAAGACAACATTCGCCGCGTTATTGCCGATATACGGCCACAAATGTTGGAAAAAGTCATCGAAAATTGGACCTCCAGATTAGACTACGTCCGAGCCAGCCGTGGCGGTCATATGCCAGAAGTCATATTTAAATTATAATGCCAGAAGGTTATCTTTCGAATAAAGTAAATTTCATGTCAATTTAAAAAATTCATCTTTGTTTTATTCCATTTAAAAGTTCCATACCTCTATAAAAAAACACCCTTTATTTCTTGTAATGTACATTATGCAGAATTTATCTTCTTAAAATTTTCTAAAATATTTTTTAGCATTTTATATTGATAGGGGTTGTTTTCACTCCCACGGAAGGGTGAATGTCAATAAAAACGAACCATAAATATATGGCAATTGCTACTTAATAATCAGCATAAATTTATTTTCATTTTTCTTGAATGGGGGTAGTTTTACCTTGTCCAAGGAGTGAATTTAACAATTTCTTTACGTCACTAATATTTTTTGTTATTTTACGTGATCTGATAAGATAACTTGTTAATCTTATTTCATTTTCAAGATATTAGATTTTTAATGTCAAAACTTTTATTCAACTGAAGTATATTATGCCACTCAATTCCCTCAAATTTAATAATTAATTTCTCAAAATCGAAACAGATGCTCATCTTGAAACTTTTCTTACAGCATTATCTTATCATAAACATTGCATTAGCACACATTTTACTTTCAAATACCAGGTCCACGAAATAGGCTAATTTTCACCTATTTCGGCGGCCCCTCTTACCATCAATAAAAAAGGGCACAAACTCTCAATCTTCATAAAGTCCTGCCCACGCTTTTTAATCCTGAGGTGTCTGTGTATATGTTTCGAGCAAACAATGAGGACTCTCTGTACTCCAATATCAAAAATTGTGATGGTTTACATTACCGTTACGTTAGGCGAAATACGCTTCGTCTGAGAAAAACAAACCACAAAAAAATACCTAAATAATCGACAATAACCAACGTTTACTTTAAGTGGCCACTAATAACCGACTATGACTATTGTTGGATCAATAACTAATAAGCCACAATGGCCAAAGTTTATTCCAAAGTTAACTAGCGAAGATTCACTGTAGATACAGTGGCTGTTCCGAACAATCCTTTTCCAGATAACTGAAAATCAATCGCAATTGATATTGGTTTTTGACCCCATAAACTATTGGATAAAGAATTTCTCCGCTATTTATTTCTGCAATTAAAAGGGGATTACCATTTAAAATAACTTGACCTTTAAATGTATCTGACGATAATGGTCAAGGTCAAAAACAAGGTCACCATAAATTGCACGGTTCGATTTCAAAAGACTTTTTTAATTAAAGTTTTGTCACCCTGTATATATACAACTTGATAAATAAGTTGTCCATAATTTAATGCTTGAATTTCAAGCAAATTTGCGCAACTTTAAAAAAGCTGCGATTGACAAATGCGTAGGACGGAATCTGACTCCGAGTGGTTAAGTTAAGGGTTAAATGGATCAATCCCTTCATAATATAAAATAAAGCCCGGTAAGCGTCTGTCTATCTATAATTCCTGAGTAATCTCGAGAACCGTTGGGCGGATTTCAATGCGGTTTTCTCTGTTTTAGAGAGCATTTCTCGGTAAAGGTTTAAGCGTTTGACACATTAATCTGTAATAAATCAATTACTAATAATAAATTAATAATTTAATGGCATTTAAATTTTATTTATCAGATAGTACAACTTATTTTCTATGGACAGTTGACAATGCCTCCTAGAAGACAAGGCCCCAGTGCTTAACTTTAAATGAGTTGTGGAGTCAGATAATTTGGACCGACTTTTTAACTCGTAAGAGTACATATATGAGCATGAGCATTTTAACCGACTTCTAAAAGAAGGAGGTTCTCAATTCGTCGAGTATGTATGTTATTATGTATGATTAGTACTTAGTTCAAATAATTTATGGATATCATAATGAATTCTAAAACTAAAAATAGAAAAATAAAATTTTTATAAAAAAACTAAACCTACTTCTAAAAGTGCTCTAAAAAGTGAAAAATAACTATACATTTATATGAAATTGAACTTTTTGAAGTCGGCACCAAATTACTTGTAAATGAAGTAAATAACTACTAATATATACAAATTGTGGTAAGAAAGCAGTTACAAATAAATTATTTGTCCTCCACGACAACTTTCCGAAAACTTGTCTAAGACTCATTTCTTTATCTTTAACAACTTCTTCTGTCTTCATAAAATCTTCAGAGCATAAGGAAAACTGATGTGTAAAGCTGCTTTAGTACTCCAATTTTGGTAGCCAGTTGGAAAAACTCATTATCCTTTACATCTACCACAGCAGCAATAATGCTTTTTTGGGCCAGTTTTAGCTCTGTCAATGTCCAGTACTTTCAGTCTTACATTTTGGCCAACCTTCACATTTGGATATTTATCATCCGACATGGTTTTAATTTTTTCAGCTTGGTTTTCCAAATTCAATTTTGCTTTTTTTCTTATTATCTGGACAGATTCTATTTTTTCGGTACTGGATCTTCTTATCTTGAGTTGTATTTTCTGTCTCTGAATCTGTATGTCCCTGAATCGTTACATTGGTATAATGTAGATCAACTGACTACAACCACCAAGCACAGAAGATGCCAAATGAGATTTTGGCGAAACGTCTGCAAACTTCTACAGGAAACCAACGAACAAACGGATGTTTTCCGGGAATAATACTGAATCATATATATATATATATATATATATATATATATATATATATATATATATATATATATATATATATATATATATATATATACTAGTGTAACATTAATCGTAGGCAGACTGTTCGAAAATTTTTGAAATAGTACATGTTCATTTTTGAAGCAAGAATTATTAAGTAGTTTTACTCAGATCTTCATTTCGAATCCTAAAAAAGCCTAAAAAACGAAATATAGTGCAAATCAAGTTATTATTAAGATAAATATTTACAAAAAAGTTTTAACAAATTAGAGTTTTGATATCCTGTATTTCGGAAACTCTCAACTTTTGGACTAAGGTAATATGTACTAAATCCTCATATTTTTGCCTCAGAAATATGCGCTACCGATTTGTACAGACGTTTAAGAGACAGCCTGTGTATTGAGAGAATGGGCATCTTTGCACCACACTCCCCCAAGCCACACGAGTAGCAGATAGTTCTTGCTTCGGGACGTTTGAAGTAACTGAGAGGATAAACAGCTTTTAGGGCCTCGTTGTTTTTTTGAAGTTTTTATGTTATACGAGTAAGATTAATATTGAAGCATGCAACTGAAAATTCTATTATCCAATTTACCGGTATTATCACCTGAACTAAAAATATTTCATCTTTCTTATCAACTCTTTTTAATACACCAATTTAATCAATCCCCTTTATCTCGGATTTATCTGTTGTTATTTGTTTATAACTGATAAGAATGTTAAATGTGCTAAATTATTATATAACTTTTTAGATATCCTAGTTGCAAAAATGGTTTTGATATTTATACAGGATAAAATGTAATGGTATATTCAACGTTAAAAATCAATCTACAATTCATCTCGCATATTTAGTGACAATTCACTTAATTTGAAAGCACTTAAAAATTTAAAAAAAAAAACACGTTACATCTTCTATCCAAACTCACTTTTAGGTAGACTTTTTCGGTATTTTTAACTTGAATAAACTATAATTTTAAGTTCTTTTAAGCCACTCTGTATACCCTACATAAATTTTCCTTAAGTCAAAGTTATTTTCTTTTTATGAAAAAACACTTCCATTTCTAAAATTGATATTAAAAAAATCCTGTTTGGTAAGAACTTTCCAAGAAGAAAAAACGTATGATTTTTACAAAAATTTCCCAAATATTTACTGTAGCTTTATCATTTATTACGAAGTGTCATAGGCTATGTAAAGATGAATAAAATTTTTATAAAAAAATTGAACCGACTTCTAAAAGTGCGCTAAAAAGTGAAAAATAAGTATAAATTTTTATACGAAATTGAACTTTTTGAAGTCGGCGCCAAATTAATACCTGATAAAATGTGATTCGCATAAACAGATTAAAAATACTTTATTTTTAATTGCTTCCTTACCATAACTTGTATACATTAGTAGTTATTTATTTCATTTACAAATAATTTGGCGCTGACTTCAAAAAGTTCAATTTCATATAAAAATTTATAGTTATTTTTCACTTTTTAGCGCACTTTTAGAAGTCGGTTCAATTTTTTATAAAAATTTTATTTTTCTATTTTTAGTTTTAAAATTCATTATGATATCCATAAATTATTTGAACTAAGTACTAATCGTGATTAGTGTACCTCGCAATGATTCCAAGGTGGCAAAAAAATATCCATTTTATCCAAAGTTGTAAATCACCCTAAAATGAACCACTAAAAATATAGTCTGTCATAGTAAATCCACTATCTTAAATTTCAAATTAATTTTAGATTGGTAATATAGGCCCATATTTAAAGAACCTGAGATGTAAATTTCTTAGCTCAATATATTTTATACTGCATATTGACTTTGTATACGCCTCAAGAACCCCACAATATCAATTTTAGACAAAATCGGAATATGTAAAATTTTCTGTCCCTCATATTGTATCTTATCTAATACTTCGAAAAAATTAACTTCATATTCATAATATACGACTCCGAAAATCCCCTAATACCATCTGAAAAAATGCGAATAAGGAAAAATTTTCAACCCACCATATTGTATCCGCTATATTGAATTTCAAAAAAATTATTTTAAGTCTTAATCTAATCTAAATATAATCCCTTCAATGCCCCCTAGTATCAATTTTGGATAAAATCCGGAAATTTAAAATTTCTAGGTTTATATTCGCTATTTACATCCTCAAAAACAATTCAGTCCCACTTTTGAACAAAATCGAAAAATGTAAAATTTTTAGTCCGCTACATTAGATTCGCCATATTGAATCCTGAAAAATAATTTTAAACTCATAATTTACCCCCTCAAGAACCCCCTATATCAGTTTGGGAGAAAATCGAAATATGTAAAATTTTAAGGACATCATTTTGAATCTGCCAGATTAAGTTTTATAAAAAATATTTAAAATTCATAATAAACATTTAGAAAAATACCCCAGTACTGATTTTAGACAAAATCGGGAGATGTAGAATCTTTAATCCGCCATATTTAATTTTTTTAAAATAATTTCAGATTCGTAATGTGCGATCCCAAAAACTCCTCCATATCAATTTTGAAAAAAATCGGACAAAATACATTTTTTATCCGCTATATTGGATACGCCATAATGAATTTTTCAAAAATAATTTCAGATTTGTTATGTGCGACTCCGAAGACTCCCCCGTACCAATTTTGAAGAAAATCGGACAGAATTAATTTTTTCGTCCGCCATATTGGATTCGCCATAAAGAATTTTTGAAAAATAACTTCAAATTCGTTGTGTACGACCCCAAAAATTCCCTCATACCAATTTTGGCGAATATCGGAAAAAAATTTTTTTTTGACCGCCATATTATCAGCACCATCTTGGATTTTACTACAACAATTTAATCCAAAAAAACCGCAGCAACTTCCTGAACATAACGTAGAAAATTTCATTCAAATCGGTGACCCCGTTCCGGAGTAATCGGTGAACATACATAAAAAAAACATACATAGTCGACGAATTGAGAACCTCCTTCTTTTAGAAGTCGGTCTAAAATTACTTATCATTCTTGAGGCTAGACTCTCTTGATCTTGCCTTATGGCAAGCCGTTGTGCAGTTGAGCCCTATACACCTTAAATATCTGTTAATCATTTTGGTCAGTATACCTAATTTTCGACTTATATTGAATAATTGATTGCAGTTCCTCAGTGTTTTTTTCTGCGACAGTTTAGTGTCAACAAAGCGGCGACGGGGGATTATTCATTTTGGGCTTATAATTTTTGTTCAAACCTCTACTTCCAAATGGCCAGAAAAATATTGAAAATTACAAACTTACACCAGTTAACTGTCGAAATAAAAAAATATCTGCAAGTGACTTTTTTGCTATGGCATTTAATAATTGACTAGTTGACAAATTGTAATCACTCTCTGAGAAGTCGACTAAAATAAGATCAACATTCTAAATTTCTAAGCCTATTTTACTATTAAACATGGACAACTACACACTCCGAAAAAGTTCACATGTTCCTGGTTAATGGATTTTGTGAAGAAAAAGGACACCGAAACATTAGGGTTTACGTGAAGAATCTTCCTAAGAGGCGAATACCAAACCATCAAACATTTCCGCAAAACAGGCAGCTTTGAAAGAAAATTTGAAGGTAGGGGTCGTATTCGAACAACTCGAACAGTCGAAAAAGAAGAGAAAATTTTGGTAAATTTTTGAACAAAAACCAAGTGTTAGTACCCGCCATTTAGGACGTGAGTTGGATATCTCTAAATGATGTTTTAAAAAAACAGTTGTTACATCCATATCTTTTAGAACTCAATTCAAGCTGCATCTGAACATTTTTTTTTGAGGAAAAACTATTAGTTTTAAAAGAAAACTTGAGAGACAAAAAAGTTTCACAATAAGATGGGAAACTTAAATGAATAATCAAATCGAGGCAGTGGAGCCAGAAAAAAAAAATCGAGAGGGTACAATTTTACAGACCCAAAAAAAAGTACCACGCTGTATATTATTTCACATAATAATTATTATTTATGAGAACTGTAAAAAGTGTTATGTGTTCCAAATTTTACTTAATTGTCTTTAAAAACAAAAGATATAAATTTAAAAAACTAAAAATAATAATAAATTTTAACATCCTGTATCTTAAAAACTAAGTATTATCGGACGTATGTTTATATGAACTTTTATGCTGAATAACACTTTGAAACTTTTCGCACCTAATTGGAAACACTCTGTATATTAAAAACAAAATAGTTTTACCATTCCTGGTACAATATTCGATGATAAATAAATATCTACTATCGCATCGAACATAATTTTTATTAAATCGCTCCTAAAAATAGGCATCAACGTCGAAAAAAATACGGAAAAATACAGATATTTATATTTGATATTGTCAAAGGACCAAGAGCAATGCAAATTTATTTACGGTTCAGATTATGTATTATACACATACTTACATACATAATAAGTGCATGCTTACATGGTTTACAATGTTGACTTTGGGTCTGTTTAGGATCTGGTTTATTTAGTTAACACAGTACGTATATCATATTATTTCTTAAGAGATAAAAATTGAAACAATGCGATATAGTTCCATTTAACAAATTCCCATATGTTGCCAAGTTAATGAGATAAATGTATTATGATGTCATTTATTTAATTGTGTCTACTGGGTTGTTAAAGGAGAAAATATTTATCTATTGAATGCTGAGCAGTGTTTATGATTTAAACAGTCAGTTGTGGAATCGTAAAAAAAATTACCACTTATGTGAAACCAAGTTTATTTGAGTAGTACCGATTGTATGGAAAAGATTCGCACAAAATTATATACTTAGAGAACACTTAAGTTATTCATTTTACTTAAAATCTGGAGTGTTGTTTTGTGAAGCTAAACTAAGTAGTTCAAGTTGTTATCTTTCTTTATTACTGATATTGCTTCCTAGATATATGTATTTGTAAATATATGGTTTTGTTGTTCACTGTTCTATCCATTAATCTTGGTAGTTTTTTGAGATAATTGTATATTTTGTTTTTTTTTTTAATTCATATCTAAATCATATAAATTACGAGCTTAGTGAATACAAATGCCTTCCTGTAGTCTATGAATCCCATAAAGATGACAACATAGCATTCTTTTCTAAACAAATTACAGTTTAATATAAAGAAAGACTTTTTTGTAAATCATAAAGCCACGGATGTGAGAATATTTAATATGGAAATAAAGACTATAATTATGTTACTTTTTGACCCCAATTAACTCGTATTAGTAGTAACTCTTATAATATACATATCCTTTAAACTATAGTAATTTACATAAAAATCCCATAAATCCAATCCTTACTCAACTTTTACAACATATGCACATTGATCAAAATACACATTGTCGAGCTCCTATTTCTTTCATTAGCTCATTTATTATTAAATTTTAAATTATCCTTTTTCAAACTATTAGAACCATATATAATATATATATATATATATATATATATATATATATATATATATATATATATATATATATACATATATATATATATATATATATAAATATATATATATATATATATATATATATATATAAATAAATAGATAAGTTTTTGTCCGTGTAATTTAAAATAAAATAGAATGAGATGATGGTTTGTACCGAATGCGGTGGCCTGACGAGTCCGATATTAGGACGAAATAGCGCTGTCGCCATCTGTCGGACCCGGTGTTTTTCCATATTTTGGAGTGCTCCGCACTTTTTAACACGATAATCATGTACATTGACAAATTTTCACGACCGCTTCGCCAATATTTTATTCTATTTTATTTTATATATATATATATATATATATATATATATATATATATATATATATATATATGTCACGTAAGCTGCCTTACAGTCCTGAGAGGGACTCAGCACATACACGGGATGCCCGAAAACCTTCGATTACACATCACACCCGTGAGAATATCCGACATAACATATATATGTATATATATATATATATATATATATATATATATATATATATATATATATATATATATATGTATATATAAACTTTTTTTTTTTAATTTTGTCTTTTCTTGGGTTTAGGTAATTTATTCAACAAAAAACCTAAACAATTTGATGTTTCACCCTCTATTGAAGGCATTTTCAAAAAGTTTTTCTTTGTTTTATTCATTTACCATCCTAAAAAATATTTTTATATAATTAAAAAAATTCATATAAGAACATGTTAAAAAAACAAACAACACTTAAACACTATTCAAATTTTAAAAATATATTTAATTTTACCAATACGCACCCTGAACATTTTGTTTATTAATTAATAAACGACTATTAAGTCGTCTATTCAGCTACTGTCGATACATGGAATGCGAATTTATTTTGTTTTTACAATGCATCAAGAAAACCGAAGCAACGCATACATTATATTTTATATTTAAGAAGATATTCAATTGTTGATGTTAATTAACAGGATGAAATACTTAATATTTTTGTTTACATTAGGCTGTGTGAACGTTAATTATATATATATATATATATATATATATATATATATATAAATTTGAATACTGTTTTAAAGTGTAATTTGTTTTTTAAATTGTAGACATGTTCTTATATGAATTTTTTAATTTACATAAAAATATGTTTTATGATAATAAATGAATAAAAAATTTTTGAAAATGCCTTAAATAGAGGGCGATAGATCAAATTGTATAGATTTCTTTTTGGATAAAGAACCTAAACCCAAGAAAAGACAAAAAAAAAAGGATATAATCTACGATAAAAAGTTTGTTAGTCCGGCGCTGTCTATTGACCTACTGCGCAAATGCAGCATAGCCAGTTTTAGGGGGATTTAGCGTTTCATGCTTGAGATTGTGTTGAAGTATGTCTGGCATTTGTTTATACATTATTACCTTTACCACTTTTCTGCTCCTTGTTAAGCCGTACTTCCCCTATGTGTAGTATCTTAACTCTCTCATGTTCTCAAAACCACAACGCGTTTGACAAAATTGACCTGACAGTGCTACAAGATGAAACAGAAACTTTGTAGTTTAAATAAAGATTTTTTACGTTAAAAGATTAAAAATTTATTTTCGAAAAAATCTCAGTGTGTCGGGGTCTATAAATGTTGCTGAAAAATTATATTAACGTTCCCTCCAACGCACCACAGGAACCACGCTATGGCCCTTTGTTTTTCGTATCTTTGGTAATCACATAGGCGGTGTTTTTTTGTACAGTCAGTTATCAAACAATAAAATATCAGAATTACTCAGTCCAGTTTAGACAGATCTTTTACAAGGTGTATGGCATTAGCCCTACTAGAATTTACAGAATGGTTTTAAAATTGAGTGTACATGAATCCCATATTCTCCTGTCTGTAGAAAAACGTTATTTTTTGTTTTAGACTGTATTTATCTAAGGATGGTCATCCAAGTTTTGTATTCTTAAGGATTCCCAAAATAAAATTTTATATTTACCACTCATGCATATTTGAATTTATCAAAAACCTATTTTCTTACTTGTATTTGAATTTTGTTTATAAACTTACCTTTTAAATAAAACCTTCCAGGTAAAACACAAAAAATTTCAGAATATGGAATGGAATGTTTTCTGAGCCTTACCTAAAACAAAAGAAAACCAAAAAGTTAATAATTTTTATAGTAGACAATTTTCTGCAGGGGTGAAGTAAGAGTTGAATCGAGTTCAGACAACATTCAGTGGTATAAGAATTTGATAAAATAAGTTCTCATACTCTTTTTTTTGCTCATATTTTAAGTCTTAACATATATTTATAATTATCCAGTAATTTTTATTAAATACAGAGCTACATTTTTTCAACAACTCTAAATGCAAACATACATTGCACTTAACATAAATTTATTTATTCATAATTTAAAATATGTAGTAAAAAAGGGCAAAACCATATCTTATAGATGAAAAAAGTAGTAAAGAAAGTATAAAATTTATTTTGCATTACCTTCTTAAATAATTCTAGAAAAAGAGAAGAATTCACTTTTGTAAACAGTCTAGCTTTTAATTTTTAACAACCTCTCTCACATATATATATATATATATATATATATATATATATATATATATATATAAATAAATATATATATATATAAATATATATATATATATATATATATATATATATATATATATATATATATATATATATGCAATTTAATATATCGACTTTAAAATATTATTTAACACAAATATATTTAGATAATTTAATTTAAAGGTAACCACAAAATTTCGAGACACATACTTTCAATGGTGTAGGTTGGTATATTTATATAGATGATTATTTTTATGATCCTATTGTTTCAAAAAATCCATTTTTAAAAATATTTGTAAACATTAAGTTATAAATATTTTGTTTGATGACGAGCTAAGAACCATGATTTTACTTACTAAGTGAAGATAATATTTTTTAAGATTAACATTCAATTTTTTTAGTACAACCAGTACGTATAAAATTATCTTTTATTTTATGCAAACCTTTAAAAAATTGAATTAAAGATGAAAAGATTCTGGATGTTTGTTCTTCTTTAACAATAGCAACAGCAGTATATTATTTCAGGTGCGTAGACTTTCCCAATTATTTTGAAAAAAAAAGATTGTTACACTCGACGACTGTGAATAACCTAACTTTTGGACAACACATGCGTGAGTGCGCTCTCACAAAATAAGAAAAAACGTAATTTAAACTTGTGGAATAGAAAACGGTCTGGCCATAGGGTGTCTAAGGAGACGCTTGTTATGGGGATAGTCTTGTGATGACTGTACGGCGTTATATTCTCTGTAGGACAGAGGGCACAATTTTTCTCAACAGTTTCCCTTTGCCGCGATTCCAAAAATGGATGTTTGAATATATGAGAGGGATTGTAACGCTCAAAACTTGATTGTTCAAAAGTTTCATATGAATATCCAACACACACGAAAAATCTATAAAACCTCTCGAGGGTTGCCGAAACAGGTGTATAAGCGCGGGATGGGAGAAAACTCTAGAATATATACAAAAATAGATGAGCCTAGATAATCTCAAATTCTGCCTAATAAACAAGGGGAGTACGCGGGATTGGGTACACCGATTTCCTTGAAACTTTGGGGCTTAGTTATTTGAGGCCTAAAGTTTATCGGACGGGTAGTCGTTTTTACCAATACGCCCTAATAAAAATATAGGGTCTGGGGTTGCTGGACAAATTCCACTTGTAGAATAGATGCACTCCCTGTTCGGTCGCTTTGGTACATATTGTAAAGTATAGAACGTCCATTTTGGATGTTTCTGTGTTTTTTTTTCTTTTCGACAAGGTCTATTTTTTCCAGAAGAGGCAAAAATTTGAACGATCAAAAGCAAGGAGACAATTTTTAAATCTCCACACAGCATCCAATCATATTTAATTTTCTGTAAAATTATATTAAGATTTTCGTAAGTTTCCTACATATGAACGAATGAGTAACATACAATGAAGCATAAATATTTCCATTATGTAATAATACACCTTTTAAACTAGTTTTTGATGAGTCTATAAAAAGTCTCCAATCTTCCTCCTTGTACAAAATGCTAAATTTATTCTTTAGACTGTCAATATCATAGCAGTAAATCAAATCCTCTTCCTGCCTATAAAATTGTTCATCTCTTTTTCTATAATGGTAAATAGATGTTCCAGATTCCAATAAATGTTTTTTCTTTCAGTCTGGAACCAAGCAATTCTGCTTACTTCTTAGTCAAACCCAAATCTCTCACTAAATCATTTAACTCAGCTTGTGTAAACAACTGTGGTCTTAAATTTTCTGGAGAACATTAGAACTTATTATCACTCGGTTCACTTTCATTAAATTCGGGGCTGAACCGTAAAACATCATCAATGGACTCCGGTGGCACAGGGACAGGAAGTTTCGATCACACCTATGCTGCAAAAATAATAATCATTTGAATGTTTTTCTTGCTCTCTCCATATCATGGGTATTGCAAATTTAAAAGCTTTCTTCTCTTTCTTATATTATTTCCTAAGATCCTCGACACAAACATAACATACTTTGTGAGGAACTCAATATTTGTCTTGATTATCGATTTCTGCACTAAAATAAGCAAAACATAATTTTTTTACAAAGTCATTATTGATGTTTTTAATTACAAAGTCACCACATATATAACAAAAAGCGTTAGGAAAGTTTTTACAATCACAATTAGACATATTAAACTGTGAATAAAAAGCACACTGCAACGCCAGTTTATAATAACTGGAAGAAAACAAAATGCTAAGTAATTTATCACAACTACCGACGTAATAACATTAGATTTATGTAAATAAATAAAAAAAAAATTATACGTTTTGATTTTTATTTAATATTAAAATGTGAGAAATTGGTGGACTTTTTTATTATTATATTCGGAATCGGCACACCAAACAAGACAAGAATCCATTAAAATTATTAAAAAAGTTTGTTAATCGTTGGCCTGTGTAATCACAGCAAAGTGCTGTGAAAACAGATACGGCAAAAAATATTTAAAATATAAAATAAAATCAAATTCAAATGTTTAAACATCACTTCAAATTTCCTGTAAATCCCCTAAATAGAATACCATAAATTTTTACTTTTATCCCTTTGCGGTCAGCTTTCAAAAAGCTTTGTTTAAAATATGTAATAAAATATTAAATTGATTTTGCGAATTTCACATTTCCTATACAACAACCACACAAAAACTCTTTTATGCTTCATGACTTATTCATTTCTTTAGGGGTTGTAAGCTGGGGGTTAAAATGTAGGTTTCTATAAAATAATACATTTCTATTTTTAGATATATTTTAGTTTCGTTTTTCTTTCCGATACAGCTCTTCACAAAATCATATAATAACATACACAAAAGAAATAATATTCGTGAGTTTTTGTTGGCTTCCCAGTGGGAATCTCAATACGCAAAAGTCTAATCCTGCGATTTAAAAATCATTATGCCTTGAATTTCTAGCATTTTGGGCCAATTTTAAGGATAAAAAATTCTTTCTTTGGTTATGGTCCGTTTTTTATTTACTCTTACCGCGCATACGCAAAAATCAAAAAACGCGACGGCAAAAATACCTCAGAAAAATATATGTTGTTGGAAAGATATTTAGGATGTTATTTCCAATTTTGTTGATATATGTATAAATTGCATTGAAGTTGGTGACAGTAATTCAGAAAAATGCCCTTTTGCAGCTTTTTTTGGTTAATCGATTTTGTCCAACCTATATAGGGCACATAAGTGTTATGAGCTTGCTTTTCCTTTATCACCAACGTTATGAGTTTTATTTTCCGCTGCCAACAATGTTATGAGCTTCTCCCACCGCTGCCACCATTATTATGAGCTTATCCCACCGCTGCCACCAATGTTATGAGTCTGTGTTTTTGCTGCCACCAATGTTAAGACTTTACTGGTTTTTTATTTAGCACTGGTTTCAATGAAGCAAGATAAATTTTCAAATCTCACTTTTTATATTTTTTTATTAAAATATATATATTAACAGATAGTTTTGCAGGTTAGTCTTGTCAACGCATTCGTAATTAAGATGAGTCTTATTCTAACACTACCAAAATAAAAGAGAGTCCTCATAGATTCAATTTATATTTTACATGTTCGATCATAACTAACATATCTATTTTTTTTAAAGACCATTGGTCAAACAACTAATTTGTGAAGTCTACGTGACATGTGACAAAAGGACATCATGATCAAAGATTTGTATTTTTTAGAAAAGAAGGTTTTATGGTTTTATAGGTTTGGGAGTTTTCCGTTTAGGTTGGTTAACAAATGTTTTTACTTAGGATATGCTTATCTAAAATTTACTAACTACTGAATTACAATTATGCATTAAACCATAGGCGTAACTTAAATATATTATAATTATATAATATAAAAAATAGTTGTATTATAACATAAGATAAGGAGGGCCAATGGAGAAATAGTAAGCGATACAAATTTTGTTGAATGAGAACAGTTTTGTAATTTAAGAACTCACCATACAATGGTAAGAAATTTTAATGTTACTTTTAGTCTTCGAGATATTTTAAAAAACATAATTTTCGAAATTTGATTTCTATTTTTTTCTGGCGTTAATAATTAAGTTGAAGTAAAATCTATTAGCCTTTTTTAATAGAAACTTTCAATGAGCTTAAAGATATCGTTACGGATTTTTTTATTTGACGTATCTTCTTAAGGCCTTTTTTTAAATTCGATCCTTATTCTTAGTTTCAAATTTTAAAACCCCTTATTCTAAATTCATCAATGTATTATGAATTAACTATATTTTGAATATTTTCTGTCCATTATTTAGAAACTTTTCAAGTACATATCATGTACTGTTACCGAGATTCATATACTGGGCTTCTTATCTTATGCGGCCCATAGTCTCAGCACATTTTAAGCATATATAAAACAAGGTTCTTAATTTTCTACAATATAGATAATTTAAACTTATAACGTTATCTTTGTGATATTTTATTCTACCAGCTCTACTTTTGTCAGTTTTTGCACTTGTTCATATTTACTACAAAATAACGTTTTTCTGGGAAACTGAAGAAACCTGCCTAAATGGCGCCCAAAATATTAACAATACAGTGATTTTTTTTTTTTAATTCTTGTAGAAACTTTAAATAATTAAATCTAGTAAATCCCAGAATAAACACTTAGTTAAAGAAGCTGGTACAGTAGGAAATACTTACTAAACTGATTTTTCTGTGTATCACTAAAATAAAGTTTGATTTATTAATGAAAGCAGGGGAGGATCCAGCCTCTCTCTCTTTTTTTTTGGGAGGGGGGGGAGGTTGATATCACAAAAGTACAGTTTGGCAAGCGAAAGCAAGTTATTGAGGGGGGGTAGACACCAACAACATTCCCATTTCTATTGTAAAAGGCAGGATCGGGTCTATTTTTCTGAATTTGAAGCTCTTAGAGAGGTAAGGGAGATCACAAGAAAAAACAAGTTGCCGATAGGGGGGGAGGATGCGAGCAGCTTACACATTCCTAGTATAAGAGGCAGAATCGGGTCTATTTTCCTGAACTCAAAGCTCTTGGGCGGGGGGCGATCGCCCACACCGCCCCCCGCCCCTTGGGTCCACGCCTGAATGAAAGCAGCGACTTTTTTCTAATGGCAAACTTTTAATGTTGTTTGTGTTATATTAATACAACTATATTTATACGCATTTATTTATTTTCAAGATTGATTCTTACCTAACAGCCACATAACAGAAATGAGCGAAGCTGCAGGTGAAGTTAATTTGGAACAATACGCCAGGGCCTAGACAAGCGAGAATATTCATAAATCCATCACCAAAAAAGGCAAGAGAGCTTGTTTAATATCCCAAAAAGGTGTCTTAAAAAATTTCTTCACAGAACACTGACCTTCGAGATAGGCAAAGCTAATAATGCGGTTTGTTGTTTTTATGACAGCAAATCAGAGGTAAAAGATCACCTCTCATGCGAATGCAAGGCTCTGGTCAACAACAGACAAATTTCTAGAAGACGTCATGCCTGAAGAAGTCAAAAATTTATCCCCCAGGATAATATTAAAATTCGTGAAAGTTGTAAAATCCCGGATATTTTTATATCAAGGTAACGTACAAAAAATCATATTTGTCGAAATGTTGTCTAAAGAGGCTATAAAAACCATAACGACCCAGTCACAATTTACAAGATGATTTTTTTTAAAAGAAAAAACCTGGAAACCTTATCTTGACATCCAAGTTACTGCTTAAGCAAAGCATTTTTTTCTAGAGATTTCCGCAACTTGATTTTCCTCCCCCAACCTAATTTTTTATCCTAAGTATATGTACTCATCAATTTAGTTTGAATCAAATTCCTTTAAAATCCAGTTTCAATGGTGAAGTTCTCAAGGTATAATATTAAGTTCTTCTGTCGAATAGTTGATGAACAAAGTGCTTTTTACATAGATCTAAATAAATCCTATTGGTTAGCATTTATTATAATCTATTTTAAAATCAAAGCTCTTGAAAAATCTCACCTTAAACATAAAATATATTTGTGATATAACCTCATGGGAAACAACAGCTTAACTGTTTTCTTAATTTTCTTAATTCTATACACCCGAAGCTACAGTTTACCCTGGGACTTAAAGAAAAAGATCAGCTCCCGTTCTTAGATTTCTAGACGTCCTGGTGACCAAAACAACAGATGAACATCTGTAACATACAGTATATTGAAAACCAACTCACACGGTCAGATACCTCAGTGCTAATTTTCACCACCACCTCTCACAAATACAGGGCATAGCCATAGAAAGAAAAAGAACTATTACACATAAAAAAAGCCTTCAAACAAAATCGCTTCAAACCAATAACCATCAACAAAGCAACAAAGTTGCAACAAAAATCCACGCAAGAAATAAAACCACCTATCGAATGAAAAGTTTTCCCTGAAAACATAACATATTTATAGTTAACAAACAAATAATAGATTAATTTCTAAGAAACCCAAAGGATAAAATCAATCTGGAAAATCAAGGGGTATAGAAGACTCCATGCGTCTCCATAGTAAAATAAACATAGGCATAAACTATCACAAAAACATCGGTAAGGTCAGAAGAACATAAAGTCAGCATAAAAACTAAACAGACATCAGGCTTTTTCCAAGATCAGTTTGAGACGGGACACAAAACTGATTTTGACAATTTTCATCTAATCTCAAAGAACGCTGCAAGGCATGATTGATTCACGAGTCTATTGAAATTGGAATAAACGGAACTCCGAATAAGAGAAACGATGTACTTAGTCCTCCTTCCACCTAGAAAACTCTTCTCAAGCGAAACTGTTGTACCGGTACGACCCCTGTGTTTAAATTGACACCACCAACTCTTCTAGACCAACAGATACGATCTGCGACTGCCTATGAAGCACGTTGCACATTAACAGCTCCTAGAACCGCTCAGAATACGACCAAATCGAAAGCGTTCTGGTAATCCACAATAGAGGTATATTATACTACATTTATCCATGAGAGTGTGAAGTGTCTGCACCTGATTTATTTTTGTTACCAATTTATACGTGTTTGGAATCATATTTACAAAATGTTACACTATTCATTTAAAACATTTTGTATCACAAAAAATCCTGCGAATTCAAAGCTGCCAATGTTAAATCTACTTTTTGCGCGTTTTTGAGCTGATTTGGCGCAGTCTACCTTCTTTTTATTCAGAAGTTTAAATAAAAAAAGAACTCCAGAGGATGTCATAGTGCAGACGATAACTAGGTAAAAAAGGATATTGTTATCTAGGCATAATTTATTTTCTGATGGAATGGAGGTCTTGATGGACCGGACAAAAACATGAAAGAAGTTTATAACGCCGTTATAGTACAAAAATTTATTTAAACTGTATAATGGCATAAAAATATTTATATTTCCCTCACAGCTTTTAATCTAAAAAAAAACCTTGACATCTAGAGACTCAAAATTTAATATTACTCTTAAGGACAAGTAACTTTACCAATATAAGTGGAAATAAGAGTTTTTGCAGTTTTTGTTTTACAACCTGTCAAAATGAGGATTCAAAACTATAGAAATCGATAGAAGTCATAAATTGCTGTAATAATAAATTCTAATGTCGCTTTCTTTACGAGTATATTTCACGAACAATACCAGTAAATAATAAGAATTTATTTCTAAATTTAAAATCCACAGTAGGCAATCATTAATCACGTATTTTTAAAATAAAATGAAAAATTAAAAAATTCGATCGAATAAACACACTAAGGAATCTCATGTAATAAATCTACTCTAAAATAAAAATTAGATCAGAAGTATTAGAACCCGAAACGATCAAGTCATTATTTGTAGCCTGGAAAAATAAATCTTAAAATAAGAATAATTTAAACCAACAAATTAAATTTGGACAACATGATATAACTATTTCAGTAAGAAATAAAATAAATCTGTTGTCTTTAAATAACTGCCCATATGTATTCTCCTTTCACGCAGATAAAGGAAAAAATATATACAAACAGTTTATTTCCTGCAAATACAACTCGGGTCCTCTCTTCATATGCGTCTCGACCACCTTATGATCTCGTCAGTGGAGCTCTATCGAACCGGAAGCAACATTCACAGGAAACAACTGTTATATAAAATATAAATTCCGAAGCACATCTATATTCACTAGAGTAGTACAAAATTTTTAAAAATCAAAATTTCCACAAGAAATAAAATATATCTATATCTAAATTTGAGCAGGCTTCTAAACTATATTAACACACCATCACCTATTTACATTGGAAAAATACAACAAGCAACACAATAAGCTTTAACAATGCAATATAAGAGCTCTAATCTAAAAATATGCGTTTGTGTTCTTTTTTAAATGTTTGTCAATAATTTTATTCAATTTACAACCATTAAACCTTATAATCTACTTTATAACCAATAAATCGTTTAAAACTGTTTTAAATCATATTATATTCATGTTGTAATTTATATTTAATAATATAAAATATGACATGAAATGCAATTAAACTGCTTAATTATATCTACAGAAATATTGGTTTTATTGAATGTACAAACAAAAGAACAATCAAATAAAATCGCTAAAATGCAATATATTCGTTTGATTACATGTACAAAGAATTGGTCTAATGACTGTTCTTTTCTGTTCAAGAAAGAACGTTTTAAATAACTCCAAAATAGTCAAAAAAAAGTGAATAGGTTTTTTACAGCTATTATCATCTTCTTTTAGTTATAGAAAGACGTACAATAACTTTATTAACCCTTTTGTATAAAACATTATTAATTTAAAAAGCTTAGGCCAAATAGGGAATTAAATATCCAACATACAGTAGCTAATGCCCTTTACGAACGAAAGATCGAAACATTTGGAAATGGAATCTGGGTGAAATAAATACTAAAATAATTTTTTCACTGTCTTCGATCAGTTTCAAAACTATTTCCGTAACATTTAAATGATATTGGACAATTATTTTATTTGAATTATACTTTTTAATCGTATATCCTCAAGTTGACACCACTGATACCTTCGCATGATAAAGTATAGTAGCTACCCTCTTTCCTCAACCCCCCGCATGAAACTATCGAACGTCCGTAAGAACGTCTAATAAACCCCATTACAAACTAACATTTTCGAGAGAAGCGAGAACTAACGACTCCGTTTTAATAAACTGTTAAAAAAATTTTGTACTATAAATTTAAATACCAAAAAAAAAAAATAAATCAGATAAGAATTACTGCAAAGTGTAAAGTAACACGTTCGTAATTGAAATGGCTGTAAGGTGTAATTTTGTTATTAATTTATTAGTCGGATAGCCTCGATATATCATATTTAAATTTATTTTGGTGGATAAACAATATGGATATATTTTTTTTGGATATTTAAGTATATGGTTCTTTTCTGCCTACATTATAAAATTTTCTGCATGAGTAAATAAAATGAAACACACACTAAAGATAACATTACTTAGTATATAACTTGACAATAATTTATTGATTTAAATGTATTCGTTTTTGAAACCAATGAGGAAAAATGTCAGATAAAGAAAATATATATCACCTACCAGTTTACAGAAAAAGCTGGGAGTAACAGAGTTTAAGACACGAAATCCTTAAGAGCACTTGAGTGAACTTCAGCAGCAAGAGCAAGAACTTTTAACAAACCCCAAGTAATGAAACTTTATACACTCTTGAAAACCATAATTGAAGACGAAAATATACCACCCCACAAAATATTCAACATGGACGAAACTAGCCTCAGCCACAGTCCAAACTCCAAAAATGTTTGCTTTTAAAATAAGTTGGGGCATTAACTAGTACCGAATGAGGTAAACATGTAACAGCGTTTGTTCAACAAAGAAAAAGCTATCACGACCAAGAGATTATCATCATGTCTGATAGTCAAGCAGTCATCAGTGCGCTGAGTTCTTAAGTTATCAGCTTCAAGATGATGTGGGAATGCCTAGAGGAATTAAATGATTTAAGTAAGAATAATAAAGTTACCTTCATGTGGGTACCGGGACACACCGGGGTAGAGGGGAATGAAATAGTGGACATGCTCTTGAGGAGAAGAGTGAAGATTCTGCGAGGAGGAGGACGAAACCTCTCTTCATATCCTTTCAGAGCGCAGCGCTCTAGAAAACCCTAGGATGCGGTTATAGGGAACACACCAAATCGAGGAAGGGAAGCTATCCACCTTGAAGCCGTCTAACATCCAAAGGTTCCTGAAGGAAATAGGACTGGAGGACCTGCTCTAGCCGATAAAGTAACTCTTACGACTTGGCAGCAGTAGGGGGGCACAATAGATCTACCAGGTCACAGTATACAGACCCCAATTCTACGCACATACATACACACAACAGCATTTGTTTGTAGAAGTGCAACTGGCAGCTTAGTTTCACCAGCATTAGTAACTTGAAGACAATGATCTGGAGCCATTCTTCAACTTAAGGAAAAATCTATGATACACCTATTACCATAACTGTTGACCCTGGTGCTGTAGTATTGCTGATAAAGTCAAAGCTTGTTGCTAAATTTAAAATCCTACCATTGTCCAGAAAATAAAAGTCAAGAACTGTAACTGGAGAAGCAGCTGATCATTTGCTTTTAGTTGCCAACATAGAAGATGAGTTTATTCTGGGTCTAATTCATCAACCATAAGCTTAACGTCCTAAAGTTTGTCAACGAAGAATTTATTCTGTCAAAGAAACATAATTCCGAACCAATCAAAGTCATTGCTGAACAATCAGAATAAAGAGGAGCATGGAGAAAATCATTTAAACAAGATTAGATGAGAGTTCTGGAAGCCACGTCGTATTAACACTTCAACAAACCTTGTAAATACCTAGTAGCGAAGGCATTAGACAATTTATGTGACATAGAGGTAGCTCAGCGGGATTCCAGCAAAATGAGAGAGTTTGGTTATGAAATCCACAGAGGAAGGAACGTAAATCGCCTAAGTAAGGACCTTGTACTATTCTAAAGAGAATCGCTGGCATTATTTAAATAATACAACGAAGTCCCAAGGCCATAATTAAAGTGGTACATCTCCACAGATTGAAGCCATACCACGGAAGTGTCGAAGCTGGTCGGGACGATCAGAATTAGGAGGGGACAGTGCAATGAAGAACTGAGAGAATTTTTTGCTGCATCCTTATAGAAATATTATTTTGATGCTAAATATTATATCTATGAATAATTGTCATTGTCATAATGTGTCATATTTCTTGTAATTTTTATATTTGTATTCTCCTAAATTCTATAGGTATATAAATAGGGATAGGATGTAATTAGTTTAGTTTGTATTTGAACGCCAAAGTGTTAAGTATTAACTAAAGAGTTGTTATTAGCGAAAAAATGTTGGTTTTTATAATGCGGACCCAGTGAGTAATTTTAAAGTGATAAAATCGTAGGAATATTTTCTTGATAATATATTTATTTGAGAGTCACAGATGACGCAGTGAAAGGGGAAGATTCAGAACCACGATACAAATGCATGCGGCATCTACACATATAAAAATAGAAAAGTTTGGAACAGACGATTTGGTTTTGATATTTGCGGACTCTGTAGAGAAAAAATTTAACAGAAACATATGAAAAATAAATTATCAGCAACCGTTAACCTAAATATTTTCAAAAACCAAACTTTTTATGTTTTAACTGTTCCGACATAATTCGTCACTGGAATCAGTTATTGAAATCCGACCAATATTTTCGAGAAAAGTGAAAACTAGCATCTCCATTAAAATAAATTTAAAAAAAATTATTTTACGGTAAATTTAAACACAAAAGATAAAATAAATTACTACACATTGTAACGTAACACGTTCATAATTGAAAATAGCTGTAAGGTATAATTTTGTTGTTAATTTATTAGTCGCATAGCCTCGTTATGTCATATTTAAATTTATTTTAGTCAATAAACAATATGGATATATTTTTTTAAGTATTTAAATATATGGCTCTTATACGCCTATTATTATAACATTTCTTGCAAGAGTAAATTACATTAGACATACGCCTTAACATACATACTTACTACATAACTTGACAATAATTTATTAATTCAAATGTTTTAAAGGATTTAAGGCTAATTTACATGAATTTAATACCAACGAGTAAATAATTTAGAAAAAAAAACATTTCAGTCATCAATAACTATCAATACATACTATTAATGTTATCAACGACACTGTAACTGATATATTTTCACTGCTTTCCAAGCTATGGCCACGGCTTCATTGTGCTGCCGTACCCAGAGGAATACGTATTTTTTATCCGACTTCTAAAAGAAGGAGGTTCTCAATTCGTCGACTATGATTTTTTTTAAATATGTACACCGATTACTCCGGAACAGCTGCACCGATTTGAATGAAATTTTTTACATTATATTCAGGAAGTTGCTGCGGTGGTTCCGTATTTTTCTGGATAAAATTGGTGCAGTAAAATCCAAGATGGCGCTGACAATATGGCGGCCAAAAAATTAATTTTGTCCGATTTTTTCCAAAATTGATATGGAGGAATTTTCGGAGTCGTCCACAACGAATTTGAAATTATTTTTCGAAAATTTAAAATGACGGACAAAAAAAATTAATTTTGTCCAATTTTCTCCAAAATTGGTCCGGGGGAATTTTTGTTAGTGTTAACTACGAATTTAAAAGTATTTTTCAGGATTCATTATGGCGAATCCAATATAGCCGGACTAAAAATTTTACATTTTTTGATTTCGTTGAAAGGTGGGACCGAATCGTTTTTGAGGAAGTAAATAGCGAATATAAAATTATTTTAAGAAAATCTAATAGGTCTTATGCAAAATGACAATCTAGAAATCTTAAATTTCCGGATTTCATTCAAAATTGGTGCTAGAGAGCTTTGAAAGGTTTAGATTTAGATTAGAGTAAATCAGCGAGCCCTCTGGTTCGGTTCGGTTCAGACCGCTCGGTTCCACACAATCGGCCAGTTTTGGTTTACACGTAAATAAATGCTGAAAGCGCTGAAGCGTTCTGGCCGGTCGGAACCAGTGAGCGGGCTCTCATTTATTTACGTGTAAACCAAAACTGGCCGATTGTGCGGAGCCGAGCGGTCTGAACCGAACCGAACCAGTGGGCGCGCTGCTTAAGACGATTGAAATTCAATAGGGCGGATCCAATATGGTGGATTAAAAATTTTACCTCATTCGCATTTTGTATTAGGTTTTAGGAGTTGTGTATTACGAATATGAAGATAATTTCTTACAACTATTAGGTTGATAAGATACAATATGAAGGACTGAAAATTTTACATTTTCCGATTTTGTCTAAAACTGATATTAATGGTTTTTTTTTTTGGGGGGGGGCATACAAACTCAACATGCAGTATAAAATATATCGGGCTAAAAAATTTACGTCTTAGATTCATAAAATATAAATATTGGAAGATTTTGGGGCTTATATTACCAATCTAAAATTAATTTGAAATTTAAGATAGTAGATTTACTATGACAGACCAAATATTTGTTTGACACAATTTCACTGGTATTTCGAAAACTCTAGGAATCAAAGAATTTTTAGTTTTTTATTCTAGGGTGAGTTACCTATGGATAAAATGGGTACTTTTTTGCCACCTTGGAGTCATTGCGAGGTACACTAATCCCGATTAGTACTTAGTTCAAATAATTTATGGATATCATAATGAATTCAAAACTAAAAATGGAAAAATAAAATTTTTATAAAAAAAATTGAATCGACTTCTAAAAGTGCGCTACAAAGTAAAAAATAACTATAAATTTTCATACGAAATTGAAATTTTTGAAGTCGGCATCAAATTATTTCTAAATGAAATAAATAATTACTAATATGTACAAATTATGGTAAGAAAGAAATTACAAATAAAGTATTTTTTATCTGTTAATGCGAATCTCATTTTGTCAGGTATTAGTTTGGCGCCGACTTCAAAAATTTCAATTTCATATAGAAATTTATAGTTATTTTTCACTTTTTAGCGCACTTTTAGAAGTCGGTTCAATTTTTTTATAAAAATCTTACTTTTATATGACATGAAATGCATATCTGTGATATGCAAGGAAATATGCTAATATTTAAGGTTTAAATTTGTCTTATTAGGATTTTATTTGCCGTTTATTAACACCTTGAATAGTTGGCATCAACAATGACACACATCTATTTTAAATCAAATCATATAATTATAAATCTAATACAGGCTAATTAATTGTCAGAAATATTACCCAATTTTTGGTGAATTTGGAGGATTTCATAGCGACTGGGGTTAGTCAGTCAGATTCTCAGCACTTGCTTCGAATATATATATATATATATATATATATATATATATATAATGTCTTTGGTATAAAGTTCAATAGGTATAAAACAATTTGAATAAATCGTTCACCAAGCTCTTATACTATGGGTGTAGCGAGCAGCAGTTCTAAATACTATAAAATAGGCTTTCTTGTTATTATAAGGTTTCCATCCAAGGGAGATCCATGCATAAATCGAACAACTACGTTACACTTCCCCTTACACTTCGTGCCTTAAATTTATGTTTAATTAGCTTTTAAGTAAATCAAACCTTGAATATAAGATAGCCACAAAATAATCTTAAAATGCACATAGAGACGCTACATCTTAACAAAATAGAGTTGGATCAAAATGTTTTATCCGTTATCGAAAGAAATGAATGTTACACGCTTATAACCTTGCTTCTAACGCAGCGTTCCGATCCGATATTTAATTAACCTTTAAGTAAATTACGCCTTGAGAATAAGTTAGCCACAAAAAATTTTAAAATGCATATATGCTTGTAACAGGATACCGTAACTCAACGCCGACGCGTTTCAAGTGTAAACGCCACTTCTTAACAAAACAGCGTTGGATCACAATCTTCTATCGGCTCTCAAAAGAAACGAATGTTACACATCTATGACCTTTTTTTTAACGCAGCGTTCCGCTCCGATATTTAATTAGCCTTTAAGTAAATTACGCCGAGAGTATAAGTTAGCCACAAAATAATCTTAAAATACATATATGCTATTAACAGAACATCGTAACACAACACCGTCGCGTTTGAAATGTAGACGCCACTTCTTAAAAAAACAGCATTAAATTACAGTGTTTCATCCGTTGTCGAAATAAATGAATCTTACACGCCTATGACTTTATTGCTAACGTAGCGTTCTGATCCGACTGAACTAATCTTATGAAGTTATATCCATTTGAATTTCAAGTAATAAATGGTTCAAATCGATGTTTCTATCGGATGCAATATTTCTACCTCGAAATATTGCATCTGAGGAAAACTTCATTTAAAACTGTTTATTACATAAATTTAAAGTGATAAAATTGCATCGGTTCCTAATGCTAAGTTAGAAATGAAGTCTATATTGCACTATATGTTTGCCTTTCTACACCGGCCCAGCGCTCCTCAATATCAATCTTACTTGAAAGAATGCATGAACTGATTGGACAAGATAATGTTACGCAGTGATGTTTTGTTTCATTTTGGATTTAAGCATAGCTCACACAATGCTTGTTTCGCTATATTGGATTGCTTGCTTGATATCGCCGCTGAGTCCCAATATCGAGCTGTAATGCTAGATGTTCTAATAGGCCCTCTGCGTTGTTGGATTCACACATATGCGTTACAGGACTGGGCTTGTAGATGATTTCATAACATGTAAAGTGACAGTTTGGAAAATAAGATGCGGTTGTAGCGAGTTTTCTATCAAAATCCACATTAAACTGCAGAATTTTAAAATAGTTAATAGTTGATTTTATAATTTCATGAAAATCACTACGAATTCGTTTAAAATTATCTTAAAGAAATCAGAAACGATCATAAACAAAGCGTCATTCTTTCTCGAAATTAACCGACTCTCAGTAAACTCATGCTCACGTGACAAGATCCGACTTTCTTATTAATTAAATCTCAAATCCATCAGAGAAACAAATATGAAAAATAGAAGATAATCTATAGTGGAATTTCCGAAGCAGAGTCGACTTAGACGTCATTTTCCATCAGGGTAGCAAGCACATTGACCATCACAGCTTCGAGCACGGAGTCCGACAGCGAAACAAGCATCTTGTGTGCTAAGCTTTACTATAAACATATTTCTCTAGATGAAAAATGTACGAGGTTTGTCCCAAAAGTATTGAACCTGCATTCATATCTCCGCGTCAACACTTCCGAGCGACCTCTGTGGGGCATGGGCGTCACCAGTAAGTTTTCACGAAGTCGTTGGTGTGCGCAGTTACCGACTGGACGTGTTAGTTCGTGAACGGTGTGCGCTTGTTTACAGTGTCTTTTTTTCGTTCGTCGCATATTGTTATTGCAAAAAATTATGAAAAAATTAGATCAACGAATTTGCTTTAATCTTTTTTCTTTGCTTCCTCAGAAACAATTAATATGATGAATAAGGCATGGAGTATATGAGTAAAGCAAGAATAAGTGGTACAAGCGGTACAAAGATGGCCGCACGTCAGTTGACAGTAATTCTCGTTCTGGCCGATCTTCAAGCGCAACAACACCAGTAAATATCGAGCATTTGCGACTTTCAATTAAAGGAGATCGTCGGTTGACTATACGCGAACTAGAAAGTGATCTTGGAATACCAAAAACTACTGTTTGGAGAATTTTAACCGAGAATTTGGCGTGAGTGCGAAATTCATCCCAAAATTGATAATGGCAGAGTAGAAGAATCTTCGCTTTAAAATGGCTCAGGACCACTTGGAAATGGTTTTTAATGATGAAAATGTACTCAAGAAGATTATTACGGGTGATGAATCGTAGGTTTGCGGCTATGATCCAGAAACAAAGTGACAATCTTCACGGTGGAAGCATTCTGAATCGCCAAGACCAAAAAAAGCACGTAAAAGTCGGAGCAAAGTGAAGACAATGTCGACTGTTTTCTTTGATTATAAAGGTGTTGTGCATCAAGAATATGCTCCGAGAGGTCACACGATCAGTAAAGAATACTACGTTGAAGTATTGAAAAGATTGCGTGACGCAGTCAGAAGAAAACGGCCAGAGCTTTGGACAACCGGCTGCTTCACCACGACAATGCGCCAGCGCATTTATCGAACCTTTTGCAGCAATATTTAACAAAGCACCAAGTCGTACAACCACCAGACTCCGTACAGTCCCGACGTAGCTTCCTGCGACTTTAGGCTCTTTCCCAGATTAAAAATGCCGCTCAAAAGACACCGGTTCGATGACAAAGAGATAGTTGAAACTAATGCGACAAATGCACTGAAGGCAATTCCGAAAACTGACTTCCAGGACTGCTTCAGGAAGTGGAAACACCGCTGGGAACGTGTTATTCAATTAAATGGGGACTACTTTGAAAGATGTCACTCACCGGATGATAAAGAATAACACCAATGCGGAGATATCAAGGTAGGCTCGATACTTTTGGGACAAACCTTATACACCTCTTTCAAGTCATTCAAAACCTTCCAACAACAAGAAAAACAAAGATAACTTAGTTGCTATTCTATAATGAAATCGATTTTGTTTCTCTCTTAATTTTGAGAAATACGGCACTTCATTCAGAAAAAAATGTAGCAAGCGGTTTCAGATTATCACTGATTTTAAATCTTATTTTCGAAAAAAAATTTACATTCGCATGACATTTTTTTTCCAGTACTACTGTTTCGCCAAATGCTTAGAGATTATTAACACACTAAAGCTGCAATTTAAATCGAAATAAATTACAGGTATATAATATTTCGGGATTTCCCGAAATTGTACTAAATCTATGATGTCTACGAAGAACATCATTCAACGATAAGTGCGGCAAAAGAAATCCCTTCGTTAAAATTGCGACGAAAAAAAGTCCCTTTTTCTTAGTGCCGTGTAAATAATCACACGATTATTGTCTTCATTGTCTGGAAGTGATTATTTTCGCGATACCTATTTAAGGAGGATTTTCCTCCCCGCACAATTTTTTAGAGGGACTTTTTGCGACGACACAGAATTATCGGTAATAAAAATTCTTCTAAAAAATTGTGCGAAGAGGAAAATCCTCCCTAAACAGGTGTGCACTAAAGTATTCTAATCTCGCAGAGTAGAGATTCCTGAAGATGCCTCGTGCAATCGCAGGCAAAACGTCGGATAATAATTCTAATTTCACAGTGTCTAAACCCAAGAACCATGATTTTCAACTTGAACAGAGCCGTGGAAGCTTTCGTTCTTTATAAAAAAAAAAGTTTTAATGCCTATTTGGCTTTTCTTTCTACTTTTTGTCAATGAAAAACTATATCTCGCAGTATATTCTTTCTAACCGACTTCTAAAAGAAGGGGGTTCTCAATTCGTCGACTATGTATGTTTTTTTTTTATGTATATACATCGATTATTCCGGAACGGAGGTACCGATTTGAATAAAATTTTTTACGTTATGTTAGGTGGTTCCATATTTTTTTGGATGAAATTGGTGCAGTAATATCAAAGATGGCGCTGACAATATGGCGGCCAAAAAAATTAATTTTGACCGATTTTCTCCAAAATTGGCATGGAGGAGTTTTTGGGGTCGTACACAACGAATCTGAAATTATTTTTAAAAAATTCAATATGGCGGACAAAAAGATTTAATTTTGTCTGATTTTCTCAAAAATTGGTACAGGGGAGTTTTCGGGGTCGCAAATAATGAATCCTAAATATTTTTAAAAAATTCAATATGGCAGACGAAAAAATTTATTTTGTCCGATTTTCTTCAAAATTGGTACGGGAGAGTTTCCGGGGTTGCACATAACGAATCTGAAATTATTTTTAAAAAATTCAATATGGCGTATCCCATATGGCGGGTAAAAAATTTATTTTTTCAAATTTTTTTCAAAATTGATATGGGGGAGTTTTTCGGATCGCAGGTTACGAATCTGAAATTATGTAAAAAAATTAAATATGGCGGATCCAAGATGGTGGATTAAAGATTCTACATCTCCCGGTTTTGTTAATTATGAATTTAAAATATTTTTTAAATAACTCAATCAGGCAGATTCAATATGGTGTTCTAAAAATTTTACATGTTTCGATTTTCTCCTAAACTGATACAGGGGTTCTTGAGGGTATAAATTATAAATTTAAAAGTATTTTTTCAGGATTCAGTATGGCGAATCCAATGTAGCGGACTAAAAATTTTATATTTTTCGATTTTGTTCAAAGGTGGGACTGAATCGTTCTTGAGTATGTAAATAGCAAACATAAGTCCAGAAATTTTAAATTTCCGAATTTAATCCAAAATTGGTACTAGGAGGCTTTGAAGGGTTTAGATTTAAATTTTATTAAGACTTAAATTAATTTTTTTTAAATTCAAATAGCGGATGCAATATGGTAGGTTAAAATTTTACCTTAGTCGAATTTTTTCAGAATTGGTATTCGGAGGTTTCGAGGTCGTGTATTACGAATATGGAGTTAATTTTTTACAACTATTAGGTTCATAAGATACAATACGAGGGACAGAAAATTTTACATATTCCGATTTTGTATAAAATTGATATTGTGGGGTTCTTGAGGCGTATACAAACTCAATATGCAGTGTAAAATATATCGAACAAAGAAATTTACATTTCAGGTTCTTTAAATATCGATATTGAAGGTTTTGAGGCCTATATTATCAATCTAAAATTAATTTGAAATTTAAGATAGTGGATTTAATACGACAGTCTGAATATTTTATTGCTATTTGGAGAACTCTAAGAACCAAAAAATTTTAGTGGTTCATTTTAGGGCGATTTACAACTTTGGATAAAATGGGTACTTTTTGCCACCTTGGAGTCCTTGCGAGGTACACTAATAGTGTATATAGTACTTAGTTCAAATAATTTATGGATATCACAATGAATTCTAAAACTAAAAATAGAAAAATAAAAATTTTTATAAAAAAATTGAACCGATTTCTAAAAGTGCGCTAAGAAGTAAAAAATAACTATAAATTTTTATATGAAATTGAACTTTTTGAAGTGAGCGCTAAATTATTTGTAAATGAAATAAATAACTACTAATGTATACAAATTATAGTAAGAAAGCAATTACAAATAAAGTATTTTTAGTCTGTTTATGCGAATCACATTTTGTCAGGTATTAGTTTGGCGCCAACTTCAAATAGTTCAATTTTATATAAAAATTTATAATAATTTTTCACTTTTTAGCGCACTTTTAGAAGTCGGTTCAATTTTTCTATAAAAATTTTATTAATTCTAACAATTTTTCTCCGTCTAATATAGCAGGTCGAGAGGCAAGCCAGGTCATGTAAATTGGACCCTGCAATTTCGAAGGCACCGAAGGAAGCTATCACATCTATAATATGACAAAATCCGTGCTGAAGCCAGCAATCACATCATAATAAAACTTGCACAAATATGAAGCCGGTTATACCAAACACCAAGATAATATTAGTAACATTATAAAATTTCTATTTTCTTTGCCACCGTTAAGATCATCATTTCTCTGAATACAAGTCTTAAAAAACAATTATTTGATATATATCCATCCAGTCTACTTATCCAGTTTAGAAATAATATGAGAAGTACGCCATGACCTTTTATTTGATTTCGAGGATCAAATGTTAAGGTTCAAATCTCGGTAAAGAGCTATCCTATTTGTGCCCAAACAAACTTATGTTATATTCAAAGAATAAAACCCTTTTAATTTTATATACCACTCGAGGACAAAGAAAATACATAACTTAGGATACCCTTATATTCAAAGAATATAAAAATAAAATAAAAAGTTTTATAATGTCGTCATGTGGTTTAACCGAGGAAGAATTAGGAGTTCTGTTAAAAATCTTCTAAGGTACACAGAAAATTCATTGGTGTTGGTTCACGTTTACAATGTGTTTTATCATTTTAATTAATTAATTTAACGGCGAAAATGTGGGAACATCTATTTTTATATTTAATTATTTTAAAAACGCCCAGACAAATGGATTTTAGATTCATTCTTTCTTGTTTCCGGTATTATAATAAACCTGTAATGATCCTTTTTTTATAACGCCACTTGCAATTACATTCAGGGGCGGATCCAGCCTCTCTCCTTGGGGGGGGGGGGGCGGTGATATCTCAAAAGTGCAGTATGGCAAACGAAACGAAAGCATGTTGTCGACGGGGGGGGGGGGGGGAGAGGAGACATCAGCAACATTTCCATTTCTAGTGTAAAAGGCAGGGTTGGGTCTATTTTTCAGGAATTTGAAACTGTTGGAGAGGAGGGGGCGATCACAAGAAAAACAAGTTGCCGACAGGGAGGGAGGATGCGAGCAGCACACACATTCCTAGTATAAGAGGCAGAATCGGGTCTATTTTCCTGAATTCAAAGCTCTTGGGGGGGGGGGGGCTATCGCAAGAAAAACAAGTTGTCAACGGGACTGCCAGCAGCATACACATTCCTAATATAAAATGCAGAGTCGGTTGTATTTTCCTGAACTCAAAGCTTTTGGGAAGGGGAAGGGCGATCGCAAGCATACACATTCCTATACTCTATTCAAGAACTAGAGAGAGTAATAAAACTGTTATCGAAACCTCCAACGTACCTGCTCCAGTGCAGCAGGTAACTGAAGACTGCCGTAAATCTAATTATATTTAATTATATTTAAACATTACAAACTTTTATAAATTTGCTGCTACAATAAAATTTCTGGTAGTTCAATTTAATTTCTGTCAGTGAGCAAAGTACACCTTACAGTGTATCCTTAATAATTTATCGTGTCTATGCTTGTTTTTACAAATTATTTGAGATTAATGAGATACCCAAAAGATATGGCTTCCAAAATCGTTAAATCCAGGGCATTTTTTCCTCAACGAAAAACGTATTAAGACAAATGTTTATGATGCCTTAAGATATCAATATCTAGATAATAATGTTAAAAACTCTGTTGAGTTGTGTTCCAACATGACAG
Source organism: Diaprepes abbreviatus (assembly GCA_034092305.1). Lineage (NCBI taxonomy): Eukaryota > Metazoa > Arthropoda > Insecta > Coleoptera > Curculionidae > Diaprepes > Diaprepes abbreviatus. The sequence goes on along the minus strand of JASJET010000055.1, from coordinate 1,676,003 downwards.
GAGTTGGAAAATCTACTATGTGCCCAATACTGAAGGAAAAAAACTACTGGAATTGTTAGTTCTCCCAAGCTACATTCGATCAGGGGTAGACGAAAAACCTCGTTGGAAGAAGAGATGTAAACTGCAATAAAAGAAGTTGTACACACATTTTATTATGAGAAGCAGATCCCAACCGTCGACAAAATTCTTAGTAAAATCAATGAAGATCGGGATTTACCTGAAATTAAAAGAACTGAGCTCTGGAAATTGCTAAGAGAACTTAATTTTTACTGAAAAAAAACAGATAGGGAATCTGTTCTTATAGATCGTCTGGAATATGTCCGTTCGAGAAGGAAATATCTCTCTCAAGTAAAAGGTAGAGTTGCTAGAAATATTACAACTTACAAAATTAGTAATTTAATTGAACTTTTGAAAGATATTTTGAATAAAGTTAGTGCAGAAAATTGGGAACAATCCATATAATAAAAGCATAAAAGAAAATGTGAAAACTCGATCTCATGATCGGTGAGATAGAAGATCCAATTATAATTAATTTTTTGCGAAGATAGGTTCACTGACTTTGATTACGAATTAGATACGTAATGTTTACCAGCGTAAACACAATTTATTATTTAAATTTTCTGTAACTTATAAAAATAAATTACATTTCAATCCTTTTTTATTGTTTAATTTTAGTTCTGCAGATGGTTTCAGAAACAAATAAACTGAACCGTCAAATATCCTAAAAATGTTTTTAATTAATAATAAAATGACCGATAGCCCCAAAAAAAATTAATATTATATGAACGAATTAATTTTTTTTATTTATGTTTAAATTCTTGTATTTTTGACAATGGATATTTTGTAAGTATTTATATTATAACTTAGAATTTTTTGAGAGAAAAAGGCTACATTTTAGTCGGAATGTGCATAAAACGATTTCTATGCCACAATTAAAAATAATAAAAATACAGTTGTGATTTGTGTGAAATATGTCAAAATTTTCTATATTTTCTAATGTATGTGAATTATTAAGAAATCATAAGAAATTAAATAAAATTATAAGAACTTTTTATTTCAGGTTTATTACCGCAATAATATTCTAAGCCATAAATACATAATGATAAAATAAACCTCCTTCCGACGCCTATGACAAGGATTAAAATCCTTTTTAAGACTTCACACATCCAAATATCTATTGTTATCCAACCAAATAGTCCATTATTATAGACCGGTATTTTTGATTCTAAAGTTTCTAACCCATTTCTATGAATAATATATGTGTCTAACAGATTTTGCCAAAGAAATCGGACTAAAGAACAAAGGTAGTTTGCGAAGAAAAAAAAAGGGTAAAAAAATGATTTATTACTCTCTCTAGTTCTTGAATAAACTATAGCATAAGTGGCAAAATCGGGTCTATTTTCCTGAACTCAAAGCTCTTGGGGGGGGGGGCGATCGCCCCCACCGCCCCCCCCCCCTTGGATCCGCGCCTGATTACATTACTATACAATTCCTAATTTATTGCTCAAATTTACTTGTTTCTAATAATTTGTTTTATTGCATATTCAATTAACTATAACTTTTTGTAAGGAACAAATTAGTTATAGCATTTTGATTGAATACGTTTATCTGGCAGTCACATATGAAAAATTCGCAATTTTTATTTTTTTTCAAACTTTTCTCCATAACTTTTTTCTGAGTAGATATAGGTATAGGCATTGCTTCAGAGAAAAGAAAGCTGATGTTTCAACCCGTTAAAACTAGTTTGTGAAAGATAAATTTCGATTAAATTTGACTGAGATATAGCCATTTCAAATTTATCACTTTTTTGCAATTTTTATCGGTTTTTCTTTTACATCATATTCTTTGCATTTTTAATTTAAACATGTTTATGCAATGTTGTATTAATTTTATAATAATAAACCGTGATTTTTAAATGTACAACAGAAATATTGAGTTTTATGTTGAATCAAAAATCTTTTTATCATCAGTGTAGTCACATTAAATGAAAGCAAAAGTTTTATGAGAAATATAACTCAATTTATTTTATTTCTTTATTTCTTCAAACTATTATACATTGTGTTGTAGAACCTAATATCTTACCACCGCTTTCCGGCAAAACTGGACTTAAATAGAGGTCCAAGTTTGTGGAAAGTACAAGCATGTCTGGGAAAGATACCGGTGGATCCGACTGATGAGTCCACCACCGGTATCGGGACGAAACATCCATACATTTACTACGGTGGTCGAAAATAGATCGCTAGCTACGTGTCGTTACCACCAGGGGCATTGCTAATTGCGACATGGCGCCCGAGCAGGGACGGCAGCAGACGAGGGTCTTAACCGCCGTTCGCTTTGATTAAGCCTGACCTGGCCATTGGAAGACCACCGAGGATGCACGTTCCACTTCCTTTTCAGGCCTGTGCTTTCTAACGACTTGGACTGTCTGACAGTTAAAGCCGGAAAGCAAATGCCTTAGGGGGGGGGCATGTTGTGGAACCTAACATCTTACCACCGCTTTCCGGCAAAACTGGACTTAAATAGAGGTCCAAGTTTGTGGAAAGTACAAGGATCTCTGGGAAAGATACTGGTGGATTCCACTGATGAGTCCACTACCGGTATCGGGACGAAATATCCATACATTTACTACGGTGGTCGAAAATAGCTACGTGTCTTTACGACCAGGGGCATTGCTAATTGCGACAATTGTCAAGAGCAATATCTATTTCTTCATCAACATATTCTTCAACTTTCGCTTCAGATATGTCCTGATTTGCTGCATTTTAGCAGTAAACTCCTGTGCATTCTCTACAGAAAATGGAGCCTTTAATGCCTAATTTCCTGCGATCCCAGTTTGTTTGACAATTTTTTAAATATTCCATTCCATATCTAACCCCATTCAATAGCATTTAATTTGTGCCTTTTCCACTGTTATATTTGGAAAAAAGTTCGCAGTCCATGCAATATTGCAACATCAGATGTCGGGAGTAATTGTAACAGTTTAAATTTCATATTCTTGGACTTGAATTTAAATAATGCTAAACCACATTTAGCTAAAGACTTATCATTCGGCTTCACACCATATAATAAAGCCACGATCGATTCTGCTGTTTTACCTATCACTTCCTTATTTGCATCACCTTTTAAAAAACGTATTCTTCTTCTATATGTACAAACTTAAAAAAAAATCATGAACTTCTTTATTCCGATATTAGAAAATACAGATGTGGTATCACTGCTAAAATCACGATTGACGCGAAGAAATTGCTGGTAATGTGTATATTGAAAGCTATTGGGACCGTACAGTTCTGTATATACTTTTCCTGTGCTTGGTTTCAATAAATAAATGTATTGATATTGATCCGATAACAATGCAAATATTATGAGTAGATTCCCATCTTGGCCAACTATAATTACATTAACGGATCCCGCAGATGACAAATCCTCTTAACTTGTTTTTCTTTTCTCTAGTAGCACTAATATTTCTCTCAGGTATATAACTCACACCTAACCAAAAGGAGCGCCGAATAGTGTGTTGCCGTGCGTTTTTATACCTGGGTAGCGAGAACAGGGAGGAAATTTTGGGCCGGATTGTTACTGGGGATGAAACATAGGTTCATCATTATGAGCCTGAATCGCCATGCAGTGGCACAAAAAGGACACATGACCTCCGAAAAAGCTCAAAGTCGCCGGAAAACTCGTGGCTGGAATACTGATGATTAACTACAAAGACAAAGGCGTTTCTATAATAGGAGAATACTATGCAAGCCTACTGAAAAGTTTAAGGGATGCTGTAAGAGAGAAAAGACGAGAAAAACTGACCAAAAGTCTGCTTCTTCTGCGAAACAACTCACCCGTCCACACGACTTCAGTTGCTATGGCTACTATTCAAAAAGTTAGCTTTCAAATCTTGGATCGCCCTCCTTATAGCCCAGATTTGACTCCCAGTGACTATTATTTATTTCTAAAGATGAAAAAAGAGCTTAGAGGAAAAAAATTTTCTAACGACAATGAGGCGAAGGAAGCAATTTCTCTCTATTTTACCGGAAAACAGAATTTTTTTTTTTCAAAGGTGGAAACAAACTTATTAACAGATCTGAAAAATGTATTAGGATTAAGGGGGAATATACTGAAAAGGAAAAGTAATTTTGAGTTTATTTTCCTATAAAGACACAATTTTTTGTTCTCCCCTCGTAACGCAAACAACCCAAATAGCGTCCGTATGTCAATGTCAAATTTTATAATGGATATGTTAGATGGCAAATTCAGAGTGTCCAGTTAACGAAATATAAACGACCACCCTCATATAATACCTATTAATTAAATAGCAAAGATTTAATTCAATTCTTAAATGATATTTTATTTACGAATAAAATCACTCTAAAAAATGTTAAAGGTATTGATTTATACTTATCAATGTTGCTTTCAGACAATTTCCATGACAAATGTTGTAGTATAAGTTTTGCTTTAAATCAAAATATATGCGTATAATATTGCCAGATAACATTCTGAAACTAATTTGCCAATTCTGTTCGTTATAATACAGATATAAGCCATAATCGATGATTAAATATAGAACGTTCCAAATATAGACAAGGTTTGTGCTTTGGAAGAAAATTTGTATGGGGTTTTCCGCAAGTTAACAACTAATTTTTGTTTTGAAAGCATTATTTAGATATTCTTTAAATTAGAAAAGCTTTATCTGCTTTCGTACAAAAGCCCAAATAACTATAGATTATTATGGAAATATATTTTTTATATATTTTATTTATTCATATATAAATATTAGATAATCTCTTGACATTTATTCCTATTAAAGCTATCGGGTGGGTACCGATACCTAGATAACAGGATCGTTTAGAATGTGTATATGACTTAGTTTTATTAAAAAGTAAAAAATAAAATACTAATTAATAGACATTGACTTACCTTATTAAAAATAAGTTTTCAATTCGTATAATTTAAATTATTTATTTTTTATCACTTTTTGCCTATGTAGGTAATGATTGACGGCAGTCTTACCTGCATTTGGGCTTCCGCGTATCCAATAACATTTATTTTCTCATTTTCTTTATTTTCTTTAAAATATTCGAGTGACTTCGATTTATTAAAAATTTTTTAAATTTTTTTGAACTCTTTTAAAAAAATTATAATGGTAGCAGAACTTCACGAAAATAAACATCATCGTTAACTTAAATGACGTATCTTCAAACAATTGTTTTTTTTTGTTTTCATGACAAACTCAAAATATTAGAAAATATATTTTATATATAAATATCATAATACCTTCTTTTGTTTTTAATTTATGGCTTACTGCGATTTTTTATAAAAAAAAATCGCAAAATCCAGCTTGCCTTGTCATTTTGAGTGTGATATATTGTTATAAATATAATATTGAACACAAGGATTTTACATCGAAGCTTGCTAAGATGTCATCTTCTTCAAGTTTTATGGATTTTAAAATAATGGTAAATTGTTCCGAGTTTTTCACGTAAGATTCAACCTAGTGGTTTGAGATTACCATTGGAAGCTCTGACGATGGGTCTTAATGGAGAAGCTACTGTGTTATTAGAAGTTCTTAGAGTTTCGTATCCATAATGATTGCATTACCTTTATGTGCATCTAATATTATGATCCTGTCCTGTCCTTTTTATTTGGGTCTTTTAAAGCTGCAAGTTTGACTGTAAATTTGACAGTCCGATCCTGGTATCTTTGATGATTTCTAGGCATTTTTGCAGCAGTTAATTGAGGACAATTATTAGATATATTCATCTCCATTCCAGATCGTAGTAGTTGTTCAAAAGTTTTTATTTATATCACAGTTTAAATTTCCGTTTAAATTTACTAACGCTAATTCGGCCAACTTTACCTTTTTTGATATAAATCCTCTCGTTATGGGCAAACACAATATCTTTTTCCTTAAGTACTTCTCATAGATTCTTTACGTTAAGACATTATATTTCCTGCATTATTGATTTTACAATATTACGAACCCTCGTGGTTCTATTTCCTTACTAATTTCTTTCCCAGCTAAGTTATTTTTATTTTTTTTAATTTTGGCCTACTTACACTACAAAGTACGGTTTTATATAATATTTGATTATCAATTTGACCATTATTATTGATATTTTACTACACTGTGCGTTGTTGTTTTTATTGATGGTGAATTTACTGTTACCTTTTTTCAGAGAGATCTCGGTTTTTCTGCCTACTACTATTCAGGTAAAATTCTTCCATTTATTCTTTCATATGCCAGTTTTCTTGAAATTATTTTTAATAATTCCGTAGATTTTTGTTTATATTATCGGTTTATAATTTTACACCCGTTATTCACTTTAATGTTTTTTTTTGGGTTGCATACACTTTTGTGGTAGCGTTAGCGAAATCTTAATCTACGAGGTACTTGAGGAAATTTATTCCTTTATTTTAAATATCTTTCTTTGATTTAAAAATAACTATTAGGATACTTATTTAATTTTTGAGCTGAAAATGCTAATAAATTGGCTTATCGAACAAATATATTTCAGCCGATTGTTGTTGCTCAGAGTCATTTTTGAGCTGTCATTTCTTTCAAAAGTGTCAACTGAACGCAACTAAAATAGGTAACGTTGTACGCAAGTATAGTCTTTGATAAGGTCGAGGCCATATGCCTTGACTTTTCCCTTTTCCTGTTTGATTCGGCTGAAGAAACTTTAGACTTTTTCCATCTCAATTGATATTAACCATTCTTTGGGATTTTGGGCTGGAAAGTCGTTTAAATCATTCCGGTAATAGAGTTCTGTTGATTAATTACCTTATATTTTCCCTGTCTGTCGTTATTAAAATATTTTTAAGTATTATTGAATTTCTTTTCACATAATTGTGAGGCTTTGTGGCGAATTACGAGTGAAGCAATTACAAACCGATTCAAATGTTAGCTTTAAGCTCGGTAAAGGGGGAGCATAGGAGAAAAAGATATATAAAGTTGCGACCTTGAATGAATGAATGAATGAAAAAGGGGCGATGATACTAGATCATCGATGCCGGCCTCCATTGGGCCCTTTACATTCCACCATATCTGCAGGTTATTCGAGACTGATCGCCTTTGCGAATCCAAGCAGCCCCGTTAGTTGAACTTGCCTAACTACTTCCGGTAACAAAATTGTATCTCCGAAATATCTCTGTCAGTCCATTGAGTGCTGGGGACTCTATGAGGATATGGTAAACAGTTTCATCCTCCTCCTAACGCCATCTGCAAGTCGGGTCGTCTTCGACACCAATTCTATGAAGATAGCCCCTTAGGTGACAATGTCCTGTCAACAATCCCACCACAATTCGCAGATCTTTCCATCCCAAGGAGAGAAGCTTCTTAGTACGCCGTGCACTAGGCCCAATTATAAGTTCCTTAGCGCACACCTCATTCCACGAGCTTCCCTTCACGATTCAATAAATTTGCTTTCCAGCAACGATTTTAATTCCCTTTAGCCAATAATAATTGGGACAGGTAATATTGGTTGAAGTCAATACGGTTCAGTCGCCGAACCCAACTTTGCCAGACGATCTGCTTCCTCATTCCCGCGTATGCCCGAATGGCCCGGGACCCATACGAGTCTGATTGTGCAGCCTTTCCTTGTCATACCATTTAGTACATCATTGCACTCAGACACCAGTGGCGAAGTTACGATACTGGACTTCAGTGCCAATATCGCAGCCTTACTTGTGTGAGCATATATTTATTAATCTATTCCTGTCTATGTCTCTCTCACAAAGATGGGCACACTGCAGAATAGCATAAATTTCCGCTGTGAAAAGTGTCGCACATTGTCTGAGAGGGTAGAACTTTCTGACTCCTGTGCTCCTGCCGAATACTCAGGCTCCAGCTCTAAGTTGAGACTTTATTTTGATCCAATCTTCATTTTACAAATCTTTAGACCATACTTTTTGGGATAATGTGTATATCCCCCCTTTGATTTTCTCATGGTAGATTTTAAAACTCTTAAAAAGTCGACAAAAAAAGGATTATGTCAATACTTTCAACGAAAATTGATAGCGATAAGTCATTCACTTCTTGAAGAGATACAGAAAAAATTATTTGAAATTTAATCCCAGAGGTGTCAATAGACTTTTCGTTAAAAAAAACTCATATATAAGTCAGTAATTTAAATAAAACAATAGAATAATATAAGAAAAATAAAAATGAAAAGAAAAACAATTAACACAAAACCCTAACGTGTGTGTGGGCGACCACACACTCGGCTAATTTTTCATTTATAAATAAAACGATCATCTGTCAAAACCAACTTTTTACTGCTAATTTGATAAAAATTACTCTAATACAACTAATGATCTAAAATACCATCAAGATCATCATTTTAAAGCAACAAAGCATTTTAATTACTTAATAAACCTGACTTTATTATCTACTGCGATACTTTAAAATTTTAATTGCGTCATGGTAAATTGAAACAGCAAAGAAAAGTCGATCAAAACTTAAATAGAAATTTTGTTTACTTGCGATATAAAGTGATTTTCCTGAACACACAAAGATTTACCGTTTTTGTTTATAAAGTCGGCAGTTCCTTCCCAATAAAAACAATCATGTTTCATATTTGATAAGATCCTACCGAAAGGTCATGATTAGAAATATTTTTAAAGCACGACCCTCGTCGAAAATTTACAGGCAGTTGGGACACATCAAATTGGATAAAAATTTTACATGACGTTGTTCTTGTCAGCATAGTAGTCAAAAGTTAATCACGTGAGGTTTGTTAGAGGGTAGAGTAATGCACTATTCCAAAATAAAAACAATTTATTTTTACCATTTGACATTAGTTTTATGGCTATTATATGAAAGGCAGCAATTCAACAATTTTGCAAAAGTCTCAAACAAGCACAGTAAAGTAGTTCAAAAGAGCGTGGCAAATTATCTATAACTATTAAATTAATAGCAATTTAAAAAAGTTGTCAATGAATTATATCGGGCAAACTAGTCAGTATCTGCAAAATCGTCTAAATGGACATAGATACGACAAAAAAAAATGTACAGCCCTAAAAAAAACATGAAATGGAACACAAGCACACCTTTTATTATGAGAATATGAAAATCTTAAAAACTGAAACCCACAAAGAAAAAGGGGAATTTTACGAAATGATCGCAATAAAAAAAAATCCGAATGCCGTAAACGATAAAACAGACATTAATAATCTAAATTAAATCTACTTCAGCATATTAAAATAAACCAATATAAGGGAAATTCTGAAATAAACATTAAATAAGAGTAATTATCCCCTTCCAAATTCTTCTAAATTGGATCAAAATATTTTTTTTAGAAAGATATTACTTCAACTAAAAGACACCAACCTTTTATGTCACTTAAACTTCGACCATACCCCTGTAGAATTAGCATAACCTTAGAACCAGGGCCAGGTTAGTTCAACGTTGAATAACATAATAATATTTTAATTTATATTTAAAAAAGTGTTGAGAAACAGTAGATATTTTATTTCTTGGTACACACATACCAATTTTATGCTATCTTTTTCTAATTACATTATTTAAGCGAGAGTCACATGATAATCGGTACGTCAATTCTAGAATACAGAAAAGTATGAATGTATGGTTGCCTAAATTATTATTATTGTTATTTTCAATGTGTAAACAATATTTACCAATAAAAATAAGTTTTTAAATCCTCTTTTTGTTAATATTAATTTCAAACATCCAATTTATAGTAATTTCTAACACTTAAAAACACTGAAAAGAGTCACGATAACCAATTAAACTGAAAGAAAAGATAAGTAAACGTATTTATATATAACCGGAAGTGGCACCATCTTGAAAATATTTTAGCCTAGTTGCCCCATCGACATTAATATACTGTCAAATTTTAAAAATTTTCCTATATATAGTTTTCCATATATAAAGGGTGTTTTTTTATAGAGGTATAGAACTTTTAAATGGAATAAAACAAAGATGAATTTTTTAAATTGACATGAAATTTACTTTATTCGAAAGATAACCTTCTGGCATTATAATTTAAATATGACTTCTGGCATATGACCGCCACGGCTGGCTCGGACGTAGTCTAATCTGGAGGTCCAATTTTCGATGACTTTTTCCAACATTTGTGGCCGTATATCGGCAATAACGCGACGAATGTTGTCCTCCAAGTGATCAATCGTTTCGGGCTTATCGGCGTAGACTAGCTACTTCATATATCCCCACAGAAAATAGTCTAGCGGCGTTAAGTCGCACGATCTTGGAGGCCAATTCACGGGTCCGAAACGTGAAACTATGTGGTTACCAAACGTTTTCTTGAATAAATCAATTGTGGCACGAGCTGTGCGACATGTTGCGCCGTCTTGTTGAAACCACAGCTCCTGCACATCATGGTTGTTCAATTGATGAACGAAAAAGTCAGTAAGCATGGCTCTATAGCGGTCACCATTGACTGTAACGTTTTGACCAGCATCCTTTTTAAAGAAGTACGGACCAATGATTCCACCAGCCCATAAAACACACCAAACAGTCAGTTTTTCTGGATGTAACGGTGTCTCAACATACACTTGAGGATTATCATCACTCCAAATACGGCAGTTTTGTTTATTGACGTATTCATTCAAACAAAAGTGAGCTTCATCGCTAAACAAAATTCGCTTATGAAAATCGGGATCAACGGCAATCTTGTTTTGGGCCCATTCACCGAATCTATGCCTTGCTAGGTGATCGTGTGGCTTCAATTCTTGCACGAGTTGGATTTTGTAAGCACGCAAACCAAGATCTTTCCGCAAAATCTTCCATAAAGTGAATGGACACATATCCAATTCCTGTGCACGATGGCGGATAGACCGATTAGGATCTTCCTCTAAGCTACGCTCTACAGCAGCAATCACTTCTTCTGTACGCACTGTACGACCTCTATGTGGATGCGTATTATCATTTAGAGTAAACGTGGTGCGAAAACGTTCCATAGTTAATCGAATTAATTGCTCTGATGGACGATTATGTTGACCGTAAAATGGACGTAGTGCGTGATACGTATTTCGAACAGAACCATGATTTTCAAAATAAATTTGCACAATTTGGAAGCATTGTTCAGGCGTCAGTCTATTCATGTTGAAATGCCAAACCAAACTAAACATAAATCACTTGACAGCTAACAAAATGGCCTCCAGTTAAAAAAGTGTTGCCAACTTAAAGTTTTATACCTCTACAAAAAATACCCTTTAGATCGAATTGATTCCCGATGGGACATTTTAACAATGACACAAAAAAATATCGAAAACTAAACATTTTCCGAAACAACTTCAAGAGAAAAATATTTCTTTATTTTAAGAGGACCATTCAATTAAAACCTTATAAACGACTTTGCATGTGCAATTCAAGGCAATTTCAAGGTTAACTTTGTGTTTTTAAATAGACATTCGTTTCTTTTTATAGAAGAACGGAAAGTAGGAAAAATTCTCGGCGCAACGATATAAATATGGCATATGCTTTTTTTTCACATCGGGAGGTCATTTGAAAGTCAAGCGCACTTGTCCGACAGAAAAACACAAAAAGGCTTAGAAACCAAACGGTTTAATGACAAGAGACATAAGTTGCTTTATGTTGAAAGGGTTTAACATTTATGACATTGAAACTGACCCTGGACTTGTACTTCAAGGTCAACTTCTTTTTTTTTGAATAGGAATCCTTATCCAGTTAAGTTAGGTACTAATAGCTTATGATTTCTTCCTGAGATCAGTTCGAGGTTACACAAAACTTCCCAGTTAAAGATACAGAGATGGCGGAATAACTTAGAACTAGAGTGTACACGAAATCCGTTTAATTCGAAAGTTGTATATACAAACTACTGTCAAAAAGCAATTATAAATAGAACATTTTTAATCTTTTTATGCACATCACATTTTTTCAGGTATTGGTTTGGCGCCGAATTCAAAAATTTTAACTTCATATAAAAATTTGTATTGTTATTTTTCGCTTTTTAGTGTGGTTCAAATTTTTTTTTATAAAAATTTTATTTAAGTTCAATTTTGGCAAATAACTCGTCAAAACCTTGCATGAACTGCACAGTATTTTAATACGTCCTTGCCTTCGTTCTACAATAGTAAACAAATTATGTGCAATTATCCTAAATATAGGCCTTATAAGGTACTGATAACATCAAATAGCTACTGTTGGCATTATTGCATTCTAAGTGGCTAACATTTGTCGGAAATTTTCTTTGAAAATAATTTGAATATTTTATTAGTATAAGCACTATACGGTGGAGCAAAATGAATACATGAAAAATCGAATAACGAAAAAGTTACCTCGAATTGACTATACCTACAATATGCAACATAGATATGTAAGTTTGAAGTTTTTCACATACAGATGGTTAAAGGAAAGGAACACGGTTTATTTCCTGCAAATTGCCTCAGTATTGTTCTTTCTCCATACTGTTTCACCCAATAGATATCATTTATGTTAGAATCTAATATATTAACAGTTAAACAACATCTATATATACAGAGAAGTACTGAGAAGCTTGAAAATTAAATAAATATAGTAAAAAATCTTCACAGTCGTAGAATATGTTAGACATTTAACCTCTTAACTTCTGGGAAAATGCTTTTATATTTGCTTGTATAAGTGATTGAAGACATAGTAGTCTTCCGAGAAAGAGGAAGATATCCTTTTTGGCTTCGGAATTGTTGAAACAATGTGAGTAATAAAAGTCCAACTTATCAAATCTAACTTTGCTTCTGAAAAATTTTATATATGCCAGGACGAGAAGGTCAATAGTAAGTAAGAGCCTTCTCCTTTTCTCTGAAGTACTGTTAGCAAAGATATTTCAAAATAATAAATATATTTTTGAAAACTAAAAAAAAAACTTAGAATTATTTCGGAAATATAATTAAAAAAAAAACACATTTCAGTATTGAATGAATAAATAAGAGTGGTTATATTCGATCTTCGATGCTTAGGCTTCGTTGGACCCATTACATTTCACCATGGTTTTTCAGTCATTCGAGACCCATCGCCTGTGCGAATCCAAGCCTCGTTATCTGACCTTGACTCATAATATTCTGTCCTCAAACTGTCTCTGCGTCAGTCATTTGACTGGCGGGACTCCCTGTGAACTTGCTTAACAGTTTCATCTTCGTCCCGACGCCATCTGCATACCGTGTCATCTGCGACACCAGTCCTATGAAGATGGTTACGCAGGAACAATGTTCAGTCAACAATTCCACCACGATCCACAATTCTTATTGGCCAAGAAACGGAGGCAAAAGAACCTAAGAAAAGAAAATTTACTACCTGCGATTGTATTGCTAGCTTGTCTTGGGGAAGCTAATATGAATGAATAACGTCATTGTTTTATTCACACAATTAATTCTAAAAATCGGATTTTTCAGTTTCTCCCATATCCTGGAAAAACTGCAGGAGACCTTCAACACTATTTGCCATAATAACAGTATCATCTGCATAACGCAGATTATTGATAGTTACCCCATTAATGGTGATGCCCTCCTCAATGCTATCAAGTGCCTCCGCAAAGGTCTTTTGCGAGTACAAGTTAAGCGGCAACAATATACAGCTCTGTCTTATTCCTCTTGCTATTTTAATCTTTTCTGAAACTCGATTATCAATTCGTATGTGTGCTTTTTGTTGCCAGTATAGGTTGGCTATAATCCATATATCATTCTCATCAATTCCAGTTTCTTTTAACATCTTTATCATTTTGTCGTGTAGAATTTGGTCAAAAGCTTTTTCGCAATCAATGAAACATAGGTGAACGTCACAGTTCACATCTTTACGTCTACTAAAAGGGTTTTTCTAGTACCCAATCTATTTCGAAATCCAAATTTGAATCAGGAACATGTTTATCTATTTTCCGATAAATTCTATTATGTGTTATTTTTAGAAAGATTTTCAGGACATGACTCATAAGATTTATCGTGCGAAAATCTCTGCACCTAGTGGAGTTGGCCTTTTTGGGTATAACGACAACCGTTGATTGTAGGCAATCTGTTGGAATGATGCCAGTCTCATATATAGCATTGAAAAGTTTACATAATGCTTTCGTTCCGTTTTTCCCTAGTAATTTTAGAATTACCTGATTTTATCCGGACCGGTTGCTTTCCTATTTTTAGCTTTTTGCAAGATTCTTTCTAGTTCTTCTAGTATAACGGAAGGTCCAGATGATGTCTTACTTATTTCAGGACTGAGTGATCTTTCATCGCTAAAAAGATCTTCAAGGTCTTTAACTTTTTTACGAGATCGACTCATGTTCATCAATAAGTTTTATATATTCCGGCAGCTTCTCTTCATTTCTTATGCATATTAAACTTGTCATGCTCTTTTTATAAACCTTGCATAGTGGAGCATTCTTGAGTGTACCAGTTGGCTTTTGCCTTCCTTATTTCATTTCTGATCGTTCTCTGCACATCTTTGTATTTCTGCTCGTTTTTATTTTTATGGCTACACCTTACCTCCAATAATCCAACTCTTCTTATTTTGGTGATCACTTTTTGATGTATATTTTGGCGATTTCTTTTATAGACGTTTGGATATCTTAAAATAGTTCTATAATCTCCATATTCAGTTCCATTTGGGCAGCGACAGTACTTCGTATGAAGGGATTTTTGAGTTTAACAAGAGCAAGTATCCTGCTGATAATTTTCTTAAACAGCGTCTGTATTTCAGTAACGAGAAGATTGTGGTCTGAAAGTACTTCAGAATTGGAATACTTTTCGCAGATTTTATTGAGTTACTGTACCTTTTGTTCACCGTGATATAATCAATCAAATTGCAAGTTATATTGCCTTTTTTATTAACGGAAGATTTCCAAGCGAATAGACGTCTCTTAGGGAGCTTAAAAGAGAAGCTCATGATGGCAATACTGTTTTCTAAACAGAACTCGATCAATCTGGTAGCTCTTTCATTTCTTTCTCCCAGATCAAAGTTGTCAACCATATCCTCTACCTTTCCCAATCCCACCTTTGCATTGAAATCTCCCATTACATTAGTCATTTCGTTTTTCTTAGTTGTTTTTGGAAGCTGAAATATTTCAGTATATAGTTGTTTGACCTCCTCATCATCGCTTGCTATTGTTGGGGCGTAGATTATATATTGATATTAACCGAGTGACCTTGAATTTGCAAAATCATTTTTCGTGCTGACCTAGGAACAAAATTTTGGAACGTTTTCCTGACTTTTTCTGACGCTATAGTTGCTACTCCATTTTTGTGCTGCAGTCCGTCCTCTCCTGAGTAATCAATAGTGTATCCATCGATGATATATTATTTATACTTAGGCCATCGAATTTCGCTAGCTCCCAGCACTGATATACTCAATCTATTCATTTCCTTTGGAGTGCCATGAATTTTGCCGGCCTGAAACATACTTTGAACGTTCCACGTTTCTATTCTTTCTCGAAAATATTTCCCAAATTTCACAGCGGACGTCCGGGAGATTCTTAGCACCTATACTCAGGGCCGTCATTTTCTTTTGCACCTATTCCATGATTTTCCTGGGAAGTATGAAATAGTGTAGTGATCTTCCTTTTACCTTCTACATAGCTGTACAAAACCATTACAGTGATTATCACCACGCTGTTTGATGTGTGATTCACAGATATACCAATCTATGTAATTTCTGCCTGGCACCAGTATTGAGAATACCAGTACCATAGCTCAATTGCTAGAATAAGTATAATTTTTTTTATTTCCCTCTGTTTAAAATTTAACATATCCACCATCAACCTCTACGACTGACGTTTGTGATGTATTTTTTTGATAAGTTAAAGGCATATTTTCAGCATAAAACTATTGTTCAATATAAAATGGCAAAAATAACGATTTTTTAAATTTATCACAACAGTATCATAATATAATCGGAAACATGCTTGTGTCTTGAATTAAGGAAATGGTTAACCTAATAAATTATAGTTGAAGATTACCGATAGCAAAATGTTTAAATTTTATCTTATATTTTTAGACTTTATTGCATAAACTAAATTGGTACTAAATATAAATTTAGTTTTATTTTGTGATAGAATTCAAATATTTATCGGGTTGTAAAGTTGAAATACAACATTTAAGTGTAACATTCAAAGTTTAAACAAGTGTAATTTTATAAAGTATTGAAAATTTAACATATTTAATTAAAATATTTATATTATCTTTATAAATTGATGAGACGTAAATGTATAATTATAGAATATTCTGGAAATATTACTTTGGCTCATTAATATACTCAAAATAAGTTCCGTTTTTGACGCACATCCTGCTTAAACAGTCATTGACAAGCTTAAATATAAAATATTAGCGACTAGCCGCAACTATATATTTCGGGCCAGTATATTTGGGAAGTGAAGTATAGAAACAACATTTTTCGAAAAGGACCTAAGTGAGCCTATATGTTTTCTCTAGAAAGACCTAATTTCCGCTTAAAACCTATATCCTAATCAGATGGAACGGGACCTGAAAATTGGATATAGTGTCAACAAAGTAGGAGCAATCATTTGTTCGTTAATACTTACATGGTGTTTTCCCCAATATTTTTCCTGAAATTCTTATGAGGCAAATATGTCACGCAATGTCCGCTATTTTGAATAACTGTTGTAAAAGAACTAAAGCTATAATTTTCTTTTATGGAAGCTACTTTGCCTTTTACTGTTAAAATCTTTACTTAAATAGCATTACAATTTTTTTTCCAGTATCATATATGCAGTTAGAGAATTGTACGCATGTCAGATGCACAAGCAGCTGTATATGACAAGCAATTGGTTATCTAGTTGGCGCTGGTGTGGCCCATGGTAACCGTAATTATTTGATAATATATTTTTTATGTCTTTTTCGGCTCCTCTGTGAAGGCAGTGTTAGTATATAGGTTTGTTTTTCTTTGTTCGTGTAATTAGTGTTAGTGAAAAACTTACAAAAACTAATATTGTATATTTGCTTGTTCATTGTTATTTTACTGTCCAATGTTGTGACTGTACATTCATACTCTCTTAGCCACTCTTTTTTTTTTGTTTTATTTTGTTGCTAGTTCCATATTATTTTGCAGGAGTATTTTAAATGCTGTTATTTTCGTTTTGCATTTTATTAAAAAATGTACCCAAATATTTTACATAAGGGAAAATATGACATTTGTGTATTATTAAATCCAAAAAATTGTTTATAGTATAAATAATTGCTGCAGAAAATATTGCGCATTTCCTTCACAAAACACCTGCACCAGAAGTATGTCAATCTACTTGGAGTACGTGTAGTTGTCCAAATTTAATAGTAAAATAGGCTTCGAAATTTAAAATGCTGATCTTTCTTTAATCGACTTCTACGGCAATAATGGCAATTTGTCACTAGTCAAATTATTAAATGTCATAGCAACAAAGCAACCCGAAAAATTATTGTTACTGTGTTATCGTGAAAAAATCAATATTTTCTTAAAATTTTGACATGTTCTACTGCTTAGATGAAGCAGTATTGGTTACAACTAAGTTGGCTTCAATCGATCCATTTTGATATATCTCTTTTTTTTTATTTTGTCTTTTCTGGGGCTCATATTGTTTATTAAATAAAAGATCCAAACAATGGACGTTTCGGCCTCTATTTGAGGCATTTTCAAAATTTCTTGTTTTTTTTTTTATTTATTTACTTTCCAAAAAATATTTTTTATATAATTAAAAACATTTATATAAGAACATATCTATAATTTAAAAAAACAAACAACCACTTTTGAAAATACAAGAGGACACAAATCTATTATTGACTTTATACTTAGTAACCGAGTTATACATTCCACCCAGATATTCGATATTAGAACATTGAACTCTGTTAATGCAGGAAACAATCATAAATTGGTTCTATCAAAGATTCGAATAAAGATTACACAAAAGAAAAAGCAGCTGGAAAAGGTTAGGATACAAAAAAAGAACATAGACTCTCTGTGGCATACGTCAACGAAAGAATTATATCAAAAAAGAATGATGGAAAAATATGTAAGAAAACCAATAAATGAAGAGGAAGATATAAATCATAGATGGGAAAAAATTAAGGGAAACATAGAAGATGCTTCAAATGAGTCGTCATTGGGCACACATACAATCACAATCAACAACAAAAATCCTAATAAAACTCCATGGTTCCGTAAAGAAGTTAAAGATAAGTGTAACGAAAAAAGAAAAGCATATTTAGCATATAGAACGTCAAATGCCGGAAGCATACAATAGGTACAAACTAATTTGTAACGAAACTAATCTACTAGTCAGGCAACTAAAAAGTGAACATTGGGAGCAGTTCTCTAAAAGAATGGAAGGAGACTTCTATAGTGTACAAAAACAAATGTGGCGACTGATAAGACAACAGCGCAAAGAAGTATCTGAACTCTCCGAAACAAACAAAATATCAGAGGAGAAATGGATAGACTACCTAACAAAATTATTTGAGGGAGATGCTAACATTGGAAAAAACAACATACCAGCAATAAGGAATAATGTGGAAGTCACCATTCAAGAAGTAGAGAAAGCTATAAAATCCTTAAAAAATAGAAAGTCTCCCGGACAAGACGGAATTCATAACGAATTGTTGAAATACGGAAGACAGCGACTAACACAGGAACTCACAAGCTTCATTCGAAAAATCCTGACACAATGCAAAGTACCAGATAGGTGGAGAACCAGCACAATGATGCTTATGTTTAAGAAAGGTGACAAACAAGAACCAGGGAACTACAGGGGTATTAATCTACTGGACACAACTCTGAAACTCGTTACGAAAGTAATCAAAAATAAAATTAATTCGGTTACAACACTGGAAGACGAACAGCAGGGATTTAGATCAGGAAGGTCTTGCGTGGATGCAGTATTTATTCTACGACAGATAGTCGAAAAATCTATAGAATACAATAAACCAACATTTTTATGCTTTATAGATCTAACAAAAGCTTTCGATCGCATAAAGCTAGATGACGTAATCCACCTGTTATATAAGAGAAATATTCCTATCAATATAATTCAGACCATCGAAAACATATACGCAAACAATAAAGTTCAGATTCGCACTAACGGTAAATTATCAACACCCATACCAGTCAACAGCGGTACTAGACAGGGAGACTCGCTTAGTCCTTTGTTGTTTAACATGATAATGGACGAAATAATAAAGGAGGTGCGACTTAGTAGAGGATATAAAATGGGTGATACAGAAATAAAAATTCTTTGTTACGCTGATGACGCTGTCATATGTGCCGAAAATGAAGACGACCTCCAGAGATTGTTAAATACCTTTAATCTTACGGGAAGAAAATATAATATGATTATCTCAGCCGAAAAAGCTAAATGTATGACAACCTCAAAAGAACCCCTCCGATGCAAACTAGAACTAGACGGTCAAATAATACAAGAAGAAATGAGTTTCAAATATCTAGGAATCGACATAACTAGTTATGGCAACATCGAAGATGAAGTAAGAGGGCAGGTGGCCAAAGCAAATAAAGTGACGGGTTGTCTCAACGACGTGATCTGGCGAAACAAACACTTACAACAAGAAACAAAGGTTCGGACCTACAAAACCACAATTAGACCTATTATGACATACACCTCAGAAACACGGCCAGAGACGACAAAAACGAAACAACTATTGGAGACTACAGAAATGGGAATACTTCGACGAATAACAGGAAAAACGCTACTAGACAGAGAAAGAAGCGATAACATCAGGCAATCATGCAACACAGACTGCATTAATGAGTGGATCCTACAACATAAGACACAATGGAACAAACACATAAGCCGAATGACAGAGGATAGACTGGTAAGGATCGCACGAGATAAATCGCCTAGTGGTACACGCAGTAGAGGTCGACCACGGAAAAGGTGGAGCGATAATTTATGTTCAGAATGAGGAAAATCGAAGTAGGAACAGGTCAGGGACCTATTATAGAAGGTAGAAGAAGAAGAAGAAGAAGAAACAACCACTTCAAACACTATTAAAATTTTGTAAAAAATATTTAATTTTACCAGTACACACCTTTACATTTTGTTTATTAACTAATAATAACATGCAACTTTTACGTCGTCTATTTAGGTACTGAGGAACCAAAAAAACGCATACATTTATTTTATATTTAACAGGATATTCAATTTTTGATGTTTATTAACAGGATCGAATACTTAATATTTTGTTTAAATTAAGCTGGTGTAAATGTGGCGCAGTGAATAGTGTATTTAATTTATTATAAGACCTGTAGCATACGATAATATGCTTTTTTAAAATGTGTTTTATTTTTTCTGACAGCTCACTAGTGTAAGGTAATGCTACATATTTTTGCTATCTATGTTTTATGTTTCTTGTTATTAAGTTATTATAAAATTTATATGTTCGTTAATTAATTATTTCGGTGATATATATATATATATATATATATATATATATATATATATATATATATATATATATATATATATATATATATATATATATATATGAAGTATCATATTTATTCATAAAATAAATTGTTGTATTCACTGGGTCGCTGTATATTTACGAAAATTAGCAATTTAATCAAAATCCATATTTAATTTGTTTGTCTTTTAAATTGATGAGGAAACTCCCAGAATTATAAACACTGTCTTGCCTGAAGGCAAGTGTTAACATATATTTTACTCAAACTAAAGTTTAAGAGTTGTCAGTGATCTTAACTACCAAAGTAAACAAAAGCCTGTAATGTACTTTAAGTTTTCACTGAAAACCTACTTACGTAATATTAAGTTATGTCAAGTACAAAACCTGTTTAAAGTTTACAGGTAAACAAATACATCGTGTGCAAATCTTTAATACAGTAAATATCAATGTACAAAGATGTTAATTTTCATTAAAACGTATAATATTTCTAGAATTTAAATATTTCTTAAAACAAGTTGCATTATATGCATATTTATCGGCCAATTAATCACAAAAACTACGTAATAACGTTGTTTAATTTATCTAAGTTACTCAAAAATATTTAAAACATTTATTAACTATACACATTTTTTGTTAAGGATCTATTTCAAAAACCATGCTTTTTTTTCATGTTATTCTATCAAAACTCCAAACTCCTTACGCAAAAAAAGTCAGATACATCTAGCAACTTCGATAGTCGAACATATCAACCTGCGGTCGATCAAATGTCAACAAAATTTTATATTTGTTAAAGTAGAAACTTCAATTTTTTTAAGTTAAAAGTACTGGGAGTAGTAATAAATTGCACCATCATATAGTGTGCGAGATTTACATTTTATTGTAAATATTATATAAAAATCAACTTGAACTAACCTATAACATGAACATGATCTGCCCATAATTAACCAGACCGTGTGGAAAAAAGAGGGTGAAATGTTCTTAATCTAACCAAAAAAAAAAAACGATTCGGGTCTAGAACAGAGTATATTAATTTCAGGTCCAGTAACAAATATTCTCATTATAACTTTCCTTTTGACCTATTAACTTTCTATAGAGAGGCAAGTTACAATTTATGCTACAAAAAAGGGATTTATTAGTATTTTGTAAATATTTTCAAACAAGACAAAGAATAATGTGGAAACTCACAGGTGTGAAAAAAACAGAAATATCATCTCTACTTTAACTGACACATGGAAGTAATGGGATATTTTTTACTTGATAAATAGATTCTGGAATAAATCTAGCGAAGTAGCGGATATAGAAATTCAGGACATGTCATATCTAGATAAATAGATATTCAGGTAATATTTTACGAAGTTATTATTCAACAGTTTTTTGACTTGCAGAGGTTAAAAAATATATTCATAAAAAATCCATTTATGGAAACATTTTTCAAGGTCATTTGCGCCACAATAACCTATTAAAAATTTGACATGTTTGAAACGTTTAGACTCAAAAAGGAGACACTATTCTTACCTAAAACTTTCAAAACATGCTTACGAAAGGCATAACGAAGGCTAAATTGATATAATATGCACAGAAAAAAGTTAAAAATATAGTATTTTTTATTATTTTAAAGCATACAAGTTTCTATCTTTCAAAAAATGCAATGATTTTTAAAATCATAAATTTTATTGAAGTGATATTTTTTCACACTGTTCCATCTAAAAAAATCATAACAAACAGGTATTTATTTTTAAAGCATTAACGTATATAAAAAAAACAAGCAAAAAATAAGCATATCTTAGATATAGAGCTAACACTAATTTTTTTAAATATGAAGATTTTCCTATATTAACTATTTCCCGATTATCATTGTACGAGATGACATATTTCTCACTGTTTTTCAACTTTTCTACCATGAGGAAATTGCCAAACGAATTTAATTCTTTTTTAAGAAAATCTATGTTATTTTTTTCATGGATTCTTCCCCACTGAGTGGATTTGATTCCATTAAATGCGTACGAACCTAAAATATAATTAAATTGAATTATTAATAGCAACTTAATCACATAGGAACAAGTTTGAATAAAATACATAATAATAAATTGCAGTTAAGTATTGTTAGATACCAACTTTCATTAAAAGTGAGACGAGAGGAGGCCCAGACCTAGGGAAGCAAGGAAATGAACCAAACAGATTCAAGGTATAACCTGCGCAAGAGTCAAACTATATAAAGGCAGACAGAGGACCAACAAGCAAGCTCATTCCAAGCCGAGCAGCTCTCGAGGAAGCATCACTTGAAAATACCAGTTGAGATGTTGGCGAAACGTCGTATTGTGAGAACAGATGGCGCACCTATGGGGTCCTCACTTTCACCAGTTTTTTGTGAT
This sequence comes from Diaprepes abbreviatus, assembly GCA_034092305.1. Classification (NCBI taxonomy): domain Eukaryota; kingdom Metazoa; phylum Arthropoda; class Insecta; order Coleoptera; family Curculionidae; genus Diaprepes; species Diaprepes abbreviatus. Next base: position 1,653,279 of record JASJET010000055.1, on the reverse strand, counting down.
ATATTTCTAACAAGAGGCACTGCAAAAGACACCTTTAAAACCAAAATTTTGGAGACGCTATGGAGATGACATTTTCATAATATGGCCACATGGAAAAGAACACCTAGACGATTTCCTCGTATACCTAAACAATATCCACCATACAATCCAATTCACGCTAGAAATGGAGCAAGATAAGAAACTTCATTTTTTGTGCCTCTTATTAACTAGGAAACCCAACAACACCATGATTTTTATCGTATATCGGGAATCCACACATACTGGCCGATACCTCAATGAAGAATCACATCATCATCCCTCTCAAAAACCGGCAATAGTCAACACACTGGTATCAAGATCTCTCCGCCTAACAGACCTCGACACAAAGAAAGACGAAATAAAACACATTTCAACAGTTCTAGAACGGAATGGTTTTTCACAATCAGATATAAAAATACAAGAAAAAACCACAACAAAAACCAAAGACCAAGATCAAACAAGCCAGAAAGCCATAATCCCATACATAAAACTAATAACGGACAAACAAACTTAAGAAAACACAACAAACAGCCCATATTCAAACCACAAAAAATAATAGCCAACATCCTGGGAAATCCCAAAGATAAGCAACCTTGAAAATCATGGCGTTTACAGCATTCCGTGTGCATATTGCCATCAAACATACATAGGACAAACAAACAGGCGTATATCAGAACATAAAAATAGTATTAAAAACAAACAGATAATTTCAGCTCTATTTTAACATCACCAAACCGGACATACCATCGATTTCGAAAAAGCAAAAGAAATAGCACTAGTACAGAACTACAAGGTACGCGTCATAAGAGAGGCTTCAGAAATCGAAAAAACGGTACAGCTGAATAAACAAGACGATGCTTTACATATTCCAACTAAATGGAAAACCTTTGTAAAAAATAAAGAAACAAAACAATAAAAATCTACCAATACACGAGAGAACAGCTATCGCGTTAAGGAACGCCTCCTTTTTTATATTTAGGTGTGGTTTGGTTGCTGAACGCGTGTTGAATCGAGCTTTCCGGATTTCAGTCAGTCGTCGAAAGCGCCAGACTTTTCTGATGGTGTTCCTAAAACGGCTATAGTGTGCGATATCTTCATAAAGCAGGGACTATAACAATCTTAGGCGAAGCGTTTCCAAGTATAAATTTATATCGCTAGACCGTAACGTGATGCGTGTTTGGTCCTGTAACGAGCGCTATCGTGGTTCATTTCCACCAGGTCGATATTTTTCGTTGTTATAAGGTAGATTTAGAAAGTGAAAAGTCGTTTCTAAATTTTTTCTACCTTATTAAACCGCAACGCAGGGGGGTGCGGTGAGAGTCCCTCCTAAACCACCCGACCAGATATGAAATCTGGCCGCCTCACCTTTCTTCTCGCTCACCGGGGCAAAGGGGAGTCAATGATAAAAGGGGCTTTGTTTCTTCTTGTTACTTCAGGAAAATGAAGTAAAGTTTGCTTCCAAAAATAAGCATTTGTCTGCTCTGCATAAAGCATGATGTATGTTTGAGCGTGGAATGCTCCAAGGTTGAGATTCTGAGAGAAAATCAAAAATTGGGTATACTAAGCATTACGGTGAATAACACTTAGCCAGGGGATACTTGCAAGTGTATGAGTTTATAGGCCTTTTGTTTTATTTGTATTTTCCGCAAAGAAAATTTAGAAAAGATTTGGTGATAAAATTTCCGCAAAGATAATTGTTGTACAACGTTCCGCATAAAAATGATTCATAAATTTGAATATAAAATCCGCTACAGGGATGTAAGGTAATGCGCATTTCGAAAATTGAGAATGAAAATTATTCCGCAATTGAAATGTTTTAGCGTTGTTTATACCCATTGTTTAATTATCGTATGATGTGTGTAACTATAACTATCTGTACATATCTTTTCTTGTAATCCATTCCTAAACGTCGTAAAATATAGCAGTCTATTTAACTCTCGCAAGGGATACATCTTATAACGAAACTGGTAATAAGTTGCCTTTAATTCCCGCAGTTAAATTCGCTGAAGAGGGATAAAATAAAATCCAAAATAATATTTCAAGAACCGACCTTTTTCCAGGTATTCTCTCCTAAGAATCCCGAAAGAAAGGCGTTTTCATGTTCTGAAATATATCGTAGAAACTGAAGTTGCTTTTCGCAAGTGATTAAAAAATGTAGGGGTAACAAGGAACAGATCATAAAAAGTTTTGTGTTCATGTCCGCAAAACAAGTAAGGGTAAATGAATCGTATCTCAAAGTTCTCAAAACAAGTGTGGGTAACTGAATTGTATAGAAGTTCGAAAAAGTATGGGTAATAAAACGCTATGAGAAAAAGTATGGTTAACCAGGTTGCTAAAAACAGTACTAGTAACTGTGGAATTATGAAAATTTTATCTAAGCGAAAATTGAAAATATTATTATAAAATAATATTATAGGAGTGTTAAAACGAATGAATATGAATTTGTTTTGGAAAAATTTGAATGAATTTTTCTGGAAAAAATATGATATGGGAAATCATATCATATTTTGGGTTTGAGGTTATGTTATGGTTGAGTATATGGAAACTCATGTTTATTTCGAATTGAATCGCGAAGTTTATGTCGGTGATCCGCTACTACAACGCCAGTTCGCGTATGTAGTCTCGAATAGCACCCGACTTTCGAACTATAGTGTCTGAGAGCCCTGTAGTTGAGAAAACTTACCTAGGCGTTCGTAAGCAGATACTACCTAAAGTCCTACACTGTATTTTTATACAAGGGAAATTCTCAGACACCGTATTTAATCCGATTAGTTTGCGTTTCGCTTTAAAATCTTCTTGAATCTTTGGTTTTTCACTATCTTTGTGCAAGTGATAGCTACTAAACGCCCAAAGATCCCGTGATAAGATTTTAAGTTTAACGAAGCGAAGACTGGACGTTCTTTGAAGACTTCGATGCCTTCAGAAAGATCGTCGTGGTTGTTGTATGGAGGTACTGGAACTGGTAAGCGCCACGGCCGTTGCTTTCATGCTCCCGATGGATGTCGAATCAAGAAGAAGGATGCTTGTGATCGACGAGTTTTGTTAAAACTTTTAGGCCACGCCTTTAAAGTTAAAATAAACGAATGAAATTGCTGTATTTTGTCCCATAAGCACTAATGCTTTTTGAACTGTGAAATTTGAAAGGAAATCATGCTTGAAAGTTGGTGAAATGGTGTTTTTTACTTGTAGGATGATCCATAGTGATCAGATAAGTATCTGTTTTCAAAATATCGCAAACAGATATGTACAATACAGCATACAAGAATCAGATATACCGCATTCGGCAGAGGGGAGGAGCTTGCGAAGCCGCTCATCCAATCAGAAAGCGAACCAGCTAAACAAAACTCGAAATTCAACAGAGGTCGCCATCAGATCTCAGCGAGTAACGAGACGAATCGCTCTTGAAAATGCCAATTGAGATTTTGGCGAAACGTCGTGAAAACATATATATATATATATATATATATATATATATATATATATATATATATATATATATATATATACGTATTTTAATATTACTACTAAAAGATTGATGTAAGGACTTACAGATTTGTAAATGGAATTGTGGGACTTAACATAGGGGATGCAATAGACTTTGTTTCACATGTGATCTCACTAATTTATATAGCTATATAATCTCAAAACTTGATTTCATTTGATATCGTTTTTGATGGAATAATCTTAACTATTTTACAATATAAATAATATATTCTAAAATTTAACCTCTACAAATTACATAATAACAAATTGTAATTCCTGCTACAAAATAAATTTATTTTGTTTTAAATGTAAATTTCTATTTCCTGAGTAACTTTGTTAATGTTTTAGTGTTAATTAGATTCTCCATTATGACGATGTCACGATGTCGTTGTATAACTTCACTAAGATGAAGGGATTATGTTTCATTATCAAATAAATTGCATTCCGGTGTGTCAAACGCGCTAATCTAATTATCAACTGTGTTGTATCTCGTGTTATAATAGAACTGATAGGAATAAATTTGTAAAATTATTTCGCAGATATTATTTTTTAAAATAAAATGAAGTTGTTATAAATTTCCTATTTTTTCTTTACTTTTGATAGAATAGTTTTTATATTAAGATCTAAATTACTTAACCTAGTTTAAAAATGTTTTTACTGTTGGGCGGTTTTACATAGTTGGAATCGCGTAAAACTCTACCCCAGAGGGGTAAAAAGGAAGTTCAATTTTAAACTAGATTTAAAAAGCGAATTTTTTTTTTATCGGAACGGCTCCATAAGTTTGATTTTAGCTTTTTTACGTTATATTCAAGAAGTTGCTGCAGTAGTCGTATAAGTATGTGTTTAGAGTTGGGGTCTGTACTCTGTGACTTGATAGATCTATTGTGTCCCCCTACTGTTGCTAAGTCATAAGAGTTACCTTATCGGCTAGAGAAGGTCCTGTAGTCCTACTTTCCTCAGAAACTTTAGGATGTTGGAGGGTTTCAAGGTTGATAGCCCCGCTTCTTCGATTTGGTGTGTTTCCAAGAACCGCATCCTAGGGTTTCTAGAGCACTGTGCTCTGAAAAGATATGAAAAGAGGTTTCGTCCTCCTCCTGATCTGCACTCTTCTCTTTCTATCAGACCGAGTTTCTTGAGGTGTCCTGTCAGAACTTTGAGTTGGTTTTTACTCAAGCTTATACATTCTTTAAATCCCTTCTGGTCGTAGTTCCCCAGAAGTATCTTCGCTTGTCTCAATCCTTGCAGTTCCGTCCAATAATTGGATCTAATGCTTTCTTCTTCTATCTTTAGTTCTTCCAACATTACGCTGCTACTGATTCCACAAAAAAGCTCTGGCTCCAAAAATGGTATCTCAGCCCCTTTCCTCGTGAGCGTGTCTACTATTTCATTCCCCTCTGTCCCGGTGTGTCTCGGTACCCACATGAAAGAGACTTTATTGGTAATCGTACATAATTTGAGCCGAAACCAGTTCGAAAAAATCCAAGATGGTGGTGAAAATATGGCGAACAAGAAAATAGTTTTATGCAATTTCCTTCAAAATTGATGTGAGGGGGGGGGGGGGGTTTAAAGTCGCACATTATAAATATAAAATTGATTTTTTGTAACTAAATGTGGCCGAGCCCATACGGCCGATCAGAAATTTTACACTTCCCAATTTCATCCGTATCATATCGTTGAATTTTTCACTAGTTGAGGTAATCCCTCTCCGTTCGCTTCGTAGCAGTCGGTCATAGTTATACCTTAAAAACGTGTGCAGTATGTCGGTTTCCACATGGATTCTGCCAAAATTGTATCTATAGTCTTTATATGCTCAATAAAATTTCCAGATTTGAGTTTCTCTGTCTGGACCAGCCAAAGGGCTTACTATGGCTCTCATTGCAGTTATGTGAAATGGAGGAACCTCCAGGAACCTTTAAAGGGTTTCTGGACTTGACAATGTCTGATTTGGAAATCTTTCAGCCTAACACCTTCTTGCCTTCGAAGAGTGAGACAGTTCTTCCCCATAAATTAAAGCACGTCAGCACATCCTGCTATTTTATTTTTACCTGTTTCTGTTTAGCATTAGTAACTTTCGAGTTTTTCGCATAAAAACCGATTTATCTCGAAAGCCGGCAGTTTTACCGAAATAAATTAGGAGTGTGTTTTTTAAAGAGGAATGACCAAAATATTTAAAAGTCAGTGTTCTGCTCTGTAAAATGACACCTGTCAAAAATTAGGCCCAACGAGTGTGGCTGCAAGTTCCTAACTACTGTAGTATGATTTAATGAGTCTTTATGACCTGTATTAAATATTAACATTTCATGAAATCATACAGGTCGGTTCAAAACTTAGAGCCGATAAGGTAAATTGCAGGGAACCCCTTTAGGGCTCTGTATCTCCGTTAAGGGGCACTTTAGAATTTTTTTTCTGTGACAAAGTAGAATTATTTTGATCTCCCCTCTATGGTCCAGAGAAATTAGGAGGTACTTACTAGACACCCTGTATAATAATTTAAGAACCAATGATCAGGCAATGGATTATATGGAAGAAGATCAAGATGATACGTCTAAAGACAGCTTTTTTTATATAAGTGTATTTCGGTAGAACGTCCCAAATGTATTTTCTTTAGAGAAAAAAATGTTATTTTGAAGTTTATCTACGAGGAAAAACCCACAAAAAAAAACGCAATTTCGTCATAACTTCTTTATTTCTTAATATTTTTACATCAAATTTTGATTACCTTAAAAGTATTCTCCATTGACCACAACGCACTTCTCCAAACGATTCTTCCATTGTTCAAAACAGTTTTTTAAATTCACTGATCGGAATGTCCTTTAGACCTTCCAGCGATTTTTGTTTTACCTCCTCCACAGTGGCAAAACGCTTTCCTTTCATGTCCCTTTTGAGTCTGGGGAACAAAAAGAAGTCACTGGGGGCTAGATCCGGTGAGTAGGGGAGGTGGACAATCGGTGTCATGTCGTTTTTGGTCAAAAACTGCTTTACGGAGAGGGCGATGTGGATCGGCGCGTTGTCATTATGGAAGAAGCAGTCGTCTGTGCGCTGAAGATCTGCCCTTTTCTTCCTGATACTCCCCCTCAATCTTTTCAGAACCTTCAAGTAGAACTTCTGGTTGACAGTTTAACCCGGGGGAATGAACTCTGCGTGTACAACACCTCTGCAATCGAAGAAACAAATGAGCATTATTTTGATGTTCGACTTCACTTCGTGAGCTTTTTGGGACGAGGAGAGTCAGCTGTCTTCCACTGGCTTGATTGCTGCTTTGTTTCGGAGTCGTATCCATAGCACCACGATTCATCACCAGTTATCACCTTGGAAAAAAATTCAAGGTCTTCTTCGAGCTGATTTTGAAGCTTAAAACATGCGTAAAGTCGACGCTCCCTTCACGTACTGCAACCCTTCTCATGTGCAAATCTTTGGCTATAATTGAACTCCATGACATTCAATACATCTCACAGAGTTGATCAATGGTTCGGCGATGGTTTTCACAAACAAGGACATTGATTTTGTCGACGTTTTCGTCACTTCTTGACGTTGAGGGGCGTCCTGAACGGGATTGCTATTCAATTGACATTTCTCCATTTCTAAAACGTGAAAACCACTAGTAAACTCTGGTTTTACTTAGGGCAGCTTCCTCATAAGCAGTCTGAAGCATTATAATAGTTTCCGCGGCCGATTTCCCCAACAGGAAACAAGATATCACAGTCGCGCGTTTCTGTCGACAATCTGCCATCACGTTTTCGGCGAAATGGAAAAAGTTGTTTCACTAAACAAATTCTCACGGGCTAACCGATGCACTCGCAACGACACAACTTCGCACACTGACTCAGGAGGCGTGACCCTAACGGACACCTGGTCGAACAATGGGGTCCCCCCACTCTCCCTCCCCACCGTAGCCCAATTCACGTTACTTTAGGGTCCCCCCTCGTATATGCACCGTTTTTTGTATATTTTAATTTGCATTTAAAATTATGAATATTTTACCAGCTCTGTCTCAAAACTACATTTTCACACTTAGGCCACGCTTAAGAAATTTAAAAAACTTTTTTGATGGAGCCCGGTAAGGCTTAAAATGGGAATCCCACTGATAAAAACAAAACGCTATATTGTGTATAATTTACTAAATTTTTAGACATTTATTAACAATCACTGACATTTTTTTGAGCAGTTACCTTGTTAATTGTTAATAAAAAAAACAGATAGAAAAGCCGATAATACTATCAGCATGATGGTATCAATAAAGTGAAAAAGATAGTAGGTAATATCATGATACTCATTCAATAAATCCGAATAATTTTCTTTTTATTAGTAGGAGATTTTTACTTTGCTTTCGATAACAATAATATTTTAAACTAAGGATTATCTCTGATTTTATTATGTTGTTGTGCAGCATTTTTACGTAAATACAAATTTTTTATGATAAAATTTGATATTTGGATGTTCAGTATGATGTGAGCACTTATAATGATGTCCGCACAGGATTAAATTTTCAAGGGGATTACAACGTTCCCTTGAATCCAAAAATTGCCTATATTAATTAAATCGTCACTAATTTCGTAACAGTAAAAATGTCACTTGTCTCAAAATTATAGTTTATATACAAATTCTTATTTGCAACAAAAACTAAGATTATGACACAAAATTGTAGTCATTATGTACCTTAATATCATTCACAAGTAGATGAGTATCATTTAATTTAAATTTCAAAGAGTCATCATAATTTTCTGTTGGACATGATGTTTCAAATACTTTAGTTAATTTTGACGTCCTCAAGAATTTTCAATAAATAGTTGTATACCTACATTTTAATAAGGTTTTAATTGGATAACTTGCATGTTATAGTTTACCTGTAGAAGTTAATCATCCCTGAACATTTTTTGAAGATTCAAGAGATTCTTTTTTATTTTTAAAGTAAGTATTATTCAAAATTAACCAGATAATAGTGCTGATTTACCCACGTACTGTGGATTTCTCAGGAAAGTATAATCTACTTTCTAACTTTTCATCATTTTATTGTAACAAAAATAGCTAGAGTTTATTTCGTTATTGTTAATCGTTTGGTTCAAATTAACTGAATATCTTTCACGCCTTTAAGTTGTGACTTTCAAATCACTATTCTAAACAACTAGAGTTAAGAAATAACAAATGTAATGCTGTTCTCCACTTTTTTAATATTTCCACTATATATTTAAATGGCATTATTGATTATATATATGACATTAAAGTTCAAATGAAAAAGTAGCTATTTCAATGCCTAGATTTATTAATGATTTCCTATTAACATTTAAAATATAGTTACAGAAAGATACTTATATTCTATAAAATTGCAATAATTTGCAATGTAAATTAAAATAAAGCTAAAAATATAATTGAATAGATATGATTTATAACCATAATAAAGTGTTTTCTTCTAACGTGAGTCACAATCGAGGTTGCAATGTATCTACTTTATTTTATTAATAAGTCCTTTATCTTGTAAACGCCTTATACATGTCGCTATCAATCTATGTCTTATTGTAATTCCCGTAAACTTTTTTACTACATTTTTTTTACAAATGTTCTTATCAATCAATATAATATAATATAGATATAGAATTACAGACGTTTGAATTTAGATTAACCTCATTTATAAATGGGCCATATATTTCGAATTAGAGAAAAGAGAGGATTAATAAAGAAATTTCCAGATCTCGTCTACCCGTACGTTTACATTAACCTTGAAAAGTACTGAAATACATTTTTCTCCAGGTTTTGGTGTGAAGACTATTTCTACTAAAATGCTGTAAGGAGAATTACTAAACATAATCAAAACTAGACGTTTAAGGCGTCGAATATTATCAAGTCGAATCATGTTAAAACTGAACGGGATCATGGAGTGTTACATTCATAGTCCTTGCTTTCAAGTACAGGACTAGTTCCAACTCAAAACAGCGGTTTCCTGATGGCACGAGAATAGCTGTGAAATCAACAGTCCAATTGAGATGATACTTTTATCGTGTAAAAAGGAAATGGTGAAGAATACTATTCAAGCAACTCTTAAATTCACCATGGAACAAGAATTAATAATCTATCACTTCTGGATGTCACGTCAAGAAAACTATTAACGCTTCGATATACAGAAAATTAGCACACTGACCTTGTACTTCTTTCTACTACTATTCTGTTATAATCCATAGAGGAGTAACAACTTCTTGGAAATGATAAACCAAATATTATTTCTGGTTAACACCAGATCCATTACCCTCCATTATTAATAGAAGACGTTATAACTAACTATAGGGCAAAGGCCACTGGACAACTTATTTCTTTATCACAATATGATAAATTAACGAGTTTTACAGAAAATTAAACAAATTGCCAGCAGCTACAACAAAAACAGCATTAACTCATTTAGCAAAAGCTGAAACCACCAATAAGAAATAATGTTGGCAAAATATAATGAAATATATATTGAAGAAACCACATCTGAACGGTGAAAAGGTGGCGAACGCGTATTCTTGAAATGTTCATCACTCATATCCTCGTTCGCCCGGTGGAAGGCAAGCGAACGGTGAAACATGCGCAAATGAAATGTCAGCTGCTAAATGACAGATTTAACGCACGGATTTCAAAAAAGAAAATTGAATTAAAAATTTTTATTTTATTTTTGGTTCTTCAAAATAACTCGCATTAAAAAAAAATAATATGTTGACGAACCGTTTTTTTTTTAAGACGTTTTATTTTCTGAATGAACAGTTGAAACGTTAATTAGGTGGTACCCAGATATCTTTAATATTTTCAAATTTTTTAATAAAATATCCTTAGAAAGTTGAATATGTCTCGCAAATATTAAGCAAATTTGAGATTACAGACATATAAAATTATTACAGGAAATTCTGTTCATAACTCAATTGTATGAGCGTGTTATTTAAACATGTTTTTCTAGGGCCAATTCTGCTTATGGATTTAACATAAATACTTGTGTCCATAACAGCCGAGTATCTTAGTTTTAAACAGTTAAATCTAACATAATTCTTTTCACGACACAACTTATAATAAATTTGAGAAATCACAATTTGTAAGCTATCTGAAACTTTTATTTAAATAAGTAACAATTTTATATTTAAATTATGTTAACTACAGCACTTAACTTAATTAGACTGTGTTAAACACTATACGACACTACAATTAAATAAATATTATGATTATAATTTATCGAGACATATAAATGACCTTACAGACCAACGAATGAGGTTCTTCAGCATAAAAACCTTATTTATGGTACATTTGATCTTCAAGTCTCTACAAATCTTTATAAAATAAAAAAATATATATATTTAAAAATGAATGTGAGATCAGCCAGTATATTTAATGGACATCTTCTGTCTGACCTTTGGTTTCGGTCTAGTCATACACAGTTTCACTATCATTGTTCAAGTTTCAGGTTTTCTTTCAAATTTACTTGTCAGGACAGAACATCGTGCAGTAAGAGGCTGGACACTTTCTGAATTCACACAATAAATAACTGATGGGATATTTTTCCGTAGTGGATTGGGATGATGGCTTTTAGTCATACTACGTAGAGTTGTAGTTTCTACCGTTTCAAGGTTTATCAGTGCTGACTTTCTGCAGTTACCGTCAGTATATTATTTTGTATATATGATTGCTGCTTTTCTTGATATCCCTTTTTCTTTATGTATTAGAATCTTCAAGTACTTGGCTCTTTGTATGCATTTTTGTTTAACAGTTCCAAAGTGTCAATTTAAGATAAATTTAATCCAGGCAAAATACAAATATTGTAATGGCAACCAATAACTTCACAAAAATAACAACAGCACTATTTTTTTTACTTTTGACGATTAATTTAAAGTACCAAAAATACTTTTTGTCTAAAATGGCAACAAAATATACTACGGACATTTTCGGTCAGACATCTCAATTCAATCTGTCATCCATTTTATTTTTTGAAATTCTCGGGTTTTAGCTCGTTCATATCTGGCAACATTGACTTTTCAAGAATACGGCTTTTACTATCAAAATGTTCACATCGCCATTCCCATCGCCATTCACATCACCTTTCACATCGCACTTTCGAGGATAAGGGCCCTAGTATTACGGAACGTGTTCCCAAATAGTCAAATGCTGCTCCAATATATCGATATTATGTACAGCTAAGCAGTATGCAGTGAAAAAATTATTATTAACTATAATTTTATAAAATTTTCGGTATAGAAAATTACATGTTTGTACTTTCGAAGAAAATAATTACGCTTCCAAAAGTGCGTTGAAAATTATTGTGATTTCAAAAATGCTGCGAAAAAAACTATGTATCCAAAAGTACGACGAAAACTACTCTAATTTCGAAAATGCGGAGAAAACATTACACGCGTAAAATATTATAATTCTTAAAAAAGGGTGAAGATTGTTCGCCGCACGTTTTACAGATGTATTTTTCTTGGTCGCAAATTGTAAAGACGTAATTTTTTGAAAAATATTAACAAGGCAAAAATGCAGTACAGCCATGATAACGCTGCCACCTTGGTAGTTTTGACTTAGAAAGTCTCATATTCATTTTAATAAGCAACAAATTTCGGGCGTTTAAGCCAAATTTTATTAATAAACTGCACGCTGGAGATGATGCTTGCTGTTTGGAGTTTTGTTTAATAATGGATGAAAAAAATTTAGTCAATAGACTGTTTTATAGGAACATTTTGTTTTCCGACGAGTTAACTTCACAAATGGTACTGGGCGCAGGAAAATATAAATTTAAAATTGCCACTCATTGTCAAAAATTTTAAAAAAGTATTTTTTGATGCGTTTTAATGTATTATAGAGTAATTGAACCTTATTTTTTAATAAACAATTTAAATCAAAATTTCTGTATGGAAATTTTAATCAATTTTGTTATGACGAAACTGTAAGATGAACATTTAGCGTTTAGAAGAAATATTATTTTTTTACAAGACAGATGTCCTGCTCGCTCTACATTATGAGTGACAAATTGGTCAAAAATTCACTTTCAAGAAAAGTAAATTAACCGTATTAGGCCAAAGGCCTAACCTGCTCGGTCCCCTGATCTAACCCCGTTGGATTATTTTCTATGAGGTTATTTAAAGCAAATGCTTGACACCAAGCTTTTTTAATGACAACATTGACGTACTAAAAGAAAAAATTGTGGAAGCTATTGTAACTATAAATGCAGATGAGACTACATCTGTGTATCAATAATTTAGAAAAAGGATTAGAAAAATTTGTAGTAGTAGGAGATCAAAATGTGGCATAATCATCTTTTTATATCAAACTTATTGTTAAAATTTCATAACATTGTATAAAAAAATAAATATACGGTAAAATTTTTGTATATTTTTAAATAATCACGGCTCTATTTCAGAACAACTTATTTAAATAAAATTTGTAAAAAATTAGAAATAAATATTTTATTTTAGATTACTCTACCTAGTATAACTTACCATGACCTTGATCACGGTTTGTGAAATCTGAAGGCAAACAAAGCTTTTTTTTTCATCAAGAATAAATTTTCATCGAAAAATCAAAAAAAAAGTGAAGTAAATTAGATTACCTCTCATCCGTGGACACACTGTATATAATAAACAGTTATGATACCATAGGAACTTACATTTTATAGAAACTTTATTTTGTCGTAAAGTTGACGAAGAAATTGATTATCTAATTTTTCATGTGTGACTTCCAACTAATTCAAGTTATGACAAAAATAAATATGAGAAAATAGATTTTATTGGTTTTCTGTAATATTATTTATGATCGAGAGTTATCCTGATTTTAAAAATTACTTGTTTAAAATTTGCTAGCAATTTTCTTCGAGACAGTAAATGTAAAACATACACACACAGCTATATATATATATATATATATATATATATATATATATATATATATATATATATATATATTTATATATAATAGAAAATTCTCAGCTATGCGGACATAAAGATCGTTAATAAATATTACTTTCATGTTAAAAAGTGCGGAGTCTACAAGATAATAGAAAAACTTCGGGTCCGAAAAATGACGACAGCACTGTTTTGTCCTAGCATGGGAGTCATCAGGCCATTGCATTCGATACAAACTATCATCTCGCACCTGTGCCCTATAAATAGATTTCACGGTTAAAAACAGTAAATAAGATACAGTAGCGACATCTCGATGAATCACTCAATAACACAAGAGCAACACAAACCAACAATGTTGTACAAAATCGCCATGTGATGGTGCTACGGTAATTTAAAAAAGAAGTATATCAAAACTCGTTACTTCAAGGATAGGGGTCGCATCATTCGGCATCGGTAACCAAACTAACTACAATTTTGTAGTCCAAGTAAGATATTGCATCAACGATCTCCCTAAGAGAGCTGTTCGTGTTTTTAGGTCGCACACCCTATATAATATATATATATATATATATATATATATATATATATATATATATATATATATATATATATATATATATATATATATATATATATAAAATAAAATAGAATAAAATATTGGCGAAGCGGACGTGAAAATTTGTCAATCTACATGATTCTCGTGTTAAAAAGTGCGGAGCAATCCAAAATATGGAAAAACTCCGGGTCCGACAGATGGCACGAGAATCATGTAGATTGACAAATTTTCACGTCCGCTTCGCCAATATTTTATTCTATTTTATTTTAAATTACACGCACAAAAACTTATCTACTTATTTATTTACTTGTTTGGCTTTGAAACACGCTAAGCGATGATCTCATGGTGGGATCGTTTGGTGCGGCACGTGGCTTGGGCTGCTAAAATAAGCGGTAGGCTTGCTTGCCAGTACCGAAAAATGCGACCCCTATCCTTTGGGCAGCGCGTTTCGTATACTCGATTTTACATATTTCTGTTTTAATTCACCGTCGCGCCACCATATGACGGTTCTTTTACAAACTTTGTTAATCTGTGTGGTTCTTGTATTATCAAGTGGACCATCGAGATGTCGCCTTTGTCGTCTTATTTGCTGTGTTTTGATTATAAATTCAGCTTTATACGATGCAAAGGCGAGATGATGGTTTGTATCGACTGCGGTGGCCTGACGAGTCCCATATTAGGACGAAACAGCGCTGTCGCCATCTGTCGGACCCGGAGTTTTTCCATATTTTGGATTGCTCCGCACTTTTTAACACGAGAATCATGTAAATTGACAAATTTTCACGTCCGCTACGCCAATATTTTATTCTATTTTATTTTAAATTACACGGACAAAAACTTATCTACTTATTTATATATATATATATATATATATATATATATATATATATATATATATATATATATATATATATATACGGTTGTGTCTATATCCAGTAAACTAGACCACCAGTAATATAACAAAATTAGTACGAATTATTACCCCTGAACAATTTATAAATAAACAAGTAAGCGAGACTTAAGAAAATTTTTTTTCAGTAAAAGCCACTAAACAAGTCAAGTTTCGACAAAGCAAAAAAAAAGGAAAATTTGCCTGAATTTCTTTATTTGGGCACTGGTTATTATTAATAAATAATAAATAATAAAAATTTTAAAATAGTATTCAATGATTTATTTATATTGGTATTTATACTTGAAAATAAAATAGATTTTATAAATATGATTGAATCCTCTCGACTTGCTTTTATGTGGAAATCTCAGAAAATAATCGAAAGAATCGTGATTTTTTTTAATTAAGTCAGGGTTTTTGGATTTTTTTTTAAATTAAAATCAACCCAACCCTGCATATAACTAGGAAACCATTGGGATTTTGACATGTGACATTTTTTAAATATCTTACAACCTTTATTTTGTCACATAGAACCATCTCCTTACGATTCCTGTAGTTATTTTCGGACAGCCTGGATATACACATATATATTTGTTATCTTTTATACCATTGAAATCGACGTTTTATCAATATTTATCTATATATCTATCATAGCAATAGATTTATTACTTGCTACTCATATCATATTTCATCTTCTATATTGAATTTTAAAAGCATGTAGGTTTGTAATCTGCAATCATATAATCTTCAATACTATACAATTGTAGTAAGAACCAAATATGACAAAATATTAAATTCTGCATATTGGATCTGCCTCAAATAACAATTTCGGTCAAAATCGAACATGGTAAAATATTTAAGGGGCAATATTCGATCCCCGATTGAAAACTTTTCAAATAGGATTAAATATTCCCAAACGGCGACACCGAGAATTCCTGAAAGCCAATTTTGACCGAACTGGATATGGTCAAATTAATATCGGAACTTGCGACCCTCAAAATAACAATTTCAGCCTGATTTTTAGTTTTCCAATCGTTATCACTTGTCAGTAGATTTATAGTTTTTGCGCTGCCCGCAGTGACTTTTTTAATTATTATCCATAGATCTCTTTAGAAAATTTCCACTAAAATGGATTATTGTAATATGTGGCGGTTCAAATACACACTGAAATTCCGAAATTTAACAAAAAAATTGAATGGAAAAAATACTGTAAACTGATTTTGGTTGGAAATTGCTTCTAATGTATTTGTACAGTAAACCAATGAGCAGGACCGGAGTTACAAACTTTTTATTACCCTTAGGACTAACATGTACAACAAGGGTGACACTGCCGGTCAACACTATATAATAAATTCCTGAAAGATCTAATGGAATTTCGGTTTTACCAAAAAATAATCTATTACCGATATGTACGCACTGGAAGAATTTTGGTTCAAGAAATTTTATGCGATATATATGTTAGTGTGTAAATTATTATAAAATACTATGCTTGAATAGTATTTTTGAAAAAAAAACACTTACGATATACATGCGAGGTTTTTAAAAAAAA
This sequence comes from Diaprepes abbreviatus, assembly GCA_034092305.1. NCBI lineage: Eukaryota > Metazoa > Arthropoda > Insecta > Coleoptera > Curculionidae > Diaprepes > Diaprepes abbreviatus. The sequence goes on along the minus strand of JASJET010000055.1, from coordinate 1,636,936 downwards.
ATCATGTTGGTTAGCTTCCAAAAGTAGCCTGTGGGGTCGAGCACTGCCTTGGAAGAAACAAACAGCGCACTGCGTGACTGTTCTCTTCAGCTTCTCTTGTTCTTCTATGATAATATCTTAACGTGATCCTTTATTTCGAGAAGAAATTCTAAAAATCTCAAATAAAATAGCTATATTGCTAGCCAAACACTCTTCTTCTTCCTTCTTATATATAAGCAATTTGCTTGTTATTCTTCGTCTCTTTGCCTGGTTTCAGTCTATTGCGAGGTTATCATTCCATCGTTTACGGGGTCTTCCGGTACTCCTACGTCCTATTGGTGATTTGTCCCTCGTGATCTTTACTATTCTGTCGTCGGTCATGCGGTTGATGTGTTCGTTCCATTCTCTTTTTCTTTGTAATACCCAGTAATTGATGTTATCGACTTTACACACTCTTCTTATATCCTCGCTCCTATTCCGATCCGTAAGTGTCCTGCCAGCTATCCTGCGCACCACTCTCATCTCTGTTGTTTCCAGTATTTGTTTTGTTTTTGAGGTTTCTGGTCTGGTTTCTGCAGTGTATGTTAGTATGGGTCTTATTGCTGTTTTATAAATTCTGGATTTACCTTCGATTCCTATATGTTTATTGCTTCATATGGTACTGTTAAGACATGCGACTGTTCTTGCTGCTTTCATGGCTTGTCCCCTCGCCTCCGTTTCAACATCTCCGTATCCAGATATGTCTATTCCGAGATACTTGAACTTCATTTCCTGCTGTATAATTTTGTTGTCTATTTCTAGTTTGCATCTGAGTGGTGTTCTAGATGTAGTTATGGCTTTAGTTTTTGACGCTGATATATTCATGTAAAACTTTTTCGCTGTTATGTTAAATTGGTGCAGTAGTCTGCAAATCGTCTTCACTTTCAGCTATTAACACTGGATCGTCGGCGGAGCACAGTATTTTGATTTCCCTGTCTCCCATTTTATACCCGTTCAATCTACGCACCTGCTTTATCAACTCGTCCATGATGATGTTAAATAGTAGGGGACTAAGAGAGTCGCCTTGTCGGATGCCATTATTTACTTCTATTTTTTCGGTCAATTCACCGTTTATCCTAGCTTGAATCGTATTTGCCTGATATATATTTTCAATCGTTTTGATAATGTTTTGAGGTATTTGTCTGTCGTAAAGAAGCTGTGTTACATCCTCCAGTTGTATACGATCGAACGCCTTCTCTAGATCGATGAAACACATAAAAGTTGGACGATTATATTCAATTGACTTTTCAGTTATTTGTCTTATAACAAATATGACATCCGTGACCGGAATCCCTGCTGTTCGTCTGCTAAGGAAGTGTGTTCATTAATTTTGCTTGTAAGCCAAACACTCAAATAAGAGAATTATAAGTAATACGGAAGAGAAAAAATATATATAACCGCCCATGAATAAGTCCAGATGCGCGAAAATTCACGAACATCTCCCGCAAACAATCAGTTAAGAACAAGAAAATCCCTGCCCATATTTAAACTGCCTACATACGAGGCTTGTCCCAAAAGTATCGAGCCTGCATTCATATCTTCGCGTCAAAACTTCCTAGCGACCTCTGTGAGGCATGGGCATCACCAGTAAGTCTTCACGAACTCGTTGGTGTGCGCAGTTATCGACTGGACGTGTTAGTCCGTGAAAGGTGTGCGTTTACAGTGTCTTTTTTTCGTTCGTCGCATTTTGTTATTGCAAAAAATGACGGAAAAATTAGATCAACGAATTTGCATCAAGTTTTGCTTTAATCTTGGAAAAACTTGCTCGGAAACAATTAATATGATGAATAAGGCATTTAGAGAAACAAAGAAACATACTCACAGTGGAAGCATTTTGAATCGCTAAGACCAAAAAAAGCATGTTAAAGTCGGGGCAAAGTGAAGACAATGTTGACTATTTTCTTTTGATTATGAAGGTTTTGTGTACTACGAATATGCTCGGAGAGGTCACAAGATCACTAAAGAATACTACGTTGAAGTATTGAAAAGATTACGTGACGCAATCAGAAGAAAAGGGCCACCGCTTTGGACAAGCGGTGATTGGCTGCTTCACCACGACAATGCGCCAGCGCATTCATCGAACCTTATGCAGCAATATGTAACAAAGGACCATGTCGTACAGCTTCGCTAGCCTTCAAACAGTCCCGACGTAGCTCCCTGTGACTTTTGGCTCTTTCCCAGATTAAAAATACCGCTCAAAGGACACCGGTTCGATAACAAAGAGACAGTTGAAACTAATGCGACGAATGCACTTAAGGTAATTCCGATGTCACTCACCGGATGATAAAGAATAACATCAATGAGGAGATATGAAGGTAGACTTGATACTTTTGGGACAAACCTCGTATAATCCTGTTAAAAAATGGGTACTTTTTTTATTATGTTTAAAATCAATACGAAGAGATACCTAGTTACATCTTATCGTTCATATGTTATTTTGTTATTTTAAAGTAACTTCGTGCTCCATTTTTTCGTAACAGGCTTGCTTCACTGATGAACTGTCAGAGATGGATGGCAATGAACCAATCGACTATGTGTATATAAAAAAATAACACTTTCCGTCACAGTTTTGTATAGTAAAGTTTGATAAATAATCAATCAGAGTGTCTGTAAAGTCTCCAGCTTAGAATTTATCCCTTTTTCTGGAGAGAAATTGCGGACCAATATTACTTCCGAGTTATGATTATGTTTTTTCAATTATGGTTTTATTTGGATACGGTATTTTAGTAAAAATAGAAGAAGGTTCATCAGGGCGGTTGTACACGAGTCTACTATTCGGTATTTATTGCTAACTAAGATATGTTTCGCGTGTATACCAACTTACTGTCGCTCCTTACTTTATATATGATAGATAGAACTTCTATTATATCGGGTATACCGCAAGACTCTCATCTCGTTCCACTTCTATTTAATATTTTCTTAAAATGATATTTATAGTTGTTTTTTCAGTGCAAAGCCTTTGCTGTAACGACTAGGTTTCACTTTGCAAGCCGATCGTCATAATTTTGCTGATTATTGCCAAATCACCCATTTTTTTGGCATTCCTATAACATATTATAATGAAAATAAAAACAAAATATTTTAATTTTGATTACGATTTTTAATCTCCATCCCACTGTACAGGGTGAGTCAACGATTGGATGAAGTAGGTTTGTGCCTTTTCGGTGAAATTAACAAAGAAACTATATTTACTGTTTGATACAGTTTATTTTTACGCAGATTTTAAAAATATTTAGGACTCTACAGGGTGAGCCAAAAAACTAGGACAGCATAAAGTTGTATTTTTTTAAATAGAACACCCTATATACGAATCATATTTTCGATTTAGCTTATAATTTTAAATCTTTTTTATTAAGGGTTTACTATAACAAAACTTTATAGTTTCTGAGATAATTAAGTTTAAAGAAAAAAAGTCACATTTTCAAGCATCAATTCAATCCTAAATAACGTTTTTAATTTTGTAACAAATATATTCAAATTTGGAATTTAACAAGGCCAAGGACAAGTTAACATAATTTTTACCTAATATTTGCAATAAAAGCTACAGGGTGTTGAACACATCGGCTCAAATTTGAACAAGTTTAAATGAATAAATATTTTTTTTTTAAATGGTACACCCTGTATATTTTCATGTTATTTAGTAGAGTAATAAAAACCCTAAAAGTTTTGTTCAATATATCCTATACCTATTTATAATAGTTTTTGAGATATTTCAGTTTTTCTTATTTTCCATACTTTTTTACAGAAATAGTCTTCATTATCATAGTAGCCATGGCAAAAACAATGTAAAAGAACATTTTTCTGTGTGTCAAATTTATAACCGCAATCGCTTCTTTTGGTTTTTATGTAGTGTAGTTTGGTTTTTTTTGCATTCATCTTATATTGTAAAATGAATTTTCCAAAGAATGAGTTAATAGATATGATTTATCCAATAGGAGAGGCCCAAAAAAATTGCCTTCTTGCTCAAAGAATTTACGAAATGAAGTATCCTGATCGACGCCAGCCTAATACCCATACTTTTCAAAACTTAATGCAAAGCTTTGATTCTTCTGGTACTGTTGATTATCCAAAACGTAAAGTGGTCAACAAACCAGTAACTAATGAAGAAAAAGAACTACAAGTATTGTTAAATGTTCAGGAAAATCCTTATATTGGTAGCCGTCAGTTAGCAGCATTATGTGAAACATCACAATCCACCGCTAATCGTACTACCAAGAAATATAGGTATCATCCATATCACATGGAATTACACCAAGAATTGCATGGACAGGATTTTGAAAGTCGTGTAAACTTTTGTCGTACAATAAATGCGGAGATTCAATTAAATCCAAATTTATTATGCAAGGTAATGTTTAGTGATGAAGCTACTTTTAGAAGTAACGGTGCCGTAAATAGACGCAACATGCAATATTATGCCACAGAAAACCCATTTTGGATTAGAGAGGTGCAACATCAAAACCACTGGTCATTAAATGTTTGTTGTGGTATTCATCATAATCGAATTATTGGACCCCACTTTTTTAATGAACCACTAAATGGCCATAGTTACCTGAACTTTCTACAAGAAGAACTACCCTAACTGCTTCAAGGTCTCGATAGGGATGAGCTCGACAGTATGTGGTTCCAGCACGATGGTGCGCCTCCGCATTACCATCGTGAAGTTCGTGAGTTTTTGGACCAACGATATCCGCAAAAATGGATTGGACGTGGGGGTTGCATTGAGTGGCCACCAAGGTCTTGCGACATCACCCCATTAGATTTCTTCCTATGGGGTTATATTAAAAATAAGGTGTATGTTAATCCACCAACAACAGTGGAAGATATGCGAAACAGGATTAGGGATACCTGTAGAACAATAACGCCACTAATTTTGTCCAGGGTCCGAGAAAATCTGCAAAAAAGTCTAAATTTGTGCATTGCACAAGAGGGTCGTTTATTCGAACACTTATTAAAAAGAAATAATTAATCTCAGTATTTAATAGGTAATTTTTTTTTTCAATTTAATATAAAAGTAAATATGTATTTGCCTTGTCGTTATTGTTGTGTTAATTTTTTCACATTATGTTTAATTAAACTATTGCCGTTGTAATATAACGAATAATGTATTTCATCATATTTAACCACATTCTGTTTGTTTCTGTAGTTTCTTTTTATTATTTTACATGGCTACCATGATAATGAAGACTATTTTTGTAAAAAAGTATGGAAAATAAGAAAAACTGAAATATCTCAAAAACTATTATAAATAGGTATAGGATATATTGAACAAAACTTTTAGGATTTTTATTACTCTATTAAATAACATGAAAATATACAGGGTGTACCATTAAAAAAAAAGATATTTATTCATTTAAACTTGTTCAAATTTGAGCCGATGTGTTAAACACCCTGTAGCTTTTATTGCAAATATTAGGTAAAAATTATGTTAACTTGTCCTTGGCCTTGCTAAATTCCAAATTTGAATATATTTGTCACAAAATTGAAAACGTTATTTAGGATTGAATTGATGCTTAAAAATGTGACTTTTTTTCTTTAAACTTAATAATCTCAGAAACTATAAAGTTTTGTTATAGTAAACCCTTAATAAAAAAGATTTAAAATTATAAGCTAAATCGAAAATACGATTCGTATATAGGGTGTTCTATTTAAAAAAATACAACTTTATGCTGTCCTAGTTTTTTGGCTGACCCTGTAGAGTCCTAAATATTTTTAAAATCTGCGTAAAAATAAACTGTATCAAACAAAAAATATAGTTTCTTTGTTAATTTTACCGAAAAGGCACAAACCTACTTCACCCAATCGTTGAATCACCCTGTACATAGGTACGATGCATAAATTATTTAGTAATGTTTTGGCAGCTAATTTTAATATTGATATGCTAAAATTTAAAGGAATCATTCTTGCCACTCCAAAAAGTGTTGCGACAAAATGTGTGGGTCTTCTATTTCTTTTTTATTTATCTAGAAATATGCCTGCCTCCTCACTTGCCTTTCATTTCAAAATTTTTCTATACCTCGAAATATATCCGTGCCTTATATGTATATTTGCTAATTATTATACTACCTAAGTAAATATATTGTTTATTTTGTGACTACTTAACTTAATAATTTAATTTGTATATGTCCCATAATTGGAGCTCTGAATAAATAAACAAAGTCTATTAAAAGTTATTTTTATATAACAGCTTATACAAAATTAGTTGTAGAAGTATTTCAATTAATTTCCAAACTTACGGGACATCGCTTAATATATCAAGAACAAATATTAAATTCGTTGAATTTATTCGGCTCAATATAAAGCTTCCTAAAAGTTATATAATATTTGTGTAATATCCTATATCCAAAGTGGACTTGCTTAGGGCTAAAAATATTTCTTATGGATGGCGTCTTTGAAAAATTGGAACGCGTGGAATTTACTCCTCAGGAGAGATTTAGCACTTCCACTTAATAGATATTTCATTTATTAATAAAAAAAAATTTTAAGGCAAGAATTTATACTATTATTGAACGTGGAAAATTGTTTTACAATTATATTAAGAAGTTTTTCATTGAGTTCTGGGTCAAAAATAAAATACTGTTATATGTGATGATTGTTTTTGTTTTTACGTATATAGACTTCACACAGGGGCGGATCCAGCCTCTCTCCTTGGGAGGGGGGGGGGGCGGTGACATCACAAAAGTACAGTATGGCAAGCGAAAGCAAGTTGTCCCCGGGGGGGGGGGACACCAGCAACATTTCCATTTCTAGTGTAAAAGGCAGGGACGGGGCTATTTTTTTGAATTTGAAACTCTTGGAGAGGGGGGGGGGGCGATCACAAGAAAAAATAAGTTTCCGACAGGGGGTGGGAAGATGCGATCAACATACACATTCCTCGGGGGGGGGGGGGGGCAATCGCAAGCATACACATTCCTATACTCTATTCAAGAACTAGAGAGAGTAATAAAACTGTTACCGAGAACTCCAACGTACCTGCTTCAGTGCCCCCGGTAACTGAAAACTGCCGTAAATCTAATTATATTTAAATATTATAAGCTTTTATAAATTTACTGCAACAATAAAATTTCTGATAACTCAATTTAATTTCTGTCAGTGAGCAAAGTACACTTTACAGTGTGTCCTTAGTGATTTATTTCGTTTGTGCTTGTTTTTATATATTATTTGAAATTAGTGAGATACCCAAAAGATGGAGGGCATTTTTTCCTCAACGAAAAACTTATTACGATGAATGTTTATGATGCCTTAATATATCAATATCTAGATAATAATATAAAAAGCTCTTTTGAGATGTATTCTAATATAACAGGAGTTCGAAAATCTATCATGTACCGAATACTGATGGAGAAAAAAACGACTGGAATTGTTAGTAATTCCAAGCTATATTCGATCACAGGCAGACGAAAAACCTCGTTGCAAGAAGAGATGTAAACTGCAATAAAAGGAGTTGTACATACATTTTATTATCAGAAGCAGATCTCAACCGTCGACAAAATTCTAACTAAAATCAATGAAGATCGGGATTTGCCTGAAATTAAAAGAACTGAGTTTTTTGAGAAAAACCAAACAGGAAATCTGTTCTTATAGATCGTCCGAAAAATGTCCGTTGGTGAAGGAAATATCTCTCTCAAATAAAAGGTAGAGTTGCTGGAAGTAACACAACTTACAAAATAATAATTTAACTGGACTTTTGAAAGATTTTTTTGAATAAAGTTACTGCAGATAATTGCGAAAAATCCATATAATAAAAGAATAAAAGAAAATGTGGAAAGTCGATCTCATGATCGGTGAGAGAGGAATCAATTATAATTAATTTGAGCGAAGATAGCTTCACTGACTTTGATGACGAATAAGATACGTAATGTTTACCAGCGTTAACACAATTTATTATTTAAATTTTCTGTAACATATAAAAATTAATGGCATTTGAATCCCTTTTTAGTGTTTAAACTGTAATTCTGTAGATGGTTTAAGAAATAAATAAACTGCAATGTCAAATATCCCAAAAGTGTTTTTAATTAATAATAAAATGACCGATAGCCCCAAAAAATTTAATATTATATTGACGAATTTATTTTATTTTTTTAAATGTTTAACTTCTTGTAAATTAAATTATAACTTAGAATTTTTTGAGAGAAAAAGGTTACGTTTTAATCTGACTGTGCCTAAAACGGTTTCTATGCCAAAATTAAAAATAATAAAACTACAGTTGTGATTTGTGTTTAATATATGTGAATTATTAAAAAATCATAAGAAATAAAATAATATTATAAAAACTTTTTATTTTAAGTTTATTACTGAAATAATACTGTATGCCATAAATATTTAGTGATAAAATAGACCTCCTTTTGACGCCTTCCGATGCCTATGACAAGGATTAAAATCTTTTTTAACACTTCACACATACAAATATCTATTGCTATCCAACCAAAATAGTCCATTATTATAGACCAGTATTTTTGATTATAAAATTTCTAACCCATTTCTATGAAAAATATATGTGTCTAACAGATTTTGCCAAAGACACCGGACTAAAGAACACAAGTAGTTTGCGAAGAAAAAAAAGGTAAAAAGTGAAAAACTCTCCCTAGTTTTTGAATAAACTATAGTATAAGAGGCAAAATCGGGTCTATTTTCCTGAACTCTAAGCTCTTGGGGGGGGGGGGGATCGCCCCCACCGCCCCCCCCCTTGGATCCGCGCCTGACTTCACACATATTTTCATTACCAGTCACATTCCAGTGTAGGTTTTTGACAGAATTCTCTATATTTTATGCATTATTGTTCCATTTGTGTTACATTTTATTTGAAAAAAGGCTTAAAACCACAGTCAAAACATAGCTTTATGTTCGTGTGACCTCTTTTAATAACATATTCAAGGCTTTGGTACCTATTTGAAAAACAAAGTTAACCTTGAAATACAAGTCGAAAGTCAGTTTCAAGCTCAAAAACGTTTAGCCTTTGTTTTTTTTTCGATTAACGTAATCAAATCAATACATTTCAATGGCAATATCACATTGCTCACTTTAACCCTCCAAAATGCCAATGCGTTTAGTTTTTATGACAGTTTTTATATTTTTTAATTATTTTTTATTAAAATTTATATGTATTTCTTAATTGTAAAATAATTATTATAGGCATTTAGTTTAATAATTATGCTAGATTTTAATAAGATTTTTGATGTCAGATTTTCCATTTATTGAGTTTATATTTTTTTTTTGTATCATTTCTAAAATTTCTGTTTTTACAGATTTAATTCAGTTTTATTTTTGTTTCCGGAAAATTAAATTTATGTAAGTTTTTACTAGCTCAGTGTTGTTTAATTTATTTTTGTCATATCGCTAGTTATTTAGGCGATTTTGTAGCTATTGTCGTGTTTGACCTACATAAACTTTGGAGTAATTTTTGACATAGAATTTGATAAACTCCATGTATTTTTCGGTATTTTGGCGTTTTACTTTTAAGAGAGCTAAATTGTTATGACCTTTTTGACATAGCGAGATATTTAGAAGTTTGAAACATGTTTATATATTTTCCGATAATCCTTTTATGTAGGACTTACTATTGGTCTTAAAGGTTCAACACGGGACACAAGATCAACTTCTCATGCATAAAAATGCTAACGAGATATGACAACTTGTCCATAAGAGTTATAGAAGAAGCCATTGAAATTATAAAGCAGTCCAACAACTTAAATAGCAGAGACGACAGTCAGCGGATGAAGCCTAATACTTGGAAAAACCTGCAAACGAAACATCAACTAGTGGTAGGTAGTAAAGAAACAGATCATAACCCGGCGACACGACCCCGCACGCTGACAGCACGGCTGATGGCACGTAGCAAAACTCGCCACCTGATCGACCAGAACCATCCAGCCAATCAGCACGTTCCACCAACACATAAAACCGGCTACACCGGAGTCGTAAGCATCAGTTCGCCTACAGAAGCCGCACAGTGAGCTTTGAAAATGTTAAATGAAACTTTATCGAAACCACAGCTGCCCCTACAGTCCTGAGAAGGACTCAGCACACCCACGAGATACCCAATATATATATATATATATATATATATATATATATATATATATATATATAGAACATTTAAAATATCACTATAAAAACTGGATAAAGCCATATTTGACACCATGCAATTTTTGGAAATTAACACACACACAGTCACAATTAATTTTAAAATCAGAAAAAATCGTCAAAAGTCAATTTTTTCAAATAGAAAGCACCTATTTTTATACTTTTATCATATTGAGCATTAAAAATAAGGGTAACTTTGTATAAGGTTGTCTATTCCAAAAATTTGTAGTTTTCAAAATATAAGCAATTCAACATTTTTCTATTGTAAAAATGCTATACGGCTTTTAAGTTTTGTTATTAGTTGGCTATGACGGCGAGGCGTGGCGAAAATAAAACAATCGAACCTTACAGAATTGTTACTATTTCTTGCCATTTGACATTAATAATAATCATGCTGGGGCGATTAAATTATACGCATGAATATTGTGATATAGTTATTTCATGAACATGCGATACATTCGCGATCCTATATACAAATTTTTGGAATAGACAACCTTATACAAAATTACCCTTATTTTTAATGCGTAATATGATAAAATTATAAAAATAGGTGCTTTCTATTTCAAAAAATTGACTTTTGACGATTTTTTAAACATAACTTTTATTCTTCTTTTTTGACTACTCTGTACTAATAATTTTCAAAGTATCATAAAGAGACTGCTAAAGTCGATCTTCGTCTACAAGAAAACTAACCCAAATTAAATAATAAAGACTTTCCTATAGGAAAAATTTATAGTTAAGTTTTGGTCCGCAAACGTCATTTTTGACATAAAAATTTAAATATGTCCAAAACGGTGAGACTTATGTATAAAGTATTATACATGAAATATGTTTCGAATTTTACGTAGAAATCAAAAATGAAATAATATATAGGATGTTTCATTTAAAATAAGCAAGTTGACATCTACTTCCGGTATAACCGGAAGTGCCGCCATCTTGAAAATATATGCAGGTTAGTACCAGTTCTTGGAGAATCACCCTGTATTATTGTTAAATTATGTATTGCACACATAAACAAACTTCTGATTATCATGTTTTACTTCTCTTTGAAACGTTTTTTTGTTGTGAGAACTAAATAAATAAATAATAGCTTTGTTCGCGGTAAGGATTTAGAACCGATTCTGAACTAATACGCATGCGCAGTTGAAATAGCAGCGTTCGCGGAAAACAAAGTTCAGAATTTTTAGTAACAGTCCCATGTTCGCCGAGAAAATAATTCGGTTCAAAATCGATTCTGAACCAGTCCTACCGATTCTAAGAATTGAAGAAGAACTGTAAGTTCGGAATTTTATGCAGCGCCAGCGTTCATGTTGCGGCCGCAATGTGCAACTATTTGACAATTGTTTATATTTTATTTTAGGTTTTTCTCTTGTTTATGTCATTCGTTGCATTTGATGTTCTACTATATATTTTATTATATTATATTGGTTTTACTTTAATTAGTGTTAATCGACCTAGAATCTTAAATAATAAGTTAAAAAAGTGTTAGGTTGTACCTAAAAAAAATATATTTTTAGTGAATACTCCCATTATGTCAAATCATTTATCATCCAGCGATGAGGACTTAAAAGAAATTTTAGAGTTACTCAAAATTCCTAAAAGTGCTAATTATTTTGAGGAAATTTTGCCCCCCATTTTCAGTTAAGCTGAGAAATGGACAAGAACTGGCGTGTATTATGGTTTGCGATAAATGAAGTTGCATCGTATAGGGACGTATCAGACCGGTTTTTAGTTTTATTAAAAATGTTTTTTGAATCAAAAAGAAATGGACCTAAAACTATTGCGTTTTATTTTTTGTTTAGAAAAACCCTCATCTTTTTATTAGGCGTATGTTTAGAATTTACCTAGAAATTACTTTGAGGCTCCCGAAATATGAACTTAACACAAAATAAAGAGTAAACAAAAATATATTTGTTTATCAAAAAATCTATTCAGCAAAAAACAAGACGTTTTATTCCAAAAGGAACTCACAGTTAGACTTTATGTAAGAACAACAATTATAATTCAATATAGGCGAGTTCTTTTATTCCATCGATGATTTTGCGCACTAATCTGAAATCCATCAAACCGTTCTTAAAATAAAGCGATAAAAATGCGATTAATCATTACACTGTTCTTTTTTTTATCGATGGACGCATCAACAATTCATCGAATCCATCGGCTTCAGACCCCGATGAATGCGATGGACAGATAGTGGGGAAAAAATAACTGTTAATTTTGAAGGTTATGTTTTAATTTCTCTGTCTTGGAAAGAAATAATTGCCACTATTTTTGATTTATTGTTCGTTATATATAAAAATGACGGAATTTCTATTTTATATAAAAATATTTATATAAATATAAAAGAAATTTCCAAATAAAAAATTGGATTTTTAAGGTTAGGTTTTTGGAAAAATGTCACATGTCAATCGGAAATGAGCGTTCTTAAATTCAACATAATTTCATTGAAAATCCATTTATGACGTCACAAGGACCCATCGGACTTATTCAGCGCTTTTTCATCGATTGAATAAAAGAACTCGCCTTATTTCTTTAAAATAATACAAATAATAAAACCTAGTAAAAGACAGTTTTAAGTTATTTAAAACAAAAAAAAAACAACTAGTTTAATCAGCATTTAACACCGCATGCATACCAGAGTCGACGATTCAAAGTTCCAAAATCGTTCGCGGTAAAAACAAATCCTGAACCGGTTAATAACTGAGCGTGCGCTGTACGGCAATCCTGAACTAATTCTGTACTAGTTCTGAATCGGCTCGGAAAGTGGCCCGCGAACAAAGCTAATATTTGAACGCGCGCTTCCTACCAATTGTTAACTAACTACAGTACGAGAGGGCGCCATATTTCGAGGACATAACTTTTATAATGAGATACATTTCCAGATCGGAAACCTTTATCTCTGGTCTATAACTCAACAACCTATTGATAGAAAGAAGATGGTGTTAAATAAAATTATTTAAATTTAGCTTACGACCTCCGTCCTGTAAGAATTCATATATACTGTATAAAAAAAAAAGATTTACCGTTAAAACGACAGTTGTGTAGTTAAATTTAAAACAAATTATTTATTTTTCATATAAATATCACCCTTCATGTTTAAAGGGTTCAAGTGTTCACTTGACACGTTACCAATTTAAAATCTCGGCACGTTTACTTCGCACCCCGAACCTTGCAGCACGTACATTTGAAGCTCGTTTATTCGATACCTGTATTTCGGAGCAAGATTCGTATCATGACATACACTAGAGTTACATAAGCTGATTGAAATAACTATCTCACTGTAAAGGTTTAAATATAATCCTTTACGTTTGATCTTGTGCATTTGCAATCGATTTAGATCAAGTCATTCGTTATTTATTCGTAATGTATTATAACTTACTAAAGCGTAAAACCACGAACTTGATATACAAAGCTGGACTGCTCATGCATAATACCTCCCTTATATTAAGAATGACCCCACCATGCTTCGTGCCATTACGTGCAAATAATTGGTTTGGCAACAATGAATTCCCTAAGTTTTTAGTATATTGGTGAAAGTGTATATTTGACATTGACTGAATACTTTTCATTTTGACAATAATTTGTTTTTGATTTTGCTGCTTTATGCATTTTATCACATTTAATGTAACGTTTTACTGAAAATTTCAAACAGGAACGTATATTTTAAGGTTTTATTTGGTATTTTAAAAAATGCGATTCTTCATCGTAAGACGTGCAAATACCTCTCTGATAAATTGGAATTTATTTAATTGGTAAGTTCTAAAGCATTCAATAATAATTATTTAAAATTTTACCTTAGAACCAAATTGTAAATCTAAGAGTAACAAGTTTAATCTTATGAATATGATGTATGATAATTTTTAAATGTTATCAATATTTTAGTTTTCTAAGAGAAAAGAAACTTCAAATTCAAGGGCTGAAGCAAATTGGTCATGATCATATTTCTTTTATACACCAGATGAGTAACTCTATTCAGAGCATTTTTCTGGAAATAGTTTTATACAAGAAGATGAGCAAAAAGTTTGTGGTGTTTCTTACAAATAAACTGCCTGAAAAAGCTAAGAAGTACTGTTTGATGTACACATCCTGAAGCAACTAAACTTGGACTTAATAAGATACATTGTATCTACAAAAAAAATCCTGAATTAAGTGTGCATTAACCAACAAAAATATTGTTTAATCATGAAGTTAATGTTCTACTGACATATAAAGTTGAATATCGAAACTGATATGCCGTTAAAATTTAAAATGATTATATGTTTAAAAACTAATATGCCATATTAAAATACATAAATTTTACTTTTATGTGTTTGTTTTGTCTAAAAATAAAATACATTTGTTTGAATATGTTATTAATTTAAAATAAATTTATATTTAATTAATTATTATTTTAAAAAATAAAACAAAAATTCTTGATTTTAGCTCAAATAGTAAGGAAATTTGTGTCGTGAAAATCCTTTGTCAAAGTAGTGAGAAGCTGTGATTGATTATCATTTAAAAAAAAAATCAACTCTAGGAAAGGTCAATAGGTCAATTCCAGATCCTCAAACAGTTAAGTAAATAGAAAGTTGGACCTAGTGTAAAAATTAAAAGTTGCTAGCAAATCTTTATGTATATATTTAGATTAAAAATGATTGTATTAAGGTAAGAATCCCACTCTTGTTTATATTTAAAGTGTCTTAATAAATATTGTTTTGTTACAATTAAATATAGACTGCTTTAACACTTTATCCACTTTGGAGTTTAATTTTTTTTTATAAAAATGGTTTAGAACATAATGATATTTTACTTCCTTTAAATTAAAGCTGCGTTATTATGAAGGGAAAGTCAACATTATTATGAATGTTGTTAACCCTATATAAATACCTAACATATCAGTTCCCTGGAAGTATCAAGAGGAAAATAAGACCTAATCGAAGCTATTTTGAAATGATGAAACTCTATTACTTTGTGATGGATTATATGGACATTTCGAGACTTTACATTAAACAATATACTGTATTAATTCATGATATAAAATTTTTTAAAATAAATGCTTTAATACTTTTTTTCAATAACTTCTTATACTCTACGTCCGAAGAAGGATGTAGATTATACTAATGTTATTTACAAAAATACTCACTGACTTCCACAATTTTTTCCAAAACAGATATTAAAAAAAATTAAGTCTCGATTTGGTTTTGGCGCATATTTCAGATTTTAGCTATTTTGTTAAATAGCAGTTTTATTGTAAAAAATAAAATATATAAAAAACATTTTCATTTATTTATAAGAACTGACATGAACTAAAAACAGAAATTCAAGTTAAATATTATTTTACTGAAACAATTATCCCGGTCTTTTTTATTGAATATAATCAATTAACCTGTCAAGTAAAACAAGGAAGAGCGATTTATTGTTTTAGTTATACTATAGAAAGAAATAGTTATTGTCTAAACCTGTTCGTTAGAATAATAGAACTGACATTCATACATGACACATTCACGCCAATGTAAGAAACTGGCAAGAAATTCAATGTTGCCATATAAATCATTGTACCTAATGGCGACCAGTAAGGGGGGGTCAAAAAATTATTTTCCTGAGCAATCCAGTTTTATATGTCATGTTCGTGCGTAAACCAGATTAAAGGAGCTAATATGGGGTTTACAACTACTTGTATACGAGTATAATATGGAGAGATTTTATTTCTTAAGTGCTTTTCAACAAGGATTAATTTTACGTAATATAGTAGACAAGGTACTGGCTTTGTGGACTGAATGTTGTTAGTCTCTAGTAAGGTATTTGGATTATTTATTTATTTTTCCCATTATGAGAACCCAAGTATCTAAAATTGTATGTAAATTTATGGCTTATAGATAAAATTAATCAATAAAATATACTCAATGAAATTTATCGCTACAACGTGTACAGATTTTAAAAGTATTTGTGACTATCAAGAGGTGCGTCGAAATGTAGAATAGCATTAAGTTATATTTTTTTATTGAATTGTCCTATATATAATATTTTTTTTTATTTTACATGTAATCTTCTTTTTTATTTTTTAACCGACTTCTAAAAGAAGGAGGTTCTCAATTCAACAAACAACAAACAAGATAAATCACTAAGGACACACTGTAAAATGTACTTTGCTCACTGAAATTAAATTGAACTATCAGAAATTTTATTGTTGCAGTAAATTTATAAAATATGTTTAAATATAATGAAATATAATTAGATTTACGGCAGTCCTGAGTTACCTGCGGCACTGGAGCAGGTACGTTTTGGAGGTTTCGGTAGCAGTTTTAGTACTCTCTCTAGTTCTTGAATAGAGTAAGGAATGTGTATGCTTGCGATCGCTCTCCCCCTTCCAAGAGCTCAAAGTTCAAAAAATAGAACCGATTATGCCTTTTATATTAAGAATGTGTATGCTGCTGGCACTCCCCCCTCCTCCGACAACTTATTTTTCTTGCGATAGCCGCCCCCCATGAGCTTTGAGTTCAGGAAAATAGACCCGATTCTGCCTCTTACACTGGAAATGAGAATGTTTCCGATTTCAACCCCCCCCCCCCCGTCGACAACTTGCTTTCGCTTGCTATGTTGCACCTTTGTGATATCACCGCCCCCCCCCCTCCAAAGAGAGAAGCTGGATCCGCCACTGAAATCAAGATCACCATAAAATGCGCTGTTCTATTTATTAAATTTTGTATTTAAAGTTTTTCTTTTTAGCCCTTTGCTTTTGAATTATTTAACCGTACCGGTACTTCTAGATAGTAACTACTGATATTTTACAATTTGGCATCGAAGATGTTAGAAAAACCATTAACTTGTTAAAGTTCTTGAATAAAGCTTTCTGATAAATTTTTCTTTTAATTCATAATTGAAGACCAAATTCACAACGGGTTCTGATTCCCATCCTTCATTTGTCGTGAGGCATTGTGCTTAGGCATTTTCTGAACCTTTGCCTGTAATTTTTAATTTATGCATTCAGAAATATATTTTTGCTGACTTATGGAAAGAATCAAAAATCTGTCTGGTTTTTAAAAAGGAGGATATTTTACAAAGTTATATAAGCGGGTTCTTCAGGAACAAATATCCTTTTACATAGCGTTGTGGTTTTGCTTCTGGAAAGTTAACCGTGACCAATCTTTGTACTATTACGCAGTATGTCTCAGAGCGTATTAATTCTGGCACTCAAGCCGATGTCGTTTATAAAGACTTTTTCAAAAGCGTTTGGTCGACTTGATCCCGATGTTTTACTTTCCAAATTGTCGGACTTTGGTTTTAATGGCAATCTAATTAGATTTTTTAAAAGCTTCCTATTAAACAACTCTCACTTTGTTGAATACCGTGGTCATAGATCTAGTAATTTTGTAACAATGTCGGGTGTTCCTCAAGGGTCTGTTTTGGGTACCTTACTTTTTAACATTTTTATTAACGATATCACATATGGGATGAATACCAGCTGCCTACTTTATGCACACGAGTTAAAGATATTCCGGGATATACGGAATCCTGGCGATGGCTTCAGCCTTGAACTGAATCTCATGAAATTAAGTGCTTGGTGTCTAAAAAACAAACTGCCTCTAAACGTAGACAAGTAAAATGTTTTGTCATTCTCAAGAAGTAAAATGCCTCTGCTGCATGACTATGGCATTAACGGTGCTTTTCTAAAGCGAGTTAAATACATTAAAGATCTAGGAGTCACGTTTGACTGCAGACTCACATTGGTCAATCATATTAATGATATAATTTCGAGTTCTGACCGAACGCTGGGCTTTTTAGTGAGATCTAGTCATGAATTTCAGTCGCTCCAGGTCATAAGCACGTTATGTTATTCTCTTGTATGAAGCAAATTGGAATATGCTCGTAAAAATGAGAAAAAATTCAGCATCGTTTCCTAAGATTCATAAGCTTTAAATCGGATGAGTTTTAGCCACTGCCTACTACACCTTGCGAAAGCCAATGGACAAGATTTAATTTCACAACTTTGGAGAAGCGCAGTAACGGGGCTCGTGAACTTTTTTTATTTAAACTGATTAATAACAAGATTTTGGCAACTGATTTGCCCGCGAGAGTTCATTTTCGTGTTCCGGGGACAACTAGATCTCCAGTATTTTTCTATTTAACGAATCCAAGAACTAGTGTATTACAATTCTCCCCATTATACTCGATGTGTTCCCTTTATGATCACCTGAAAGACAAATTTGATATATTTTACTTCAATTATTCTGTTGTCAAATCGTTTAGTTACCATTATCTGTGCTTAATTTATAGACTATGTTATACTTATTGAACTGTCTGTATTATGTATATATTTAGGTTAGTATTTATGTACTCTGTTCTTTTTCCTGCCTAATAATAGGGACTCTAGTCCTTTAGGGCAGTGTAAATAAATAAATAGAAATAATCTTACTCAATCCCAACGTTGACTCATCCTGTACATTTCAAATCATTTCTTCGGATAATAAGCCATATTTGCAGAAATAGACATTTTATAATATCATTGTATTTATTTACTACCAGCTTTCTTATCTCATTAAATATAATGATATACATAACAGTGAACTCGGAAAAAAATATATATCCTAGCTTTTCGAGCCAATCCAGTTATTTAATTTTAATGACGTGTTAAACAGTTTTAACTACTTTCATTCTTAGCCGTATTTGTTAAGTCCTGGCGTCTAATTGGAAGTAGAAGATTAATCCCGATTAAAGAATTACAAGTTACTATAGAAAGATTAGTGTCCTTTTTTTGTTAGAACAGCATAATCCATAACGCTTATTTTCAGGGTGTTCCAGAATGTTTTTCGTTTTTGATTCTTAAAAAATAAAACATCAGAATTAATTCAGATTTGTTTTATTGTTGTAAAATAATAAACTAGTTTTTGAATTTTTATTTATGAAACACAAGCTTCTTCACAATCATTTAGTCTCAAAATGAAATTTTCAATTACTCGCATGAGCACCGCTCTTAGAATATTGTAGTTTTCGTCTACGATTCCTTGCTTTAGAACATTTGGGTTGGTTGGTAATGGGTTGAAAACTTTACTTTTTAAGTAGCCCCATCGCAAAAAAAAACTTCAGGTGTTAAATCTGGACTGTGCGTTGGCCAGTTAATGAAGAAAAAATATATTCCGGTTGTTGTCAATCTAGTTTTGCATTACTGGAGCCAAAAAAATCCGGATTATACGGCAATAACGATTGGAATTAACAATATGAGTGCAACCATGGTTAACCTAAAAAAATAGGGCGTTTATTCCTTGGGTTGATCTGGCAGCCTAAATGGCAACTATAGACGAGTGTAGGGGTTTCTGATGCAGTTCCAGTGGATTGTCAGGGGCCCAATATCTGCAATTTTATTTGTTCACTTGATTGTTGATGTAGAAATTTGATTCATCGGAGAACCATATGTTATCGAAGCTCCTAAAACGGTTTTTTATTGTCCTGCAGAACTCAAGTCGTTTAGCTGGATCATCGGGCTTCATTTCCTGCACAATAACCATTTTGAAGGGTTGGAAATGTATATCCTTCCGAATAATGTGATGGACTATGGATCTGTAGAAATTTAGGGATGCTGCGTGGAGCCGTAGAGACTGTCGTGAATCGTCTCTAACAGACTGGCGAAGGTAGTTAATATTCCTGTTCGTTCTTGACGTCCTTTTGCATCCAGATGATTTATCCGGCATTGTATTTCCAGTCTCTTCAAACTTGCTCACCCAATACTTTATCAAATTTGCACTTCAGTCTTGGTCATTAAATTAAAATGTGTCCTGTACAAACTTCGAACAATAGTGGAGAAATCGTTGTTCTATAAAACCCTTGCATGCAAGAGGCGCGCTGTAAACCCATGAAACTTTACATATCTACTAAACTTGAAAAACCAGTCAAGGATTTCACACCACTCCCTTCCCACCGATATTGCTATTTGGCACCTAACAATCAAAACAAAAACGAAAAACATTTTGACACAATTTATGTCGGACGTGTAATAAGAAATTTTCAATATCCCATTAATAACGTGTAAAAAAGGAATACATATCATCATTGTAATTATTTCGTTATTTTAATTATTTAGTTTAAATATGGCTCTCTTTTCTATTGTCAGTTGTTATTTCAGTACATCTCTGCTTCTATTTTCTTCTATCGTTTTTCAGTGTGAAACATATTTTAATTTCTTTTATCTCTTCTTCACATCTTTCTTACTTATTTTCGTAATTTTCTCTATTTTGTTCTAATCATTATAGACAATAATTGCACTTGTCTTCTTTTTTCTATCATAGTAGTTTCCGGTGTTAGCTTATTGATCCAATTTTGCCGTGAATTTGTTTTTAAATCCTGTAAAGTGATGATCGTGGTATGTGTTAATTCTATATTGACGTCGCCGATTGACATATATTGTAAAAGTCTTTGATCAAGCTTTTTAATCGATTTCTAAAAAAAGGAGGTTCTCAATTCGTCGACTATATGTTCTTTTTATGTATGTACACCGATTACTCCGGAATGGCGGCACCGATTTGAATGAAATTTTTTACGTTATGTTCAAGAAGTTGCTGCGGTGGTTCCATATTTTTTTGGACGAAACTAGTGCAGTAATATCCAAGATGGCGCTGACAAATGGCGGCCAAAAAAATTAATTTTGTCTAACTTTCTCCAAAATTGGTATGGGGAAATTCTTGGGGTCGTACACAACGAATCTGGAATTATTTTTAAAAAATTCAATATGGCGGGTCCAATATGGCGGACAAAATATCAATTTTTGTCCGATTTTCTTCAAAATTGGTACAGGGGAGTTTTCCGGGTAGCATATAACGAATCTGAAATTATTTTTAAAAAATTCAACATGGCGGATCCAAGATGGCGGATTAAGGATTCTTCATCTCCCGATTTTGTCTAAAATCAGTATTGGGGTATTTTAGTTAGTGTTAATTATGAATTTAAAATATTTTTTGAAAAACTCAATCTGCCAGATTCAATATGGTGTCATACATTTTTCGATTTTCTTCCAAACTGATATAGGTAGTTCTTGAGGGTGTAAGTTATGAATTTAAAATAAAAGTATTTTTTCAGGATTCAATATGGCAAATCCAAGATAGCGAACTAAAAATTTTACATTTTTTGATTTTGTTCAAAGGTGGGACTGAATCGATTTTGAGGATGTAAATAACGAATATAAGTCTAGGAATTTTTAATTTCTGGATTTCATCCAAAATTGGTTCTAGGGGGCTTTGAAGGGTTTAGATTTAGATTAGACTAAGACTTAAAATATTTTTTTAAAATTCAATATAGCGGATGCAACATGGTGGGTTGAAAATTTTACCTTATTGGCATTTTTTCAGATCTTTAAATATTGAAATTGATATTGTGGGGTTCTTGAGACGTATACAAACTCAATATGCAGTATAAAATATATGGAGCTAAGAAATTTACATCTCAGATTCTTTAAACATCGATATTGGAAGGTTCTGGAGCTTATATTAGCAATCTAAAATTAATTTGAAATTTAAGATAGTGGATTTACTATGACAGACTAAATATTTGTTTGACACAATTTTACTGGTATTTGGAAAACTCTCAGAACCAAAGAATCAGTGGTTTCATTTCAAGGTGATTTACAACTTTGGATAAAATGGGTACTTTTTTGCCACCTTGGAGTCATTGCGAGGTACACTAATCTCAATTAGTACTTAGTTCAAATAATTTATGGATATCATAATGAATTCTAAAACTAAAAATAGAAAAATAAAACTGTTATAAAAAAAATTGAACCGACTTCTAAACGTATGCTAAAAAGTAAAAAATAACTATAAAATTTTATATGAAATTGAATTTTTTGAAGTCGGTGCCAAATAATTTGTAAATGAAATAAATAACTACTAATATATACAAATAATGGTAAGAAAGCAATTACAAATAAACTATTTTTAATCTGTTTATGCAAATCACATTTTGTCAGGTATAGTTTGGCGCCGACTTCAATAAGTTCAATTCCATATAAAAATTTATAGTTAATTTTCACTTTTTAGCGCACTTTTAGAAGTCGGTCCAATTTATTTTTATAAAAATTTTATTAATACTGATATGTCCTCCATCATCCTTTGGATAGATTACATAATCAAATATATTTAATTTTTAGTTTTTACGACTGGACTTCGCCAGGTCCATTTTCTATTTACTTTCTTCTTAAAAAAGTACTCATTGCGTACAAGTTATTTTGATTTTAAAATTGAAAAGTGAATTACCTCTTTCGTTTCTGCAACACCATGATATGGGCGATGACGTGACTCAAAAATCTGAGAGCCAAATTTTTAATAATAATGACTGGACTGTTTCAAGCAATATTTAAGAAAATGCAGATGATTATGTTGATTCGCAATATCCTGAGCGGAGGTGCACAAGAAGAAGAAGAAGAAAGTATAGGTTAGAACATTCTTTCAATTTGTATTATGAATTAAAAGTGGTTATCCTCTATAATATATCCCAAATAGTTTTACAGCTTTTTACTCAATTTGTTATTCATTAATTCCTCGATATATTGATAATACTTCATAGCTATATTTTAATGTATTGATCACAGAAATTCATGCTTGAGTAAATTTTGCAATGTGTTTAAGTGAGCTGAAGGAAAATATCAGAAAATGCCTGGAGGAAATTATTCCGCTCGGCTGAATAGCAGGAAAAACTTTTAAGTTTAATAAAACAGCTGAAATTTTCTCAGGATATTCGAAATATAAGAGGTGTATCGATTAGTAATTCTTATTTGAAGTGTTTCAGGGATAATCTCGAATGTTATCGATATTCCTGTAATTTAAAGAGATTTATAGGTCCCGCTTGTTTAGGTGTTTAATGAGTTATGCAAATTCTGTAGGATTATTTAGAGAAAGGGGAAATATATATACAGGATGTCCAAAAACAATTCCAGAACACTAAGAAGATGATTCAAGACCATGCTTTTTGTGGTTTTTAATTCATATTTAAGTTATTTCTGAATCAATCAAGGTGATATTTGGCTAAGTCTAACGGAGAGTCTCGTCCGAAGGTAAAACTATTATCCTAATTTGTACTCGAAACCCACAGGTATTTTTTTTTTAGATTTTTGTATTCTGATAGATATGCTCAAAGTGACAATACTATTTTAAAGGTTCTGCAAGAGGTACAGATCGTATAGTTTTTCGATATGGAAGCATGCGGTTCGAACGGGACATAATCACAACTAACTTCTATATATTTTTCTACATAACAAATATATTATGAATAATTGTACAAGATGAAGGTGTCCAGCCATACCGTTAATTCACAATTGTAACATAAACTGCGTTATCTGGTAATATTTTGAAGGATTGAGACGTGGAACACATACTAGAATGGAGAAGTGGCAACGCTAATGGTTGGCACGTCATCAGTTAAGGTTTCGATATCGACCAGAGGCGTAAATACGACTCCGCAAACCCCGCGATGTGGGAGAGGGCGCCCTTAAGTCCCTTGATGAAGATGAATAAATACGAAGGATCAAGATGGGTGCAAAATAGTAGGGCGCATTCAAAGATTTGCAAGGGCGCACATACTCTTGGTTACGCCACT
This sequence comes from Diaprepes abbreviatus, assembly GCA_034092305.1. Lineage (NCBI taxonomy): Eukaryota > Metazoa > Arthropoda > Insecta > Coleoptera > Curculionidae > Diaprepes > Diaprepes abbreviatus. The sequence continues at coordinate 1,613,281 of JASJET010000055.1, read as the reverse complement.
GGTATTGACGTTTATTAATACCAATACGACCAGTTTCTACTCATTATATATAGGATGTACGTACGTCTACGGGATAACTACATACGGTATTAAATCTAGAGAAAAGTTAAGCAAAGATAAAATAAACTCAGTAAGGGACTTATTGGGCCCACGTGGTATACGCAGTGTTGCCAATCATCGCTTTATTGTTCAAACACGAATTGTTCTGTGAGCGTCAAAAATTCAAGAAGTAGGAACGTGAAAAAGCACTAAATGGCGCATAATAATTTTGTCTGCGATTACATCCAATGAACTATCGTAACTGCATCGCTTGTCTAATTCCATTATTTAATGACCTATGGAGAGGTCCAGGTTTCTTATTATTGCCCTGCTGACAAACGTTTTGTTCACTAGAGGTCGTTCAGTCTTAAACGTTCCAACCACCTGAGTCCGCATTTTTCTATTATTTAAATTACCATATCAGTTGCTCCTCTCTTGATTCTTATACCATAATTTCTTATGTGTTGCAATTTCAATCATACGACATTCATTTTCCATTTTTTCTCTTCTTTCGGTGCCCATATCTTACTGATTCCACCAACGTCCATATTACCCTTTTCATCTTCTATACGCTGTTATTCTTGTCCCACCACATAGAACTTAGTGATCCTGTATCAGATCCTAACATTCCATTTTACTCATACCATTTACGTTGTCAATTACAGCACCTAAGTATGTAAATTGTCTGCCTGTTTGACTTGTGATTTTCATCAATAAGCACTTCACAAGTTGCCTTTGAGTTCATCACTATGTATTGTGCTTTTTCTAGGTTGATTTCTAATCCCCATATTTTTTATTTGTCATGTAATTGTCGTATATCAAAAACATCCTAAATTAATTCACAATTAATGGACATACCCTACCCTACCATGACGGTTTTTAGCTAGTTGGAGCAGCCCTACTATGATGCTTATGGACTCAGAGAGATGATTTCTTTATTTCACGAGTCCAGTATTATTATTCTACAGTTCCTGGATGACTTTTACCATGTAAATATTTACTCCGATCAATAACACACAGAATGTAATATTTTATTATTTTTTAACGCTACAAATAAATAGCGTTTCATCAACTATAACGTACGCGGCGCTGTGTATGAAGGAAAGTGAAAGTCTGGCTACAGGCTCTCCCCTAGTCTACATAATCCATCTTAGCTTGCACTGATCGTTGAGTTAATACTTTAAACACATTTTAATATATATATATATATATATATATATATATATATATATATATAAATTACATGCATCTAGTCATGAAATATACCATACATTAGTATAAGGAACTTCAATTATGATAAAAACATCAATTAAATAGATTTGTTACTAAAGGGTGTTTTTTTATATTCGAAAGATAGCCTTCTGGCATTATAATTTAAATATGACTTCTAGCATATGACCGCCACGGCTGGCTCGGACGTAGTCTAATCTGGAGGTCCAATTTTCGATGACTTTTTTCAACATTTGTGGCCGTATATTGGCAATAACGCGGCGAATGTTGTCCTCCAAGTGATCAATCGTTTCGGGCTTATCGGCGTAGACTAGCGACTTCACATATTCCCACAGAAAATAGTCTAGCAACGTTAAGTCGTACGATCTTGGAGGCCAATTCACGGGTCCGAAACGTGAAACTATGCGGTTACCAAACGTTTCCTTCAATAAATCAATTGTGGCACGAGCTGTGTGGCATATTGCGCCGTCTTGTTGAAACCACAGCTCCTGCACATCATGGTTGTTCAATGATGAACGAAAAAGTTAGTAATCATGGGTCTATAGCGGTCACCATTGACTGTAACGTTCTGACCAGCATCGTTTTTAAAGAAGTACGGACCAATGATTCCACTAGCCCATAAAGCACACCAATCAGTCAGTTTTTCTGGATGTAACGGTGTCTCAACATACACTTGATGATTATCATCACTCCAAATACGGCAGTTTTGTTTATTGACGTATTCATTCAAACAAAAGTGAGCTTCCTCGCTAAACAAAATTCGCTTATGAAAATCCGGATCAACGGCAATCTTGTTTTGGGCCCATTCACCGAATCTACGCCTTGCTAGGTGATCGTGTGGCTTTAATTCTTGCACGAGTTGGATTTTATAAGCACGCAAACCAAGATCTTTCCGCAAAATCTTCCATAAAGTGAATGAACACATATCCAACTCCTGTGCACGATGGCGGATAGACTGATTCGGGTCTTCGTCTACGCTATGCTCTACGGCAGCAATGACTTCTTCTGTACGCACTGTACGACGTCTCTGTGTGGATGCGTATTATCATTTAGAGTAAACGTGGTGCGAAAACATTGCATAGTTAATCGAATTAATTGCTCTGATGGACGATTATGTTGACCGTAAAATGGACGTAGTGCGCGATCTTTCGAACAGAACCATGATTTTCAAAATAAATTTGCACAATTTGGAAGCGCTGTTCAGGCGTCAGTCTATTCATGTTGAAATGCCAAACCAAACTAAACATAAATCACTTAACAGCTGACAAAATGGCCGCCAGTTAAGAAAGTGTTGCCAACTTAAAGTTTTACTATAAAAAACACCCTTTATTTGCATGGGTGCCGAACCTCCTCTATTCCAATTTTATTTCTTTTAAAGTAAATATTTTGTTTTTATGATCTCATTTAGTTTCATGGATGCCAAGTTTAAAAAAGTGCCAGCAAGGTGAAATAAATCTACAATTCCTAAATCAATTAAACTATAATAGAACCATTTCCAATTTATTTTTTATATTTTCTTTTTCAAAACAATTATCTATTAAGGAAAATTGAATTAAGAAAATTTAATTTCTTGAAGATTAAGATTATTTTATAAGTGACTTTATTCGCCCAATTTTCTCCATTTAATTAAATTTTTCATTAAATTATGTTTTACTTGATCTCATTATTGTTGTTATTCAGTTCGAAAGCTGGACAAAGAAATATAACGCTAAAATATATCCGTGCGATTAATAGAAATCATGAAAAAACTTTTATTAAACATTTATTGCTCTTAACAAATAAACATTTTCAAATTTAATTGCTTTTTTTTATTTATCCACGTATTTATTAAAATTAAAGCACAATATTGGTTAGGTGATCGTTATTACCCTTGCCTTACAATCCAGCAGTAAAAAAGCATGATATATTAAAATTTGAAAAAATTATATTTTTCATAATTTGACAATCTGTAAGATCTTAGAACGGTGCAAATTGAAAAAAGATGACTTGCATATATTCCTGACTTTATACGGGGGAAATATAAGATGTATTAGGCGGAAACAAATTGACTAGATTAGTAGTTGTTTATACATGTTTATTGAAAGACAGGTGATATTCGAAAAAATGTTTCAGATTTACAAGCCAAACGGCTTCGCAATCCCTTCAGGGATTATTGACTCATATCAGGTATACAAAGACACCGAAAGTATAATGCTCTGTGGACATCCTTTCTATGTTATCGGGTCCTAGGTGGCCTGGTCTTCTGTACTTTCTACAAACTTTCGAACGGTCCGCGCGATTGCAAGGAGAATTGCGTTCGGAATCAGTTTATATAGATGCTCACTAAGGCCCCGTCCCTTGATGTTCTGCAGGTTCTTTGATATCACTCCAGCTGATGATGGTGTTATGGGAATCGTGTGGACGCTGTTCACTGCTCACTGTCTGCGAATTTGCACCTCTAGATCACTGTATTTGGCGATCTTCTGACTGTATTTTGGTCTTAGATTGTTGTTATTAGGTATAACAATGTCAATCAGTGTAGTTCGCTTAGAAATTTTATCTGTTAGTATAATGTCTGACCAATATACCTTGAACTCTTTTTCAAGAATGGGCTCTGGATTGTATTTGTAATAAGTCATTTTTCCTACGCATTCTCCAGCTATATGCTGGATTGTCTCTGATATTCGGCAGCCATATCTTCGTCATTTTCTATTCAGGGATTTCCGATGATAAACTTCCGATAGTTCTTCATCGGAATAACTTGGTCTTAGATAGCTAACAAGAAGCCCTCCGTTTCCGAAAACATCCGTTCTGAAATCAACCAGCAGTTCGACGCTGAGTTGTCGACATTGTTCTGGATGACCTCATTTGGATACCGTCCATGAAGTGGTCTCTGTAGCCAGGCTTGTAACTTCTCTTGGTCTGTTCGGTAGTGAGAAGCAGTATCCCAACCTTGAATCGTCTGCCTAGCATATTGCTCGATGTAGTGTGGAAGAGTCCGCGAACCTATGTAAATAAGGACGTAAGTTTATTATTTGTTGATCGAACTGCTTACCAATATCGACCAATCCTCTTCCTCCTTGGTGTCTTGGAAGCAATGTACGTTCAATAGCACTTTATTTGTGCAGTATTTATATGCTTTTGTTAATATTGTTCTTATTTTCCTTTGCAGGTTTTCGATGTCTATCCTACTCCATTTTACAATTCCAAAAGAGTAGCTAACCGCAGAGTATGCGTACGTGTTGAGCGCCTTAAACAAATTTTCCACCATCTAGACTAGTTCGTAACACCCGTCTTACCCTCCTGACAAATTCGATTATCAATTTGGCCTTCATAGTGCGATGGTCAATTCGTTTAGCCTGTTTCATACCTAGGTATTTGTATGTTTATTCTGCTTCCATTGCAACTGTACTTCCACCGTTCTACATCTCAAATGTTCCCGGTTGTATCTTTCCTTTAACGATGTTCAAAATACAGCACTTGTCAAGTCGAAACTGCATTCCGATATCTTTATACTTCAAAGAACTTGGTATCAAGGAAGGGTAGGTATTCTCTAAAAAAAATGGGGACCAACAATTTGATGGTTTAAAATACCGCACCAAACATTTGTTTTAAAGCAATACTAGTTTCTACACTCTATTATAAAATTTGGATTTTCTTGAGTCCACCATCTACAATTTTGAAAGCTAACAACGCCGTTTGAAATGAAAGTGGCCTCGTCAGTCCATAAAACATGAAACGGAAAGTACATATCTTCTTCTTTTTCCTCCTGGTACCAAAAAGAGAATCCCAAACGTATATCAAAATCTTGTTCCTTAAAAGTATTTATAAATTTCTGTTTTTAAGGTTTAAATTCATTTTTGTGCAACATCTTCCTTACATTCTCTCTTTGAACGTCACTTCTGCAAGAAACATATCTAATACAGTTTGGCCATGTTCCACAACATCTAGGCACACATTTAATTGGACTTCTTCACTATGTTTTATTCAACTGTGAGATTTATTAAATGAAATTTGTACCGATCCTGTTGATTTAAGTTTCGCCATAATCCTACTGATAGTAGATTGTTGCACATTTTTGCCTGGATGTCTTTCGTTAAAAATGTTGTCTGCTACACGATGATTCGTGTTTTCATCACATATTAATACAATTTAAATTTTTTCCTGTAAAGTTAACATTTTTTTTATTTAATACGCAGTATTAATTAAAAGCGACTATGTCGTTATTAAATCAAGGGCTTAATGATCTTTATCATTTGTTTTACGGCCAACTTCTTTTTGATGCATCATCGTAAGGTACAATACTAATTAATTTCTTGGAAACTGCACTTAAATAACAAAAGACTATTTTAACTTTTTTGATAACATAGCTTAATAACAGATTTTAATAATGGAGTTTTAAATTAAAACTAAATAAACTTTACATAAAGTTAAATAAAAAATTATTTTACACCTAATACAGATTTTACTAGTGACACTGTGTATTTGTTTATTTTAATTATAATGTATATTACTTTTACACACAAACTACGTTTTTAAAAATAGTTATTTTATGAAGTTACCTTATACAGGATCAAAAACATATAAACTTTGCATAATATGTGACCAAATTTTAATAGCCCTATTTGGATTTTCTAGAAAACACGCATTTAATACGGCATTACTTTAAACAATGTATATCTGGAATGAAGCATTGTTAAAACTAAGAAATTTTATGTAGGTTGCATCGAGTCTTATTTTGCAACAGTGGTGCAATTTACAAAAAATTAGCAAAAAATCTAAATTATCTTATACAGCTGAAATTTTACATCTGGACTAAAAATGGCATTTAGAAAAACTCCTTCTTAAACTTTTTTTGATATTTTGAGATATAACCCCTCTTTTGAATTTTTTTTGGGAAGAAAATTTATATTATACAGATAATGCTAATCACGTGACAACTATTTTTTTTTGGTTAATTTTCATCTCGATCGAAGCAGAAATTGATGCCAAAGTCAAAATTCGAATAGAGCTATTAATAAAAAAAATCCCATATGATGCGGACTTTATTGGCCACACTGCATAGCCACCGAGAATATGCTGCGTACTGTACAGGCAAAAGGGTAGATTAGATTGTATTCAGAAATATCGGTACGATTTCTGATCAATCACCAGCCCATACGTGGTTGTACTCGTCCTTAACATATTAAGACATGTGCACATTTCGGAAATCACTCCATAGGACACATTTTGTAACAATAGCTTGTTAACGTGTCGCATACAAAAAGTCACTTTTGAAATTTAAATGTTAAGAATTTATGAAAAAAAAATTCATGAATTTTTCACATTCTATACTGCTTATGTTAAAATTATATCTTTTTTCATCGCCCATGGAATGTGAACCTACGCACAAATACGCCATTTTATAAATAAGTACAAACTGATGAAACATAAAACTCGGATAAAAATATCCCAAAATTGATTTAAAAAATATATTTATATATTTTTTATCCTAAATCCCTTCTTGAAAAGCTCAACAAAAATATTTTATATTTTTATAACACCTAATACCCATATTATATTGATTTCAGATTCCTGCATGAATGAATTTAGTTGTGTTTTTAAGGGCAACATAAAATATCAGAAATTTTCTCAAGGAAATTATTCCGCACCACGAAACATAGTAAAGCTTTTCCGTGTAAACAGCTGACAACTTTTGTAAAATTGATATATGCAGGTGCATAATTCCCTCGTAGATATTTAATACGAGTAATAAATCATACAAGATATTAAACTTAATAGTAGTTAAAAAATGTCCAGGCTTCGTTCACAACAATGATAAATTTAATACCTAGATCAGGGATTCACAACTGATTGGTCGCGACCTTCAAGTGAGTCGCCTCTGCTTTTCTGCGAGTCGCCGGTTTTAAATACCAAAATTAAATTTTAAATTTAAAGGTAGTTGATAAAATGTTAATAATTTATTCAGTTGACAACAGACATAGGTAAAGCCAACCGGGTAGTTCGTGGCGATCGCTTTTTTCCAGCGAGCCGTCCTGTTAAAAACGAGAGAGATGTTTTTGATTGAAACTTCGAGCCTATAACACGGGAGACAGGATTCAGAACTCTGCGCGAGTTACATAGTAAAAAAGAGAGGGCAAATAGCAGTACACGCTATCTTGCTCCGAACGTATGGCGATAAAGAGAAAAAAACAAAAATTTAACGTTCAGAGTGAGACTGATAATATATACTGCTATTTGCTTTCTCTTTAGTTCTTTCTGCTATGTAACGCGCGCGAAGCACTCAATGCTGTCTCGAATAGTACACCTTCAGATGGTTAAAGTAAATCAATCGATTACTCGACATTAACTTACCTTAATTAGAAATCAAGACGTTTGAAAAGGCCACATTAAAAAAATTATCTTCAACTTATTTTGCTTAAACTTGCAATTTATATAGGATATAGACAACTACAAATATTAGAACTAGTGCCGTCTATACTGTAATAGCTAAACCCTTCACCAAGATAGCAGGTACTATTCTCACAGAATTTATTAACGTAAAATATTTCGTATGTAAAAAATATTTAAAAAGACACCCGAATGCTTCTTCTTCTTCCGATTCTTTTTGGCGGGTGGATTGCTCAACCGATTTACCTTAAGAGAGGCTTTAGCTTCCAGGGCTTGGGTTATTTTATCAAATGTTCAGGTTATCTAGACAATCAAGGTATTATTTAAAAAATTACTACCGCCATCTATACCAAAATGGCCAAACTAGAAAAAAGTAATAAATGGAGCAAAATTTCACAAAGACGGGTTGACGTCATGGAGGGGACGGCATAATGTCTAGGCGAATTGTTAGATGGAAGAAAAGTATCGAACTCATAGAAGTACAGGAACGAATACGTGGTGATATTTTCAGCGAAAGCATCTTGCAAGACCATGAATGAATGAATGCAAAAGTGATACTAGATCATCGATGCCTAGGCCTCCATTGGGCCCTTTACATACCACCATATCTGCAGGTTATTCGAGGCCTATCGCCTTTGCGAATCCAAGCAGCCTTATTAGTTGAACTTGCCTAACTGCTTCCGGTAACAAAACTATCTCTCCGAAATATCTCTGTCTCAGTCCGTTGAGTGCTGGGCACTCTCTGAGAACACGGTCAACAGTTTCATCCTCCTCCAAACACCATCTGCATGTCGGGTCGCCCTCGACACCGATTTTATGAAGATAGCCCCTGAGGTGACAATGTTCTGTCAACAATCCCACCACAATTCGCAGCTCTTTCCTTCCCAAAAAGAGAAGCTCCTTAGTACGCCGTGTGCTAGGCCCAGTTATCTGTTCCTTAGCACACCTCATTCCAGGAGCTCCCCTCCATGATTCAATAAATTTGCTTTCCAACAACCATTTTAATTCCCTTGTGCCAATAGCAATTGAGACAGGTAATGTTGGTTGGGGTCCATATGGTTCGATCGCCGAACCCAACTTTGCCAGACGGTCTGCTTCCTCATTCCCGCGTATGCCCGAGTGACCCGGGACCCATAAAAGTCTGACTGTGTAGCCTTTCCTTATCATACCATTTAGTACATCCTTGCACTCAGACACCAGTCGCAAAGTCACGACACTCGACTTCAGTGCCAATATCGCAGCCTTACTGTCTGAGCATATATTTATTACTCTATTCCTGTTTATGTCCCTCTCATAGAGATGGGCACACTGCAGAATAGCATAAATTTCCGCTGTGAAAATTGTCGCACATTGTCCGAGAGCGAAGTACTCTCTAACTCCTGTGCTCCTGCCGAATACTCCGGCTCCAACTCTTTCATCTTGTAAGACTTGCAAGACCACATTTTGCCATATGTTGGTCATAATGGATACGAAAGGTTCGTTTAATATATAACGCTCAACTATGTGCCGCCGACATACCATTCAGACCCCAACCAATTCTACCTGTTCCGATTACTGTTAGAAAGCTAGAAAGCAAATTTATTGAATCATGGAGGATCCTGAAATAAGATGTGCCTAAGAACATATAACTGGACCTAACGAAAGATTTACCAGAGAGCTTCTTTCCCTGGATAAGCAAGAACTACAAATCGTGGTGAGACTATTGACAGAACACTATCACCTGCGAAGCTGTCTTCACAAGATCATGGATGACTCGACATGCAGATGATGTCTGGAGGAACATGAAACTGTCGAGCATGTCATTAGAGGGTTCCCAATACTCAACGGACTGCAAGATATATTTCAGAGATATAATATTTCAGTTGAAACTCTTAAGCAAGTTCAGCTAACGAAGCTGCTTGGATTTACAGAGGCGATCGGCCTTGAACAAGGGCTCAACCCAACCTAAGCATCGAAGATCTAGTATCGCTACATTTCTCATTTATTCATGTTAAAGAAATTCGCTTATGTACATGTACAATAGAACATCTTCAGTTGTCGTCTATTTTCAAACCCCTCTAAGTCATTTTAAAAAGACGTCTTCAAAACCTCATAATTGCGACTAATAATGCTACTTTCTAAGCTCCTGCTTTATCAAAAATTATACCCATCTATTTTACATCTATTTACGAAAATCATTGCCAAACGTCTAGAAGATAAATTAGACTTTTAACAATCAAGAGAACAGGCCGGCTTTAGGAAAGATTACGGAACAAATGATCATCTTCAAGCAATTAAAGTCCTGATAGAAAAGTCTGTGGAATGTAAGAGACTCTTAGCCTTGGTATTTTTAGATTTTCATAAAGTGTTTGACACGATAGAACTAACATCAGTAATAGCAGCACTGGAACAGTGTAGAATAGATTATAGATATACAAGGCTTATAGAATATATATATACAGTAATGCCGCCACCCCTGTAAAACTTCAATAAACAACAGGTAAAATTAAAGTGGGCAGAGGAGTTCGACAAGGGAACACCATTTCGCTTAAACTTTTCACAGCCGTCCTCGAATACGCAATGAAATCACTGCTCTGGGAGAATAGAGGCATCAATATCGATAGCGAAAGGCTAACACACCTTAGATTCGCAATTGACATCCTTCTTATCATAGATAACATCGGCGATGCAAAACAGATGCTTGAAGAAATAGTACAGACCTCATTAAAAGTCGGTCTCCGAATAAATGCAAGGGAAACTCAAATAATGACAAATCTAGTGCTTGCACAAAACATCAGAATAGGCAACTCAGAGATAAAAGAGATGCATATGTACAAATACCTCGGGCACGAAATACAAATTGGAAAAAACAATCCAACTCATGAGTTACTGCGTAGAATAGGTTTGGGTTGGGCTCCTTTTGGCAAATTACGAGAGGTATTTAAAGTGATATACCCATAAGTCTGAAGAGAAAAGTATATGAACAAGGCGTGTTCCCGGTAATAACATATGGAACAGAAACTCTGACATTAACAAAAAAGTCAGCAGAAAATGTAAGAATAAGCCAAAGAGCTTGGAATCACTAAAAGAGACAGAATACCCAATAATGCCGTCAGACAGAGAACCAAAGTAAAAGACATAGTTGAACACATAACTAGAAAAAAGTGGAGATGGGCAGGTCATATGGCGAGAACATCAAACGACAGGTGGATTAAAAGAATATCCGAATGGCGGTCACGAAAAGACAAACGTAATAGATGCAGACCACCAACACGCTGGAGCGATGATATAAAGAGAATTGCTGGGAACTGGGTAATGACGGCCCAGAACCGAGAGACATGGAGGAACTTAAAGGAGGCCTATGTTCAGCAGTGGACAATAACGGCTACACGATGATGATAATGATGATGATGATTATGATTTTACATCTAAATCGCCTTAGAAATAAAAAAGTGGCACATCAGAGAGACAATGATAAAGCTGTTGTGAAGCAACATTCGCAAGAGATCCAAGAGTCTCATAGTAGATAAACCAAAGCCTGACTGTGATAGCACGAATGATAGAAATACGGCATGTAGATTCTTTTCAAACGCTGAATTGAGCAGAATTGGACGAAATCTTTTTCGAAGATTTCATGTCATCTAAATATGACATATATTGCTTGGATTTTGAAAAGTTTTACGTTAAAACTGGAAAATTATACGTTAATTTGTATTCATGGTACTAAAGGGTTTTCCAATAAGAGGTGTCATTTTGAAAAGCCCGCTATTTCGGTAGATGTCACTTTTGAAGCTGTAAGTTTTTGACGTTTGACAAGTAGAAACTACGCCATAAATAAAGATGGAACGATACACGCTTCAACAACGCATTGAAATTATTAAAATTCACTATAAAAATGGTGAAAATTTGGCAGAAACGGTTCGTAAAACTCGAACATTTTTGGGTCGTCATGAAGCACCTTGTCGGAGCGCAATAAAGAAATTGGTGACAAAATTCGAGCTGTTGGGACAAGTTAGTTATGTGAAGAAGAAAACCCGTGCACGTCGCTCAAGAACAGCCGAGAATATTGCTGCTGTAGCCGAAAGTGTTGAAGAAAACCCAGGTTTGTCCATTCCTCGTCGTTCTTTGGAATTAGGGATTCCACAAACGTCATTACACCGTATTTTGCATAAAGATTTGGGTCTTAAGGCTTATAAAGTTCAGTTAACGCAAGAACTCAAGCCGGCCGATCATAAACAACGTCGTGCCTTTGCTGATTGGGTTCTTGAAATGCATGAAAATGATCCGGAATTCCATCGAAAAATCATCTTCAGTGATGAGGCCCATTTCCACCTCGGTGGCTTCGTCAACAAACAAAATTGTCGCATCTGGGGCTCGGAAAACCCAAGAGTTATTGTTGAAAAGCCTCTCTATCCTGAACGTGTGACTGTTTGGTGCGGTTTATGGTCCGGCGGGGTCATTGGACCTTACTTTTTCGAAAATGAGGCTGGAGCAACAGTTACGGTGAATGGATTGCGCTATCGAGAGATGATTAATGATTTTTTATGGCCGGAATTGGATGGTATTTATCTGGACCACGTTTACTTTCAACAAGACGGCGCTACGTGCCACAGAAGCAACGAAACCATTGATCTTTTACGGGAAAAGTTTCCGGGCCGTGTTATCTCTCGAAGAGGTGATCACAATTGGCCACCGAGATCTTGTGATGTGACACCTTGCGATTTCTTCCTTTGGGGCCACGTGAAAGACAAGGTCTACGCCAACAGCCCAGCGTCGATTCAAGACCTCAAAGATGGAATTCGTGAAGCTATCGAGGACATAGGGCAGCCACTTTGCGATTTGGTTATGGAAAATTTCATGAAAAGGGTATGGTCCTGTAGGCATGGTCGTGGTGGTCATTTGGCTGATGTTATTTTCCACCATTAACGGCATACCTTCCTCTTTATAATGTAATAAATATCCGATCATTTATCTTAAAAAATGGCATTTTTCTTTGAATATCAAAATAACACCTCTTATTGGAAAACCCTTTACATGCGCATTACTGTGCATAATATCCTTGTATACAGTTCGGAAGTCACTATATCTTGTCTTCTTCCAATTGGGCGGCTTTCCGATGAATCTCAAGAAGCAAGAAATAAAGATTGTTGTAGATTATGATAATTATTTTTTTTTTTGTAGTTCATTTTTTTTATTGTAATTCAATATGCCTTACTTTATTATGTAGTTGTGATTATAGTCGTTATTTTAATTGCTTTAGTTATTTAATGTACATTTAATATTATAAATAATTTTTGTTGTTATTGTATTGTTGATTGATTTTTTGTGTGTATATATAGAAATTGTAAATAAATACATACCCAACAATTCTTTGCTTACTGATGATTTTTAATTTTTCTAAGCCTTTTTTATAAATAAAACCGAACGTGTCAAATGGCGAGACCACAAATTATACCTACTTACACAGATTTCCAATCCTTTTCTCTTAAAATAGCGTAATATACATAAGCAATTAAAATAAGTAAAAAAATATTTTTGTCCCGCTAGCTTGTACTGGACGAGACACTGTGCGATGGAGAGAATGCTGGACCTCTTCTTCTGGAGAGGACGTATTGGCAATGAACAGGCATTAGCCTACTAATAGGGCAGAATATCACATTGGAAAGAAAAGGCAGAAGATTTTCATCTCATAAATATTTGTATTGTTAACCTAAAGTTTGTAGAATAATTTGTTTTTTCTACTGGAACATGTTTAAATAGCCTAAACATCAAAATTTATTTTTTCACAAAGAAATTATAAAAATTTATAAATGTAGTAATTAGATAATTACATGTTCTCTAACACACATTTGAACATAACAAAAGTTTTACGTACTGTAACAAAAACACTTTTATTTTGTTTCCCATAGTATCTAAAAATGTTCTAAAAGTTTTTCCTACCAAAAAAAAACAAAGGGATTTATTTTGTAATCGCTAAATGACTGGCCATAGAAACGCGTGTTCTCTCCATGTCAAACCCATATCAAAACAATTCTTTACCAGTTTAGGTCTCTTGATGTTTTGCGGTTGGTGGTCCCTCACGACAAAAGACTTTTTACGGTTAATTAAAATTTACAATTCGAATAAAGTGGACCAAAGATTAATAATTGTTAGTGTAATTATACTAGATTATTTAGAAGTGCAATCGTGAAATTTAATTTGTAAGCATACACAGTTCATTTGAAAAGTTCCGGGACAAATTTTGTATAAAATTTATAACTAGCGCTATTTGTTACCCGATGGTAGAACTATGTAATATCTTGCCTTAATTACCCGCAGCGGAGATGTGAGCGCTGTAACTTAATTTATTGGCCAATTGTGTCGTTTGAAGTAGACGTGTTTTTGCCACTGCGTCACAATTTTCGCCATGGAGTACCACGCCGCAATCAGATTGTTTCAAATGGGAAAAAAGTGGTTCGTAAACATTCGAATTATTGAAAACCGCGTATGGTGAAGATTGGTATGCACTGTTCAAGAACGATCGACAGTCGCGGAAAGACGATCCACTGAAGGGGCGCCCTTTAACATCAACTACCTCTGAAAATATTGAACGTGTGCCCATCGCACTGTTTCATAATCGGCGAAATACGGTGGAAATGTTGTCGAGGAACTCAACATCAGTGTAGGAAGCGTGCACTAGATTTTGCACGATGTTTTCGGAACAAAAATACCTGCAGAGTTCGTTCCACGATTTGATTAAATGGGTAGACAGGCATGAAAATTTTTGAAATAAAATTGTTACCGGCGACCAATTATGGTATTTTCAAAACGATCGATTGACCAAACACCAAACCACTGAGTGGCGAGGCAAGAATAAAGGGCAGCCCACCAAAGTTAAAGCGACAAAGTCGAAAATCAAAATGATGATCATTTTGTTTTTCGATTCTATCGTACCCCCTGACCAAACAGTAAACGCACAATTTTACAAAAGTATCCTGGATCGACTTTTAAAGCGGATTCGTCGCGTGAGATCGGAATTGTATCTCACAGGTGACTGGTTTCTGTTGCACGACAATACGCCAGCCCATTTCTCAATACTCATCAGACAATTTTTGGCCCAAAAATCGGTTTCTATGATTCATCACCCGCCCTACTCACCAAATCTAACTCCGACAGACTATTTCTTATTCCCTAAATTAAAAACGACGTTGAAGGGAGAACATTTTGACGACGTTGAGGCCATTTAAAGGAATGTGACCAGGACTCTGAAAACTATTCCCAAAGAGGAGTTTTCCAGGTCGTTTCAGCGGCTATACGAGCGCAGCAAAACTTATATAGAACGAAGAGGGGATTATGTTGAAAACTATATAAGACCTTTTTTTCTAAACTCTTGTTTTCATTCGTAAAATAAATTAATCCCGGAAATTTTTAAATGAACTATGTAGATATATTTTATAGGACATAATAAATATGTAGATATACAGGGTGATTTTTAAGTTGATGTCTTCTTTTAATACGACCAGAATCTCAATGTCATTCGTTTTATCGGAGGCTAACTAAGAGTTGAAGTACTAAATGCTTAACTCGTAATCTTTTTGGTTAGATTAGTCAGATTTTTTTATTCCTGTGCGAAATAAAAGTTTACATAATGCCTAATGTAAATTTACAAGTTAAAATAATAAAGTTGTGAAATAATATTATTTAAACATGTGCGCTGCGATGGCTTCACTAGTGAAGGCAACAGACACAGAGTACCCAGTGAGTGAAGGTAACAGACAAAGAGTATCGCCGGTCAGTACTAACAGAGGGTGACTACAAGTTTGCTTGAATTCATACTTTTAAGGATTCTTATTAGATTTTCTTAAGTAGAATTATTTATTTTTAAAGCGATTCCTCTATAATTATAATTGATTTTTTTGGTCTTTTAATTCATAGTTTTAAAGATATGAAATGGCATGAGAGGTGAAAGTTTTGTGTATTGCATTTGGCTTATCAGTAATAGGTAAATTTTATCACTAATAACTGGAAAAAATATTGACCTTCAAATGACTTGTGAATGTTTTTCCCCATGTATCTTATACGGTTGGATGTTGAATTTTTCCACTTTTGACTTATGCAACAAAAAGTTTGAGTTTCTATTAGAAAAATCAACTTGACCTTGAAAGTACTTCAAGCCATTCTCAAGGTAATCTTCAAGTTCTCTATAAGATTTTCTGTACGATTTCCTACAATTTAAGTTAGAAGACAACCGGAACTTTTTAATATTCTCGTGTGTGTGCTAAGTCCTTCTCAGAACTGTAAGGCAGCTCTGATATTTCTGTGAAATTTCTTTCACCATTTTCAAAGCTTAGTGCAAGGCGCCTGTAAGAGCGTCAACCGGATCAGAGCTATGACCAAAATTGACCAAAGGTTCATTTTAAAGCTTAGAGCGTCTACTTTCAAATGCCGAGTGCGTCTTTGAGAAATCCAATATGGCGGCCGGAAGCCGGAGAAAAATCGAGTGTCTAGCAAAAAAATCTTGTAAAAATAAAGAATTGGCAATCGATCGAGTCGTTTTTGGCTCAAATTGTAGCTGATGGATGCCCCTAAAAAGCTGGTTTAGTAGGTTGACAAAATCCAATATGGCGGTCGAAAATCCAATATGGTAATCGAATTTTTTTAAAATCAACCGATTTGAACCAAATTTAGTATACGGAGATCTTTGGGATCGCTGATAACGAATCCGAGATCGGATTTGCAAAATTCAAGATGACGAATCCAATTTGGTGGACGTATTTTTTGAAAATCAACCGATTTGCACCAAAATTGGTATTGCGGGGTTTTAGAGGTTGTCGATTACGAATCTGAGGTCAAATTTCCAAAATTTTCAAGTTCAATATGGCTGATCTAAGATGGCGAACGTATTTTTTGAAAGTTAACCGACTTGTACCAAATTTTTTATACGGGTGTCTTGGGGTCGCTGATCACGAATCCGAAGTCAGATTTTTAAAATTCAATATGGTGGATACATTATGGCGGAAATTATATAACCCAATCCTCTATATTAGTTTCGCAATTTTGGATTTCGAAAATCCTCGAATTCACGATCAGCGACCCCAAGAACCCCCGTATACCAAATTTGGTGCAAATCGGTTGATTTTCAAAAAATATGTCCTCCATATTGGAGTCAATTGGAGCAAATTAGATCTCTGATTCGTGATCAACGACTTCAAAAACTTCTGTATTCCAAATTTGGTTCAAATCGGTTGATTTTAAAAAATTCGGCAACTGTATTGAATTTTTGACCGTCATATTGGATCCGCCATCTTGGATTTTGGCAACCTACCACGCCAGATTTTTAGAGGCGTCCATCAGTTACAATTTGAGCCAAAAAGGATCCGATCGGTTACGAATTTATATTTTTACAAGCTCTTTTTGCTAGACAGTCGATTTTTCTCCGGCTTCCGGCCGCCATGTTAGAACTGCCATATTGGATTTCTCAAAGCCGCACTCGGCATTTGAAAGTAGATGCTCTAAACTTTAAAATGAGCCCTTGGTCGATTATTTTGGTTTCTCCTAATTTTGGTCGTAGCTCTGATCTTGTTGACGCGGATTGTTCCATATTTATATTTATAACTTTTTTACTCCAAGATGAAAGGTGTATTTTTGTTAGTATTTTTTGAGAAAATATGGTTGTTGTAGGACAGATGGCGCAAATATCATTGTCAGGGGAATACTTTTCATGTTCTCCTCGTAGGTGATCTTAACGCTGGTGTGACCGATTGGTTGCAATATATACGTAATAATTATTATTATCAAATCAAAAGCAAATAAGTTATAAAAGTATTATTTAATACTGGTGTAGTTACATTATTATTACATATCTCTTATTTTAAATTATATTCCAGCGATTCTCAACCTCTGGGACAGGCCCTCCTAGGAGAGGTACCGTATACCAAAAGGGAAGAAGTCTTTTATTACTTGTAGTTGATCTTATAATGGTATATTAAGGCTAAATAAAAAAAGTGAAATATAAATTTAGTTAAAACTGCAAAAAAACCGGGGTACCATTAAAACTAGTATGGAAACTCGGACTGCAAATACTGAAAGGTTAAGAACCGCTGGCCTACTTGTACTTGTGCAAGTCAGGGTGAGTCGCTAGTATAAAATAAATGTGACATATATATTTCTTCAATAATCATTTTTTTCCGGAATAAAGGTCTTAAAAATTAAATGAAATTTATTATCGTTATATCCATCTAATAAATAAAATGTAATAAACCTGTTTAACTTTATCGCGGTAAAATTGAATCAAGTTTTATGCAATTAGTTACTTCACTTTAATCTACTGTAATTTTATTACGTATTGTGGCATCTTTATTGGAGTATTAATATTTGATTTATTTTTAGAATAAATATTACTTCGACCGTACCAAGGACACTTCCTCATAGGTTCTATTAAAAGTTATAGGTGGTTATTTACGTAACGTAATTTTCCCGTAATTAAACTTATATGGTCCCCAGGTATATTATAGAATGTGGACACGTGTGTAATATGTAAATTAATTTAATCATTTCATCAACATTACGTGTATGTCACAAAGTTCCATTCGATTCAACCAATTGTTTGAATTAATTTCGATTGGACAATTTATAACATTTTGACGGCTCACGATCTGGTTTAAACAAGGCAGTTCTCTTTAAACAGAATATTTTATTTGGTTGGTAATCATATTCAAATTAGAAATGAACTTCGATTATAAAAAAAAAATAAAAAAAACGAAACAATTGCACAGGTTTACAAAAAAAAAGGGGACCAGACCATTTCAGTCTTATGTAATTAGATGTCCTGAATCGAGGTCCACTAACCTCTGTTGCGTCAGGTTTAAGGTCAACTCAAGGTCAAGTGGAGTAAAATTCACTAAATAAATCTGAAGAAGTAGTTACGTATGTTTGTGAGGTCGCCGAATCCGAATTCGTGGTTTGTTTATTCCCCCAAAGACAACCAGATGTCATTTCAAGGTCATATCAAGGTCAAATTGACAAAAATCTACTAAATAGATATCGAGGTTTTTGGAGTCGCTGAGTCTGAATTTGTGGAAAAATGCACTAAATAAATCCGTAAAATCTAAGCTAGCCTACCTATTATGTAACGGATATCGATCTAGCTGCGCGTGGAGTATGGGGTTTTAGAAACTTGGGTTTCACCATGAAAACTCGCTCCGTTCATATGTCTGCGTGGGTTACGTAATTTTGGGAGCTTGAGTTTCGGCTCAAAAACTCGATCCGCTTGCTTGTCTGCTATGTATCGAATATCGATCTAGCGACACGTGCGTTCTCTTTCTTTACAGATTTATTTAGTAGATTTTTTTTCAAATTGACCTTGAAATAACTTTGAAATGGCCTCTGGTTAACTTTGAGGTGTTAAACCAACCACATTTTCAGATTCAACACAACCAACAGTCTACATATCTTCTTTTGGAGATCTATTTAGTAGGTTTCCCCAATTTGATCTTGAAATGACTTTGAAATGGTCTCTGGTTAACCTTGAGATGTTAAATAACCACAATTTTAGATTCAGCACTCCTAAAAGTCTACATATCATTGACCTTGAAATGACGCTAAAATAACCTCTGGCTGACCTTGAGGGATTATACAAACCAAGAATTTGGATTTCGTGACTCCAAAAGCTTACGTATCTTCTTTTCAGATTTATTTTATGGATTTTTCTGAATTTGACCTTAAAATGACCCTGAAATGACCTCTAGCTGAGCTTAAGAGATTAAACAAACCATGAAATCTGATTCAGCGACCCCAAAAATCTACATTTTTTCTCAGATTTATTTAGTGGATTTTTCTCAATTTGATCTTGTAATGAGCCTAAAATCACCTCTTGTTGACCTTGGAAATTACACAAATCAAGAGTTAGGATTCAGCGACCCCAAAAATGTACATATCTTTTTCTTCAGATTTATTTAATGAATTTTACTCCGTTTAACCTTGAAATGACCTTGAACCTGACGTGATAGAGATTAGCGCACTTCAGATTTAGAATCAGGGCATTAACTTACACAATAATAAAATAATCTGATCACATAGGCATCCACTTTTTTTTGTAAACCTGTGTTATCATTGATTTACAACGTTCGTATTGTTAAATAATATTTTTTAGAAATTAACAATCCACTTTTGTCGCTCGTTGGCTTTTTTTTCAGCTTAACATAATTATCTGAAAGCCAACGCTTGGCTCACACGAAGCTTGTTTTGCCCCTGAATTGCATGTGGGGAGCAATGATGGCAACCGTGGTGGTTGCAGCGATGGAAAATGAAGTTAGTGCTGACCCGAGATAAAATTGAGCGGTCGCCAATGAGCAAGTCCCTTCTACTCATGTGGATAGAGCTCCTAACAAGAAATGGCGTCTCATTTATGATCGTTTGATGATTTTTTCCGGACACTTTATAAAATTGATTGTTGTTATAAAACATTGAAAGTAATGATGTATTTCGATAGAAAATTCATTATACTTTGGTTCTTTTTTCAAAACTGTCGCCCAAATATTGAAATCATCCAGCAATGCATACGCGTGAAGCCAATATCTCAGAACCATCATAACGTTTGTAGTCCTTCACGACAAATAACTTCTTACAGCTAATTAATATTTACAATCTGAGTAAAGTGAACTAAAGTCTGATAATTACTAGTTTAATTAAACCGAATCATTGAAAAGTCCTGTAATTCACAACTCGTACAACTAAATTTGTACGCATACGTTTGATGATTTTTTCCGGACACTTTATAAAATTGATTGTTGTTATAAAACATTAAAAGTAATGATGTATTTCGATAGAAAATTCATTATACTTTGGTCCTTTTTTCAAAACTATCGCCCAAACACTGAAATCATCCAGCAATGCATACGCGTGAAGCCAATATCTCAGAACCATCTTAACGTTTGTAGTCCTTCACGATAAATAACTTCTTACAGCTAATTAATATTTACAATCTGAGTAAAGTCAACTAAAGTCTGATAATTACTAGTTTAATTAAAACGAATCATTGAAAAGTCCTGTAATTCGCAACTCGTACAACTAAATTTGTACGCATAGATATATTTTGTGATATAATCTAAATTTTTTTTTGTTATATAGGGCTGATAATAAATGCAGTGTGTCCGACAACGAACTACAGCGATCAATTACTCGGAAAATAGATTTTAAAAAATTGTTCAAATTTGGCAGTTTACTAAAGTCGATGGGGACAATTTGGCTAAAAAAATATTTTCTAGTTGGTAGCACTTCCGGTTGTAGCGGAAGTTGATGCCTTCTTGCTATTTTAAATGGAATACCCTATATGTCATTTCATTTTTAGATTCTACGCAAAATTATATCCTATACCTAAGTCTTACTATTTTTGATATATTTTAAATTTTATGTCAAAAATGGCGTTTACAGGCCTAAACGTAACTATCGATTTCTCCTGTATAAAAACCTTTATTATTTAATCGGTGTTGGTTTCCATCCAGAAAAGGATCTACATTAGTTTACTGTGTTGATATTTTGATAGTAAATAAATACAGGGTGATATTAAATATTAACTTTAAAAAAGGCGTTAAAAGTCAATATAAACCCCCTAATATTATAATGTAATCTTATTAAGCATTAAAAATAAAGGTGAATTTTGATATTTATTAATAAAAATCATGCCGAGGCGAAGATTATTTAAAGCTGTTTATTATCTATAAGGAATATAACAAAGTTTTATCAAGAACATGCCAGACATTTGCTGATAGACATCCAAATACATAGAAACCGTCACGGAACGAATATTGGAAAATTTCAAAACTTTTGGCACCTTTAGGGCAAAAATGCATAAGAAGAAACCTATTCTCAATGATGAAAATGTCGAAATTGCAATTCTGCGATATATCATATGACATCCTTAAGATAAGTGGCTCTACAAACAGGAAAACATAGAATTCAATTGAAATACAACTTCCATCCTTAGTTAATATCTTTGATTCAACACCTAAGGGACACTGATTTGCCAAAATGAGTGCAATTTTGCGAATTTATATTAACGATTTTTAAAAATCAAAAATTTCAATAAGAAATAAAGAAATCTTCCTGCCGTATTTAAATAGTTTGTCATATATGTAATTCTCCTTTCAGGCAGAGAATATGAAAAATATATATACAAACAGTTTATTTCCTGCAAATATCGTTCTGGTCCTCTCTCCATACGCATTTCGATCACCTCATGATCTCGTCAGTGGAGCTGTATCGGACCGAGAGCAACATTAGCAGGAAACAACTAATATATGAACCATAAATTGCACGGTATGTTGACAGGATATGGCACCTGCCATCTACCAACTTCGATGTCAGACTGAAAAATATCACCAGTCAAACGACATCTCTGAATCATCGGAGTAACGTGAAATTTTTAAAAATCAAAATATCAGTAAGTTCAGTCGGTAGATGGCAGGTGCAATATCCTGGCGACATACCTTGAAATTTATTGTTTTCTGCTAATGTTGCTCTCGGTCCGATACAGCTCCACTGACGAGATCATGGGGTGATCGAAACGTGTATAGAGAGAGGGCCAGAGTGATATTTGCAGGACATAAACTATTTGTATATATATTTTTCATATTATCTGCCTGAAAGGAGAATTACATATATGACAAACTATTTAAATACGGCAGAAAGATTTCTTTATTTCTCACTGAAATTTTCATTTTTTAAAATTTCACGTTACTCCGATGATTCATAGATGTCGTTTGACTGGCGATATTTTTTAGTTTGACATCGAAGTTGGTAGATCGCAGGTGCAATATCCTGCCGACATACCTTGAAATTTACGGTTTATATATCAGTTGTTTCCTGCTAATGTTGTTCTCGATCCAATACAGCTCCACTGACGAGATCATGAGGTGATCGAAACGCGTATGGAGAGAGGACCAGAGCGATATTTGCAGGAAATAAACTGTTTGTATATATATTTTTCATATTCTCTGCCTCAAAGGAAAATTACATATATGACAAACTATAATATTAACGATGTTACAAGACTGATGAAGTAAAAT
Source organism: Diaprepes abbreviatus (assembly GCA_034092305.1). Classification (NCBI taxonomy): domain Eukaryota; kingdom Metazoa; phylum Arthropoda; class Insecta; order Coleoptera; family Curculionidae; genus Diaprepes; species Diaprepes abbreviatus. The sequence continues at coordinate 1,590,620 of JASJET010000055.1, read as the reverse complement.
CGTTATTTAAGCAATTTACCTCCGGCGGTTGCCTAAACTCACTATTATGGTCAACAAACATCTCCAAGGAAAGAAAACATCTTTTATACAATGCAATATTTAAAAGCGTTGTATTGTATGGATGTGAAACATGGCAGATAAATAAAACTTTAGAACGTAAACTGCTGGTTCTTGAAATGGACTTTTGGCGAAGATCTGCCGGAAAGTCAAGGATCGAACGGATAACCAACGAGAGAATTAGAGAGATTATGGACGTAAAGACAACTATTCTCGATGAAATCGAACGACGTCAGCTGGTATGGTATGGACATGTGGAGAGAATGGCGGACGAACGTCTACCAAAGCAAATCCTAAAATGGACACCAAATGAAAAAATAAAAAGAGGAAGACCAAAAGTTACCTGGATAAAGGGCATTAACCGAGCCATGTCCGAAAGAAACTTACTTCCAGAGGATTGGGATGACCGAAAACAATGGAGACTGGGAACCGGAAGGCGTAGAACGCTATGAAACCGGACATATATATATATATATATATATATATATATATATATATATATATATATATATATACCTCTGGCGGAACACAGGCAAATTTTTTATCTACACTATGGCGCCCCAACACACAGAAGTGTTTCGGTTACTAACATCTTAGAAGCAACATTTTATAAGAAGTGACCTCCTCATTTTCCTGATTTAACTGTCTTAGATTATTTTATATGGAGAACGATAAAAAAAAAACATCGTTCTTTTCTAATCGGTGGCGTAAAAGCCACCCCGCAGGCCTCACGGTGTTGGAGGGGGGGGGGGCAGCCAATCCAGGGGCGCCCTCAAGCCGCTTGACGAAAATGAATAAATACGAAGCATCGAGACGGGTGCAAAACAGTAAGGCGCATTTAAAAATCTGCGGGGTGCGCACATATTTTTAGTTACGCCACTGATTGTAATCCAGTGACAACAATGGAGGACTATATGGCAAGGGTAAGGGACGCGTTCGAAAGTTTATCTCTGGATGTAATTAAAGCGGCCAACCATGACGAACCAACTCTGAGAGGCGAAAAATGTTTGGAAGTTCAGGGTGGAAATTTTAAACATTTGATAAAATAAGTTGTTGCCCTGTGTAGGTAAGCAGTTTAGCATTTTTACAATACAAAAATATGTAATTGCCAATATTTCAAATGCTGCAAATTTTTGGACTAGACAAATTTATACAAATTTACCCTTATTTTCAATGCTAAATAAGATAACATTATAATAATAGGAGGGTTTACGTTTAAAAAAAAATGACCTTAAATGAGTTTTTCTGATTAATATTTAATGCTAGTTTTTGACCACCCTGTATTCATTTATTGTCAAAATATCAACATAGTCCACCAAAGTAGTTCCTTTTCTAGAAAGGAGAACCCCAATTAAATAATAGAGGCCTTCATATAAGACAAATTGATAATAATGTTTAGGCCTGTATCGATTCGATTCATGTGTATTTCTATAAATTCACATCATAAAACCAAAAATATTTTATAAAAATAAGGAAAAATCTAAAAATCTTGGCAATGTTGTATTTTTAAATATGTTTGTTTTGCTTTCTGCTAATAAATTCTCAGTTGCTGAAAAATATATTCATTCAGTTTTAAGATGAATCACTTAATTACTAATTTTCCTAGTTTACAGGTTTAACCTTCGTTTCGAAACAGGTAATAAATATCTGATAGATTTATAATTTATACAATACAGATGGTATACCTTTAAATATTCTATATCTATATCAATTTTTGTTTTTATTTAGACAAGAATGTTTATAAGTGATAAACGAGCTTGTTTTACTTCGTCAGTTTTTTTACGATTTCGATTTACACAAAATTAAGATGATTTATTTATATCATTACTTACGAATTCCAGAATTAATGCGGATGTAAATGGCAAGTCATTATTTTTGTGTTTTTAAAAAGGCCAACAAAAATAAATAAGGTTGCACATTTAGCACTTAGGAAAAAATATCAATCATTTACAATTATTTCAAGTTTGTTTGCACAAATAGCAGATGGTCACCTAAATTGTCATTATTTTGGAGAGCGTGCATTAACACCGATAGAAGTTGCTTCCACCTCTATAATTCAACATTCTTTTGAGATTGCTCTATTTTTATCCATAGTTTTTTATATAGCAAAATTATTAGAGAAATTGATTTTTCACAAAATAGTTATATATTTTATTGAGTCTCTAAAGTTACCTTTTCAAAAATCATCGTCTAGAATTTAACTTTTATTGTACCCCTTTAGTTTGTCGCGGAGACACCAATGTATACCTCTTACCGATCTTCTGTATCTTCTACCCTACATTGATTTAAGTAAAGAGGTATGTTTTCTTTGTTAACAATAGTGGCCTACTTAATAATTTTTTTTATTTGTGTTAGTTTCTATCTAGAAGTTTATCCTTCCATACATGAGTCCTGGACATACAAAAAGAGTATGAGAACCGGTTCCTTCACTTAGCCTACCCGCAGGTTCCCCTTAATTGATATTCAAAATGCGCAAATGATCGAGTGTCTGCATAAATTCAATATTCCTTACTTTGAATGGAGCATCCATCATTGTATTACTGTGTTTTCATCTCGGAATATGTCACTGATATGACGGCTATCTTTTTCTTCAGTCAGTCCAACCAGACGCCTACGAACTGATTTTTGAATATGCCAAGTACAGACACCGGGCACACACACGTGGCTGAAGAACCCTTTCTAACTATATGGTCTATTATCTCATTTTCCTGTGACCTTGTATCAGGGGCGGATCCAGCCTCTCTCTTTGGGGTGGGGCGGTGATATCACAAAAGTACAGTATGGCAAGCGAAAGCAAGTTGTCGACGGGGGGGGGGGATTACCAGCAACATTCCCATTTCTAGTGTAAAAGGCAGGATCGGGTCTATTTTTTTTAATTTGAAGCTCTTGGAGAGGGGGGGCGATCACAAGAAAAATCAAATTGCCGACAGGAGGGAATGATGCGTGTAGCATACACATTTCTAGTATAGGAGGCAGAATCGGGTCTATTTTCCTGAACTCAAAGCTCTTGGGAAGGTGGGGCTATCGCAAAAAAAACTGTCAACTGGGGAGGGGGGGAGGAGCCAGCAGCATACACATTCCTAATATAAAAGGCAGAATCGGTTCTATTTTCCTGAACTCAAAGCTCTTGGAAAGGGGAGGGGCGGTCGCAAGCATACACATTCCTGTACTCTATTCAAGAACTAGAGAGAGTAATAAAACTGCTACTGAAACCTCCAACGTACCTGCTCCAGTGCCGTAGGTAACTGAGGACTGCCGTAAATATAATTATATTTAAATATTATAAGCTTTTATAAATTTACTGCAACAATAAAATTTCTGATAGTTCAAATTAATTTCTGTCAGTGAACAAAGTACACCTTACAGTGTGGTCTTAGTGATATACCTTGTATGTTCTTGTTTTTATATACAGGGTGTCCCTAGTGATTTATCTTGTTTGTGCTTTTTTTTATATATTATTTGAGATTAGTGAGATACCCAAAAGATATGGCTTCCACATCTATATTTATTCCAAAATCATTAAACCAGGGCATTTTTTCCTCAACGAAAAATTTATTGCGATGAATGTTTATGATGCCTTAAGATATCAATATCTAGATAATAATGTTAAAAGCTCTGTTCAGATGTGTTCCAACATGATAGGAGTTGGAAAGTCTGCTTTGTACCGAATACTGAAGGAGAAAAAAATGACTGAAATTGTTAGTACTCCTGAGCCACATTCGATCACAGGCAGACGAAAAACCTCGTTAAAAGAAGAGATGTAAATTGCAATAAAAGGAGTTGTACATACATTTTATTATGAGAAGCAGATCCCAACCGTCGAGAAAATTCTATCTAAAATCAATAAAGATCGGGATTTACCTGAAATTAAAAGAACTAAGCTCTGGAAATTGCTCAGAGAACTTAATTTTGGCTGGAAAAAAACTAAGTTCTTATAGATCGTCGGGAAAATGTCCCTTGGCGAAGGAAATATCTCTTTCAAGTAAAAAGTAGAGCTAGAAATAACACAACTTACAAAATTAGTAATTTAACTGAACGTTTGAAAGATTTTTTTGAATAAAGTTACTGCAGAAAATTGGGAAAAATCCATATAATAAAAGAATAAAAGAAAATGAGGAAACTCGATCTCATGATCGGTGAGATAAAGGAACCAATTATAAATAATTTGAGCGAAGATAGCCTCACTGACTTTAATTACGAATTAGATACGAATTGTTTACCAGCGTAAACACAATTTATTATTTAAATTTTAGTGTTTAATTGTAATTCTGCAGATGGTTTAAGAAATAAATAAACTGAAACGTCAAATGTCCTAAAAATGTTTTTAATTCATAATAAAATGACAGATCGCCCCAAAAAAAATTTAATATTATATGAACGAATATATTTTTTTATATATATGTTAACTTCTTGTATTTTTGACAGTGGGTATTTTGTAAGTATTCAAATTATAACTTAGAATTTCTTGCGAGGAAAAGGCTACGTTTTAGTCTGAATGTCAAAATTATCTATATTTTCAAATGTATGTGAATTATTAAGAAATCATAAGAAATAAAATAATATTAAAAAAACTTTTTATTTTCAGTTTATTACCGAAATAATATTCTATGCCATAAATACTCCTTCCGACGCCTATGAAAAGGATTAAAATCCTTTTTAACACTTCACACATCGAAATATCTATTGTTATCCAACCCAAATAGTCCATTATTATAGACCGGTATTTTTTATTATAAAATTTCTAACCCATTCCTATGAAAAATATATGTTTCTAACAGATTTTGCCAAATACACCGGACTAAAGAACACAGGTAGTTTGCGAAGAAAAAAAAAGGGTAAAAAATGATTTATTACTCTCTCTAGTTCTTGAATAAACTATAGTATAAGAGGCAAAATTGGGTCTATTTTCCTGAACCCAAAGCTCTTGGGGGGGGGGGGGGGGCGATCGCCCCCACTGCCCTCCCCCTTGGATCCACGCCTGCCTTGTATGTGTTATCTTATTATCGTTATCCAAGCTAAGTTCAATTTTGTACCACTCCTGCATTTATATCCCATTATCAAGTTTTCTCGCAAGAAAATCTCAACAGCAGGAATAACCGCTTAAAATAAAGTATTAGTTCATGTATTTAAACACCTGCCTCCTTATCATTTTTGTATCTATTCAGTATACCATATCAGTTCACCAGACTGACAGTGATTCTAGTTTAATTGATGCTGATCCTTGAAATCATGCTACCACTGCGCATTTCAAGCAATAAATTTGAGATTATTTTCGTTATGGTAGTGTATCCCATAGCAGATCTAGATCGATAATTACCGTTGAATATCAGCTCCCATTTCTTGGAAATAACCTACACTTTGTTGTGTCTCGGTACACCAAAAAAAATAAAAAAAATCTTTTTGTGCTGCTACCACGTATCGCCGCCCCGCCATTCTCATTCTCATTCACTGCTGCGCCTAAGCCTATCATGTATAAGGTCAGCCTGATCAAACTTCCCATAAAAGTTATAGCAATACGTGAGGTCACGCAATCACGCCATATCCAGACTTCAAGTACTACAAGTCTCAAAATTTTATGTACTTATCCAGAACGTATATTTGGTTCTTACCGAATAGACGATAGCTATTGGTTAGTTTAAGTTGGTTGATAAGTTTTTCTTTATACAAAGGGAGAGAACTATATGCTTAAAGGAGCATAGGCAATTTATTAATTACTTAATTAATTATACCTGAAATCCCTAGTCTAGACGGTCTGGAACTGAATGGATTTACCCATTTCATCAATAATATTTTTATGATGAGACTGGCAGCTTTTTATGATGACTTTGTTTGTTTTACGCTAACTTTTTAATTGAAAAATTGTGTTTTCTCTTACAGGTAAGTTATCTAATTAATTTACTATTTGATTTGACTTACAAATCGTAATAAGCTAGTGTCTAGCAGCTACAACATTATCAATGTTTATCCTGTTACATAAATTATCAAGTAAATATCTATCTTTATTATTTAATTTTTTGAGGTTTTATATTCAGCACCTCACTTTTCTGTGCTTTTTAAATATTTTTTATATTTCGAATTAAAAATTATTATTTTTTTAAGTATCAGTGGATTTATTAAAAACATGGATCAGCGACCCGTATACTAAAGGTATGAAATATATTTAAAGAGTTACATGATCAAATACTTAAATTTAGAAGGAATTTTGTTTGTTAATTTTTGTCAATAATATTTACATTGTGTTCCTAAATGTGATTTTGGTTTTGTTATATTTTTCCAAGTGACAAGAGATTTATTGAATATCTATAATTATTTTAGACTGGCTGCTGCAGACATCAAGGAAATGTACACTTAAACTATTATTCAAAATAATGAGAGATGGAGCTGCTTGTATTGGACGTTATATTCCGTTTAATATGAATTGGTTAACTGACTAATTTTTTCTGTGATTGAGTGTGCGTGCCTACCCCAATTCTTTACAGTTAGGACAATGAAAAGAGATTTTTTCGTGACTAAAATACTCACAGGATACTGACGGTGTCATCACACTAAAACAATCCGTAGCGATATTTTATTATGTTTTTCACTCTCTACTATGATGCATTTTTTTGCTATATATAATTAAAATCAAAAATTGAGTTTTATTTTTCATTTTTTTTTTTTTTGCTTAAAAAATCAAAATTAATGAAGCAATCTCGATGTAGTAAGCAGAAGAATTGTAGAGAATAAAAATACCAACAAAATAAATCCTAGTTTTACTTAATTGGTTCAATATATGTCTGTATGGGCGTAGAGTTGGAGGTCTACGACCTGGTAGATCTATTGGGCCCCCCTACTGCCGCCCAGTTGTCAGAATTACCTCATGAGCTAGAGCAAGTTCTCCAGTTCTATTTCCTTCAGAAATCTTAAGATGTTGGACAGCTTCAAGGTGAGTAGCTTCCCTTCTTCGATTTAGTATATTCCCAAGAACCGCATCCTAGAGTTTTCTAGAGCGCTGCACTCTCATCCTCCTCCTCACAGAATTTGCACTCTTCTTTTTCTTTAGGTGCCCATTCAAGTGGCAATGCCCCGTTTGGACCCCTGTCAGAACTCTGAGTTAGTTTTTACTTAAGCTTATGCATTATTTGAATCTCCTCTAGTCGTAGTTCCCCAGAAGTATCTTCGCTTGTCTCAATCTTTGCAGCTCCGTCCAATAATTGGATCACCTGCTTTCGCCTTCTATCTTTAGTTCTTCCCACACAGAAAGGCTCTGGCCCCAGAAACGGTATCTCAGCCCCTTTTCTCGCGAGCTTATCTTCTATAACATTCCCTTCTATCCTGGTATCCTAGATCGACTTAACCGGTTCATAAGTGACGGAGTAAAACAGGAAACACAGGAAAAGTCAGTGTTTTTTCAAAAACTCGTATCTCCGTCATTTTTCAAATTATAGAGCTGCCCCTTTACTAAATGATAGTAATTTATATGTACCTTTAGCTTTCCAAAATCAGGCTCTTGCCATTTAAAATTCTTTCAGCGATCCTAGATGCGTCATAAATGGTCCGATTTTAATTTTATAAAAAGGTTTTCAAAGAAGAAGTATTATTCTCCAAGCTTATATTTATTTTGTATTAAAAAATCTGTGAAATAGTTGAAAAATGCTGGAAAACATGACCGAAAATCATCAAGCACACAAAAATACTGATCCCCTAATCATCCCTTAAAAGCCAAAAAATTAAAATTCTTTCGTACCTTTTTTTTATAAAAGCAAGTATATACATTAAGAATCTGATACCTAATCATTGGCAACACTGTAAATTATTTTATATGAATGAATCCAACGACGAGATATAGAAGAAGTGCGATAAGACGTAAGAAAAGTGCGACAAGACGTAGGAGAAGTGCAACAAGAAATGAAAGACGTCCTAGACGGGATAGAATCTATAATGAAAAGCCTACAGATAGAAGTCAATAAATTAAAGAAGCATGGCCCTTCTAATAAAGTAATAACTACTGAACAGAACATTAAACACCCATCTTGGATAATGTACAAACGACAATTTGAAGTTGCCGCTAGTACAAATAACTGAACTACGAAGAAATGGCGACTGCATTAGTAAGCGCACTTCGTGGACCAGCACTGAAGTTATTGCAAACTATTTCTATAACTCAACAAAGAGATTATGAAATCCTAAATGCTGCATTGGAAAGGAGATTCAAAGATCAACATCGGTGCCAATTATATCAGTCACAGCTCAAGTCAAGGCATCAAAGTTTGCAAGAATATGGAACAGACGTCCGACGCCTTGTTGATCTGGCTTACCCAAGAGCTACAGAAGAATTCTGACAAGAACTTACATTCCAATATTTCATTGATGGAATCAGAGATCAGGAAATGCAGCTTATGTTGCGTATAAGCAAGTTTATTTATGGTACTGAAACGTTAGACAGAGCTTTAGAAATAGAAGCAGCTTATAATGTGTCAAGGCCAAAAATAAGGGCTGTTACCATAGAGAAAAACAAGGACTTACCGAACCAAACATTGAAGATAATGTTATCTAAAATTCTTAAGAAACTAGTTTCGAGGGGTAATACTTCACGTTATAGAAGAAATCATGAAGAACTGAACACAAGAGGTGATATTCCCCGTTATAGTAGAAACCAGATAGAGTGTTACAGATGTTGATGAACTGGATACACGAAAAAGTGGAAATAAGAAAGTACATAAAGCGCTACAGATATGCACGACTTGGATACATGAGATGGGACAGTTAGGTGCAATTTAGTTCTGATTTTTCATCCAGAGACCGCATAGAAGAGAACCAGGAAAAACTACAACAGTTCAATTATAAAATCAAACGTAGAAGAAGTGGCACGTCATACACTTATAACAGAAACAAAATCGAGTGCTACAGATATAAACGCATTAGACACGTGAGAAGGAACAAAATAAAATGTGGACAAACTGGACATCTAAGGAAAGACTGTCGGATAGAATTAAGAAGGCACATAAAGTGCTATAGATGTGGACTAACTGGATATATAAGACGGGACTATCAGATGCAATTCACCATCCAGAGACCGCATAGAAGAGAACCAGGACAAACTGCAGCAATACAATTTAAATATCAAATGTAGACCAGGAAGACTGCATAACAATACAGATATCGTGTCAAGAAGACCATGTAAGGAAGAATACAAGCAATGCAGTAAAATAGAACAATGAGAAGGGTTTCCTATTCGGAAAGTCACTTTTAACGTGAATCCAGATTGGAGTATAGCCTATATAATAAAAAACCAAGTTCAACGCACCGGAAACATCAATGTTATACCTATTACTATAACTGTTGACACTGATGCTACTGTATCTCTGATAAAGTAAAGCCTTGTTGGTAGATTTAAAATCTTTCCATTGTCCAGAAAAATAATTTTAAGAACTGTAACTAGAGAATCAGCTGATGTAATTGGAGAAATGTAAGTGGAACTTCAATTTGGAAAGCTAAAATTAAACCATTTGGTGTTAGTTGCTGACATAGAAGATGATTTTTTACTGGGACCTGATTCACTAACATGGATTTTCCTTTGACAGCAAGATTAATTCTAAAGTTTGGCAGCGAAGAATTTATTCGGTCCCAGAACCGTAATAATGAACCAACAACCAGAATAAGAGGAAGAATAGAGAAGATCATTTGCGAAAGACTGAACAAGCGTGTTGTAAGTCACGTCGATTTAGATCAATACTCCAATAAACCCCATAAATTATCTGGTAGCGAAGGCAGTAGTCAATTCATAAGACATCAAGGTAAACTCGGCAAGCCTCCAGCAAGGTGACAGAGTTTGGTTAAGAAATCCACAGTGAAAGAATAACAAATTACCTCAGTTGATGCCATCATGGGAAGAACCGCATATTGTTCTGAAAAGAACCAATGACGCTGTTTATAGAATCCAACGAAGTCCCAAGACCGAAAATGACAAGAGTACATCTCAACAGATTAAGGGGTCTTTTAGGTTACAATTTTTCAAAAAAAAAAATTTTTATTAATGTTTTTTTAATAGAAAGAAAAGAGATATCATTTTATAATTTTGCATATTTATTTATTTGCACTTTTAGTATACAAAAAAAAATTTTTGATTTTTTTATAGGTTTTTTTACCCATAACAATTTTTTTAAAAAAAACATCAAAAAATCAGGGCGGACCTGATTCCAGGTGACTGAATCGTCTGAAAAAAAAAGAAAATACCAAATTAATCCTTGTTCTAGTGCTCATGGTCGGTACCGGAATCAATTTGATCGGTAACAAATTTTCCGATTTTTACCCGATTTTTCACCCTCAAAAATGGATTTTTTTTTCAAATGGCCGCCATTTTGTTATTTTTTGATGAAAAAAAAATCATTCCGGTACCGATCATGGGCACTTGAACAAGGATTATTTTGGTTTTTTTTTTTTTTTTGAGACGATTCACCTGGAATCACATCCGCCATCATTTTTTGATGTTTTTTTTTTTAATTATTATGGGTAAAAAAATCCATAAAAAAATCCAAAAAAAATATTTTTGTATACTTAAAGTACGAATAAATATATGTGCAAAATTATAAAATGATATCTCTTTTCTTTCTGTTAAAAAAATTACTAAAAAAACACCTAAAAGACCCCTTAAAACCATACCACGCAGGGCTCTCAACTTTTATATTAGTATATTTCTTAGTAGTTCTAGGAAATTCTATAGGTTTATAAATAGGGATAGGATATGAGTTTTAAGTTAGTTGTATAGTAATTAGAGTTTAATTGTGATAAAAGTGCTAAGTAGGTAATATAGTATTGGATTTTTGTTCGTGAAAAATGTTACGTTTTATTCTGCGAACCCAGTTTGCGATTTAAAGAAACAAAATTGTAACAATACGTCTTTTTGGATTCATAATAGGTATATTAACTTCAAATTATTTTTTTCCATCACCTCTACTATCAAATAATAATAATTTTTTATTACGTATTAAATTTTATGGGTTCGCTAAAAGCAACACCACATAAAAATGAAATGTCGTATTTTATTTCTTAATAAATAAATTACATACCTATAACATTGCGTAAAATTAATTTTTCGAGTCGAACAGTTGACGTTATTGTTAAATACACCATCAGTATTTATTTAACACAACATGGCATGAGTTATAGTTACAATTATAGCAAGAAACAAGCAATATTTAAAGTTAATAATTATAAAGGACGTTTAAGTGATTTGACCGCAAAAATAAAAATAGTTATTCATTATCGTCGCCAAGAATGTCATGGAAATATCTGCAAGACATTTAAACTATACCAGTGTTCGTGCCGTTAATATTTATTTTTAATTTAGAAAGCCAATATTTGCCTCTGGTGCGGAAGCCCAGTGGGTTTTTGTAATTGATGAAGAGACATTACTCCATCATCAAGTCTTTTATATGTATTTTGACACTCTGATTACGAATATCCAGGGTGGATTGTCAAAAAATGGACTGGTAATTTATTATAAACAAAAATGATTTTATTAATTTAAAAAAAAATTGTTTCGGCCGATTCTAAACAAAAGGTGCCTTTTGTGATTTCTCTGTCTGATGAACTTGAATAACTTTTCATTAAATAAATATGTATTCTCAAATTCTGCGCCCCGCAATCAATAGTTAAAGTCAAGCACTACAACCTGAGATTACCAAAATGTAATGTTTTTATAGCTTTTAACGCTATGCACTGGGAAGTGGAAGTATAGTTACACGTGATTGCCCAGTGCAGATAATCCATTAAAGCTCTGGCTGATCTTTGCATTAATACTTTAAAAATATTTTAACATATATGAGTCAAAATCAGAGAAGTGAGCATTTTTCATTTTCAAATGTCTGAAAAATAAAGTTTTCTTTTGAAGAAAATTAACAAGAGGAGTTTATAGTGCTATTTGTTATGAAACTTCTGAGAAGAATCACGCACAAAAATATATATTTTCGAAATTCTAACCGTTATTAGGAATTATGGCGTGAATTATTTCGGGAAAACTTTCCAAATTAATTTAAAATAATAACATAATTAAAATATTTAAGAATTGTAATTAATAACCATGTTCCTACATCGAGAAATATTGGGATTTAATAGATTTTTACAATTAAAACATTTATTTTTTAAATTACTCTTAATAATTTTGTAATTGGTGTAAATTCTGATACAAAACGTGTTTACGCTATGCGGTGCATTAATAATATAAATCAATAATTTTAAAAGACATTTCATACTGTGTATGCAAGATTTTAAGATAAATTACTCATTATTGATTTATTTGCCGTTTTCATGATGTTCCTGGAAATGATGATGATGTTCCCAAAATGAGAGTGCCATTAGGAACATGAGTATCAAAGTTTAAACTTAAAATCTCATAACAATAAAGTTTCTAGTTTCAAACAACAAATATCCTAAGAACATATGGTAAATTGCACATTATCATTACAATGATTTGCGTATTAATGCTTAAACTAAAAATCTAATAATAATTAACTGTAGCATTCAAATTTACCAGTTTACATCAATGCTACATGTTTTTAATAATATGACATAATTTGTATATTTTTACCTGATTAAATTTAATTATTTGTCCTGTAATTTAAAATAGTAAACATGGAATTTGTTTTTTTGGTTCACAACTCTTTTGGTCTTGTAACTTATCACTCTTTCTTCTTAACAGAGTTTGTAAATTGCTGTAGTTTATATATCACATTATTTGGTTTGAATTTAAGAGTCGTAAAATATTTTATTTTTAATAAATTCTCATTTGTTTACATTCCATTTCAGTATTAAAAATATAAGGTTATAGTCGGTAATATAGTTCAGTTAGCATTTGTTGTGGATGTATACCCGAATCGTTGACACGAGCACGGCATGTCGAGACCGATCATTTAAGGTTGAGTATACAGTATAGAATTTGTAGTAATTTTTTTTTTTATTTGTTTTAATCATGATTAGTAATTTTGAACTGTTTGATCATAATTTTCTTTTTGATAATTTTCCATGGCTTGCCAATATTTGATGTATTACCTGGTAATCAGTGTAAGTTCGAAACTAGGTTAGAGTGCTTCAGGTTGAGAATAAGGTTGGCAAAAGTAACTACAAATATCCCTAAGATTTGTCACGTCTGGTTGCAAGAGAGATTTTCATTTTCGTTCCCTTTACTGTTGAATCGTCGAAGGCAGTAGACCAATCCTGCAATTAGATTTGAAAGGGCAGACGGTCAAGTGTTTTTTTTTTTTGTTAAAGTCCACTAATCAATGAGGTAAGATTTTGCCCCTTACCTTTACGAACATGTGGTAAAAATAATATTTTATTTCAGGGCTATTTGAAGCAAGTCTTTTTCATCTTTGGCCTCATCTCATTCCTTTTATTGTGATTTCCATTTTGATTTTCCCGGTTGTTAAGGCTTTCTAATGGTTTCCGCCCTATTTTTCCTGTCCGTGTTACCACAACGATTTTAACCCTCACTCTGCGTTTGGTTGGTGAGTTGGGATTGGCCTTGTGAAACCCCCAGTCATTCACAAACCACAACAAGAATCCTAACAACAGCGCTGGATCAAATAAATAGAAGTGAGAGGTACCATAGCATAGACCAGGTAGGAGAATTGGTACTCTACATCAATTTTTTTACATGCAAATAAAACAATATAAATATATTTCCATTTGACATAATAAAATGTAAGAACCTTTTTGATAACTTTCTTTATTAAAATTACTTTCTTGGCAATTGAAGGTTCTAGAACGTTTGCGGCCAAATTTTGTATAACCTTTTAAAACGATGTAACACCCATAGTTATCAACAAAGAGTATATAAAAAAAATTGTAGGTACCATTCTGATTTATGTGCATAATAATTTTTTTTTGGAATAAAATGGATTGTTATTTTGTTTTAATTAAGTCGTTTCATTATGGAGCTATACACCAGCAGTCAATAAATTAAAATCATTCCTCATACCTATATGCTTTCCTGTTTAATCACTAGGTAAGTAACACAGATAATGTAAAACAGGTGGCGCCTATTGGGTAATCAAAGCAGAGCACAACTATCTCTAAAAGAGATACGAACCTAGCCTCCGACATATTGAGATGCCGTATGCCTCCGTTGCAGTACCCTGTAAAAAGGGAGACGCTTTGTAATTTCAAAAAAATAGACATTAGGCATTAAGAACATTACAGCCAATTGCACAATTTCATCAAATAACTTGAGTATCAAAGTTTGAACTTATAGTGTAATAATAATAGACTTGGGAATTTCAAAAAGTATACATTTTCTATATGTGATTGAAGTTAGAGAAAGAGGATTAGGTAATCTATAACCAAATTATTTTTCTAATATATAATTTGTTAAGTTTGTATTCAAAATTTTCGTGCCTAACACATAAACAAGAATCTCGATCCCTTTTTGTAGGTTGCAATACCCAATAAGGCTTCTCTCTCAAAAGTGTCGCATAAGTTGAATTCCTGTTTCAGCACAAAATTGAGGATGCAAATTATTAAAAGTTTCTAAAAACAAATGCTTTTCCTTGTGTCCTTTGAGGCAGTCTTTCTTACCAGGACACATTCTGCTGATGTCATCCCCTTTACAAAACTTATGAATTTCTTCAAGAATCTGATCAGTAATTAAAAATATTGGACGTCTCCGATTAGAAATAAAAATATTTTGATCCGGTTGCCACTGACACGTTTTTGAAAAGCCTCTCGCCGTTTGGAATTTTTTGTTAATTTTTCGACGGTTTCTTTTAACTGAGTTGCCAAAACTTTCGACCCACTGTGTTTTGACGACCCCAAACCAGCGAAAAATCCTTGCCCGACGCCATTTTTGCTAGAAAACAGGAAGCAAGCTACGATACAACAGTATGCTTTATTTCACTTCTTCAACATGGCTAAACGGGTTGTCCGTGGCTTTTTGTTACGTTCCCTTTTTTTTAAGAGGTTCTGTTCTCGACTTTCCACACCTGTATATATTTGTTATTTCAAGCATTTCATATTATATGAATGAATTTACAATAGTGAGTCAGTCATTTGCAGGATATATATATAAGTTTCTATAAACTAAAGGCACACGTCTATATACAAAATTTTTGAAAAATACAGAGTTAAGTAAAAGTACCATTTGGATTTCAGGCTCTTACAAAAATCGTCTTTCATGTCATTAGGTAAAATAATTATTTTTTTGGTATGCAGTACCCATTACAGTAATGTAAAAAATCGGCATTTAACATCACTGTATTCAAAAGGCCCATCTTAAAATCGCTTCATAAAAAAGTTGTGAACCTTTTGAAACCTAAAATTCAAAAGTTTGAGAACACTCAGTTAATTTTAGTAATAGTAATATAAATTACGCTTTATTACACTTAAATCTTAATTAACATTTAGTTAAATATTTTTAGTACAAATAAAAAAAAATAATATGTTTTTCCTTAAATTTTGAGTTTAATTTACATTATTTTTCTTGTGTAAGATTTCCGTTGACTTCGCAATCTAATAATTAAACATCGATTGACAACTAAAATTTCTATTCAGACCATAATACTCATATATAATGTTTGATACACATACATATACACACACACACGCACACACACACACAATAATCCAACAAGAACGAAGAATTATATAATCGCCCTTATTACCTAATTTTACTCGAATTATAAATAGAATACGTTTTTCTAAACCGAAATTTACAATTTGTAACATATTTTTAATATAGAGTGAAATAGCCTATTACAAAAAACTAATTTTTTGATACAAAGCACTTCAACATAATGAAGAAATTGAAAGGTTACTGAGTAACGCACAGTCAATTGTTTTTAATGTACATAAACAGATATTTTTTCTGGTATCACTCGTAAAAGTGGTTTTAATAATTATGACCAAAATTCATTCATATAATATGAAATGCTTGAAATAACAAATATATACAGGTGTGGAAAGTCACACACAACCTCTTAAAAAAGGGGAACGTAACAAAAAGCGACGGACAACCCGTTTAGCCATGTTGAAGAAGTGAAATAAAGCATACTGTTGTATCGTAGCTTGCTTCCTGTTTTCTAGCAAATATGGCATCTGGCAAGGATTTTTCGCTAGTTTGGGGTCGTCAAAACACAGTGGGTCGAAAGTTTTGGCAACTCAGTTAAAAGAAACCGCCGAAAAATTAACGAAAAATTCCAAACAACGACAGGCTTTTCAAAAACGCGTCAGTGGCAACCGGATCAAAATATTTTTATTTCTAATCGGAGACGTCCAATATTTTTAATTACTGATCACATCACATCTTTAACCACTCGATAGGTATTTAAAAGATACATTTTCTGGTAAGTTAAAAAGTATAGTATTCTATTTAAATTAATCAAGTTCTAGCCACTTAAAGTTCTTATTAAACTAGTTTTAATTTTTGGACGCCCTGTATAATATAGCAAATTTATTATAATTGGGTTATAAAATATGATTTATTGTTATACTTTATTGTAAATTTTGAGTACACAATTGAAATACTTCTCAAGTATTTGAAACATGAAGATTAGGTTAGATTTTGTCAAAATTCAAATTATTTAAAAACCCTTAAGGTTTAGGTACTATAAACCTTATTAAAATAGACACTTATTTTGATTGGAGAATCCTAGAGTGCAATAATATACAGGGGTTTCATTAAAAAAACAGAACTATGATACTTTCAGAGCTTTTGGGACACCCTGTATATTATAAAAATAATTTTAAAAAATTACCATATTAGACCCCCTATATATCTCAAAAGAAAAACTTTTTGAAAGTCATGTATTTTGGCCGTACTATTCCGTGCCTTATAGAATAAATAGCCCATATATATTATATATATATATATATATATATATATATATATATATATATATATATGACAGTGTGACCAACTAAGTCCGCATCATATGGGATTTTTTTTGTAATAGTTTTATTCGATCGGATAAAACCTAACCAAAAAAATAGTAGTCACGTGATTAGTATTATCTGTCAAATTTTAATTTTTTGAACAAAAAAATTCAAAAGTGGGGTTATATCTCAAAATATCGAAAAAAGCTATTAGAAAAAGTTTCACTAAATGCAATTTTTGCCCATATGCATTTTTTACCTATTTTTTTGTAAATTGCACCACTGTTGCAAAATAAAACTCAACGCAATCTGCATAAAAATTGTGATTAAAATTTAAAAAAAAAATGAAGCGACTGGATGGAAATATTTTATTTGATAAAGTAAAATAATTATACAAAATTTAAAAATATCAGCATGTGTAACAAGTATTTACGAGATTATTTGATTTATTACAAGTTGTAAATAAGGTTTATTACTTTAAAATTTGTTCTAAAAATATATCATTCTGTCTTTCGAAGGATTCGAAACTTTATTATCTTTGATGCTATAAATTTTAGGCAGTTTAAATTTTAAAAGAAATAGTTTTGACAATGAACTATTGTTATATTTTTTGAAGTGTTGGTCATAAAATTTGAACAAGTAAATAACATGTTTTATTTTTTATTCAACCTTTCGCGATATCAAATATATATTTTAAAAGTTATTTCCCTCTTAGAGTATACCCTTAAAAAACCTATAGCAGACCTCTAGTGTCATCTTCAAATCGGATAGTCAAGCAGCCATCGGAACTCTAAGATTGTCCGGAAATGTCTAAAGCAACTAAACAAACTAAGCAACAACACAATTGTGATCCAGTGAGTAAACGAAAATGAAATGGAAGACAAACTCACATCAAGCTGAAACAAAATTTCTGAGACTTTCTGAGGAAAAGAGTGGGAGATGCAACTATTGAACAAATCTACAAGGAGTGGGGCAAGCGAAGATTCTTTTTAAGAGGTTTAACCAGAATAAATTCAAGGAATGTATCAGTCTAAGTAAAAGTCAACTTAGAGTTCTGAGAGGGATACTAAGAGAGCACTATCATCTGAGCGGGCACTTCAAGAAACTTGGGCTAACAGAGAGAGATGAGCGCAGATTTTATTTATTTATACATTAAGGACAATTTCCAAAGAGTATATAAAAATGAAAAAGCAAGTACAAGAATAATATTGGGTTTGGCGTTACAACAAGGTATTGAAAATGACAAGAATTATGGCTGCACTTTTAAGTCAGAATTTTGAAAAATTTGATCCTACTTAATGGTCTTGCAGCCAATCATATCGGTGGCGCTGTAGCGGTGTCTCAGTTCAGTTGGGTGAAGTTTGGACTAAATCATTGTTGGTGCGTTGAGGCCTCTCAAGATATTTTGTGACGGAATTATGAATGAAATCCGTAAAGGTTTCGCAACCGAAGTCTCTGTAGATGATAGTATTCCTAACGTAGTTCGGAGCTCTACAAATCATGCGGAGAACTCTATTCTGGAATTTCTCTAGCCTTCTGACTCTAGATTTGCCCGTGGACAGTATCAATCTAATGAAGAGCTTGCAATTCGTCAATTTTAATTTAAGATTAAGCAAAGAGCTACCAAAGAAGTTTTGGCTTTAGTGAGCTGTTAGTGTTATGTCACCAGCTTCTGTCGAAGACTAGCCCTAAGTATTTGGCATTATTTCCCTAGGGAACTCTAGTGTTATAAATAAACAGCCGATGGTCAGGAATCGCAAACCTAGCTTTAGTAAGTAAGTTTTCTTAGGATTCGATTTGATTTTCCAATTGGCCATCCATTTCTCTAACTTATTAATATGCCTTTGTAGTAGTGTCAAAATAATGAAACCCTAAGGACATCGCAAATGCAGTATCGTATAAGTATAGTTTACTGTAATCGTCTTTCGGAATGTATAAGCAGTATAAAGATTAAATAGAGTGTTGATAGAGGGGAACCTTGCAAAACCCTCGCTCTATATTTGCCTTACGGAGGACAATGTCGTCTGACGATATTGCAAATGATCTGCCCTGAAGGAAACTTCGGACTAGTATTACTAGGTATTTTGGGATTCCCAGTCTAAGTTTTGACTATTTAGTTTCTGAATACGAAAGCTGAAACTGGAATTTAAAAGATTAGATGGGTATCCATTTGTTATAAGTATGTCTTTAGTCAATTTAATTACTCTCTCAGCCAAATCTACGATTACTAATTTTTTTTTGGGATATATATATATATATATATATATATATATATATATATATATATATATATATATATATACAAGATTATAAATTAAATAGTTTAAAAAGCGAATTTATTTGATGTTAAACTGACAGCTCTAGTATACTTTGATAGCTATTTACCTGGTAGCTGGTGGTAATGAAATGAGAAAAGTAAATTTACCACTTAATTTTTAAGGGTGATTTACGTCTAAACCGTTGGGTTTAGCGATGTAAATAAAGAGCACCTTTTTTAAAGGCCTGGCATCAGTCTTTCAGAAATTATGCCAAAAACTACTGTAGCGGTCAACACTAAAAAATTATGACAAAAAAACAATTTTCAATGTAGGTAAAGTGCCCTCTAGCGGCAAACAATCAATGTGAATTGTTACTAAAATGATGAAGCGCAGAAGACTTAGCCTATCTTTCAAATATTAGTCAAATCGGTTTTCCTGTAAGCGAGTAATTCAAAAAACAAAAAATAAAAACTTGAACTTGGACGGCTTGTAACTCGAAAACGAATGACATTTTGAAAAAAAATTATATGAAGCTCTACCCTTATTTTGGCAAGTAGAATCACCCCCTTAAGTTTCGTGATCGATTTTTGAATCACCCTGTATATATATATATATATATATATATATATATATATATATATATATATATATATATATATTTATATATATATATATATATATATATATATATATTTATATATATATATATATATATATATATATATATATATATATATATATATAGTGTTGGTATTCACAAACTAAATAATATACAATTGAAAAATCAAATGCTAATAAACAAAAATAACTACGTGCCATTACCACGTATTATGTTAATGGATAATCCTAAACAACATGCCATTTCTGTATATCATAAAGGTTTTAAACTTGGGAAACACAATGTTAGTCGACTTAAAAGTAAAACCAACAATTTACCAGATTCCTTGCTCCAATTGTCCTGGTGTTTACTTTGGACAAAGTACCCAACACCTTTCGTCCCGTTTAAATGACGATAAATTAGATAAATGAGCATGCCAGCTGTCAAAAAATATGTAAACCAAACCGAACATAGGTTTAATTTGCCGAAACTAGAATTTTGAAAACTAAAAAAATCAATATAAAAGAGAATTCATGGAAATGATATACATAAATAAAAAGGCCATCAATTATAAATCAGACATAAAATAATTAAGTAAAATCTCTTATAACTTAATCAAATGAACAATTTTTAAATAAAAAAATATTCCTACCTAAATAATAAAGTTTTTAGTTATAAAAAAATGTTTCAACACTTTTATTGAGTGACTTTAGTACGATTTTAACTAACTGTGTGTGTCTATTTTTTAAGGTTTAACTTATTATGCACCTGTCTTTTAATTATTCTAAGAGGATATTCCCACCTATTGACTTCTAAGAGGGTATATTAATTTTTAATCAGAATTGTGTAAATGTGGCTTAAGTTATTTTTATCAGTTCTGTTGTTAACTGCGTTTTTTTTTTTTATTTCCATCATCTCCTTTACACTCAATTTGTTATAATTATGGTCACGTTCGAGTATTCTTCGAAATGTCTTTTAACTTTTTCTGTTAATGTGTGGAATGTTAACCATAATTGGTGTATTTTAAATTTTAGGGTATTAAATTAAAGAAAATAATATAAAAAAAACATAAATATATGATTTGCTTGTTAGTATAAATTATTTTAATTAGTAAAAACTGTTAAAGAAAACTTATTAAAATTGCAACACTAGCCATGAATCTACTCAATAGATAGTGAGACAAGTACGAGTTTCCTATGAAGATTGTCTACTGTACCGACGCAACTGATTCAAAGTTACTTCCAAGAATAATGTTTGTCCACACTTCCAAATTACATGAAATCAAATACCACACATAAATTACACTTATAAAAATAAAGACGGCTGTTATAATATAATCAACTAATATTTTCACACGAATGAATGTCCAGAGCCGATTCAACTAAATTTCTAACCAACACGAAATTATTATTTCTTATTTGTAGAAAGTTTCCTTTATGTAACCGTAACTGCTTCGTTCTTCACCTCAAATAGACAACATATATCATCGATTTTTTTAGTCACATTAAAAAAAAAATTAGAACAGTATCTGTCTTAATTTTCGTATGTCGAGGACGACAATTTTATTGTGTCTGCGGGAAAAAAATGCGTCATGTAACTTATCATAATATCCTGAAAGTTTTACGGTCCATTAAATAATTTTATGATGTGCTGCTCTGGATTTTACATTATGCAAAGTTTAATCACTTTAATAGATTTTAGCGTCAATTATTATGTCTACGTCATATTTGGGAGACATTAGCTAATCAATTTCGTCAATAAATAAGACGAGGCGACAACAAGTATAATATTAAATATGGTCCAGATTTACTTAGCGAATAAGTTTTCGTCTTATCCAGAAAAATTATTACTTACTATAAAGACGTATACATATTTTCTTTATATTTCAAATATACAGTGTGGCGCAATATTGAATCAATAGTTAGTAATATTACCTATTCTAAGAAAGTTAATATATTGGAAACCTAAGATTAATTTATTTAAATAAGTACAATAAATTATCACTAGAAATATATAAATATAAATGATCACTACAAAATATACAAATTCCCATTTAACCCCTAGATGCAGAGCATCCGTATGGGCTTCCTTCTAAATAAATTATAAGGCAATCACTACAAATGAAATTCCCGAACCACTACTCCCTCGATACATTGAGGAATTGAGAATACAAAAGAACCTAAGACAGCACAAAGGCAAACCTACAAAAATTTTTGACAATATAAGCTTTTGCCAATTTACTAAATTTTTTCAGGTTGCTAGTTTTCATTTAATCAGGTATAAAATTATACAATTTTGGATAACCGACTGACTTATTAATGTAATTCTAGTGCATAATGGAATAACTAAATGTTTATTGACATTAATTCTTGTATAATAACTGTGGTCTATTACATAGCTAATTTTATTATGGCTATGTACATAACAGCACACAGTGCCAAACAATAACGATCGCATATTTACAATCTCCATGCCATACAGAAAATCAGTTGGGTATAAGAAGGTTTTGTTAAATATAATTTTTAGTATTCTATTCTTAATAACCTGAAGCGATTTTAAAGAGTTGCTGTACGCACTTCCCCCATATAAGTACTATGTTTATTGACAAAATGATGTTTTTAAATAAATTAGCTTTTCTGGCCACATTTCTTCTGCTGCGGGAATAATGTAATCCTTAGTTAATTCACCGTCAGTAAATGGTATCCCATATTTCCCATCGGCTATCTCCGCTGCAATGAAATGTTCTTCACACTTGCACGTAAGTACCAAACAAATTGCGAACGGAGCGGAATCCACTCCCGCCCCCTGCGCCATAGATATATCACTTGCTGGATAATTTAAATTCAAAATTTGCGTGTAATTCAAAATTACAGATGATGGTATGGTGAGATAGCTAAATATGGGCCCTTTGGACTTAGTGGAGTAGTCCGTGTAGCCCTTGGGTTAAAAAGTTTGGATAATCTTGATCCAGACAAATATTTTTATACCAAAATTTGGCTTACAAGACGCATGTTTCGGTGCTGGGCTGCGTTCGGAGAGCTGTAATGACTAATGTGCTCGCTACACTGATGGAGAATGACCTTAATGAAGGCATCGTTTCGAGGGCCCATAAAAAGTCGATTAATTACGAGGGTTCCCGACAAGAAATAACGTCTTGTTTATGGTCGATTATTATAGCTATTTCAATATAATTTTTAACGAATTCGCCGTAATTCTAATAAATTTATAAACTGATTCTATTTCAGAACTAGAGAGAGTGATAGAACTGTCACCGAAATCACCGACATACCTGCTCCAGTGTCATAGGTAACTGAAGACTATCAAAATTCTAATTATATTTAATTTTATTTAAATATTATAGGCTTTTATAAATTTACTGCATTAACAAAATTTCCCATAGCTCAGTTTAAGTTCTGTCAGTCTTTTGTCACCGCGGAAAATTGGAAATTGGAAATCTCATTATTTGATCTAGTAACTATAGCTAAGGGCGTGTCTGTGGATTAGCGTCTCGATATCAGAGATTGTCGTTGAATAGAAATTGTATTATATAACGGCCTTTATTTCATAAGCTTCAATTTATATAATGAACAACTGTATTATTGCAATTGTTATAATATTAATAGAAAAATGAACAAGAATTGTTTTGTTTTTGAGTACCAAGCAGTAATAATCTTCGGTAACACGCATTTTTAATAAATTAAAACAATTTAACATAATTAATAATTATGTCAAAACTCGCAAAATATAAATAAAATAACCAACTTCTCAAAAAAAAACATAGGTTATGTTCTCACAAAATATTAAAAGGAACAGTTTCCGCCATATTTAAAGCAGTCCGCTGAGAAGTTAAACATTATTTTGCGTAAGGACCTTGGAAAAGGCGAATTTAGGCGGAAAATCTTCTGTCTTTGTCTTTTTTGAAATTTAACAAATCAAAATGCTTGAAATTTGACATATGTCTTATTACGCTACGCTTACGCCCAGATTTTTCTTATCGTGTGGACCCACTCTTAGGACGAAATAATCTGTAGCGGTATTCTTTCTAATTTTAGAATGTCTCCCAGCCTAATATAGCGAAGCAAACAAAGTTACAAATTTTTTCAAGCGTGATCGCTTTTTGCCACATCTATAAGATGAAATAATCTATGATATTATTATGAAAACAACATTACTAACCCAATACCCAATCGTTAACTCACACTGTACTAATAATAATGACGTCTGATATTACATTTAGTAAATGTTAAATATAATTGTAAACAAATACCATTACCTTATGAATATTTTTTTTAGAAATAACCAGTAAACTGAAATTTCGCATTCCAGTTTACCATACTTATATTATGGTTTATTAAAGGTATTTTAATAAATCCGCCGGCTTTCGAATTCCGTTGTTAATTGTATTTTTTAAATAAGTTTTTACAACGGCAAACCAAATTAAAAAGGGATGGTAAGGTATAATTATACCTGAGAAAAAAACGGTAAAATGAACTTTTTAAAATCTGAATAATCTTGTACCTTGTATACACTCTTTGTAGCTAATACTTTTAAAGTACGATAAAAAATGTATATATTTTTGAGAGGTAACGAAGGTAACCAAGAAATTGGTTTAAGGATTTATTGACAAAAAAAATATATTAAGCGGAACTGAAAACGTATTAGAACCGGGATTTTTATACACTCAGAAAGAGTTTTTTTAAAATCTTAATACGTATATAAATTAATTTTGAATTGAAGTACTTCTCTATAAGAAAGCAAAGTGACTTTAGTTTGGAACAATATAGTAATTGATGATTACATAATACTGTGTTACAAAAATCTCGATCCTTGAAATCTGAAATCGTTCCAACCAAATATCGGATAATATTATCGATGAATTTTGTAATGGATAATTTCAAAACTCGAAATATCAATTAATGAATAATCAATAATTCGCAAAATAGAATTATCAATTACTTCATCAATTGATAATTTTGAAAATAATATTATCATTAATGAAGTAATTGAATCCTAAATTTATTAGTTAAAATAGTAATTGGTAATTTTATTTTTTCGTCTGTCAACGTAGTAACTGATAATGTCATTTTTGAAATTATCATTTGATTAAGTAATTGATAATTATAGAATTAAAATTACCAGGGTAACGGAAAATTTCATTTTTTAAATTACTCATTACCAATATAATGGAAAATTTCAAAAATCGGAATATCAGTTAATGAATAAACATTCATTGAGAAAATAGAATTATCAATTAATTCATCAATTGATAATTTTAAAAATAATATTATCATTTAATGAGGTAATTGATTCTTAAAATTATCAGTTATTATATTAATTGGTAATTTCATTTTTTCAATTATCAGTTAACGTAGTAATCGATAATGTCATTTTTGAAATTATCATTTGATGAACTAATTTATAATTTTAGAAATAAAATTACCAGGGTAACTGAAAATTTCATTTTTTAAAGTACTCATTACCAGCGTAATGGAAAATTTCAAAATTCGGAATATCAGTTAATGAATAAACATTAATTGACAAAATAGAATTATCAATTACTTCATAAATTGATAATTTTAAAAATAATATTATCATTTAATGAAATAATAGATTCTTAAAATTATCAGTTATTATAGAAATTGGTAATTTTATTTTTTCAACTATCAGAACGTAGTAATCGATAATGTCATTCTTGAAATTATCATTTGATGAACTAATTGATAATTTTAGAAATAAAATTACCAGGGTAACTGAAAATTTCATTTTTTAAATTACTCATTACCAGCGTAACGGAAAATTTCAAAAATCGGAATATCAGTTAATAAATAAACATTAATTGACAAAATAGAATTATCAATTAATTTATCAATTTATAATTTTAAAAATAATATTAGCATTTAATGAGGTAATTGATTCTTAAAATTATCAGTTATTATAGTAATTGGTAATTTTATTTTTTCAATCATCAGAACGTAGTAATCGATAATGTCAATTATTATTTGATGAAGTAATTGATAATTTTAGAAATAAAATTACCAGGGTAACTGAAAATTTCATTTTTAAATTACTCATTACCAGCGTAATAAACAATATATTTTTTCAAATGATTGTGTTATTAATTGGTAATGTACCGAAATGAAATTAAAAATTATTTTTAGGGAAACACTCCGTCTTTTTAGATAAAGTAATGGAAAATTCACAATATTTCTACGAGAAAAATTGTAACGAAAACGTATTTTATGTTGCCGAAACATTTTTTGTTCTGCTTAAAACAATAAATAATTAAAAATAAAATTACAGTACTTCTGTTCATGATGATACACTCTAGTCTCATCAGTAGGATTCAAAATTGTCGAAAAAATTTATATTCATCAATTTACTTCAAAAATCCCAGAAAAGAACCGAAAAAGAGGTGATACAGAACTTTGACCACATGCTTAAATTTTTTAAAATCACTTGATGTTTTTCACACCTTCTGATTAGATTAAGACCAACGTATCGGAATTTTGTTTTTGGAGCGATTTATAATATACGTATGGTTTTCATACATATTCTTTTCTTTTTTGAAAATGAATGATAATCATAATTCATAAGTAGGATAATTTATCATAGTTATGTTGCTATTTTATATGATGCTGGATTATTTGCAAAAAAGTCATTAAATTATTTTTAATTTAATTCAGAAAAAATTATCAATTAATAATTCAATAATTTGAAAAATTCATTTTTTAATTACTTTTGTAATGAGTAATTTGAAACATGAGATTCTGAATTACTACGTTAATTGTTAATTCTAGGAATAAAAATATCAATTATTTTAATAATTGATATACTTTGAAATTAAAGCTTTGTACATTAAATTTAACTGACTGTTACCTTAAATTTCAATAAAGTTACTGAAATTATTGGTATAATTACATTATATTTAATGCAAAAATTATTAAATATAATGAATTAATATTAAATCAATTTAAGAAACGGTTTATGAAATTTGTTTCCAGCACATTATCTTAAAATTAATGTAAAGTTTTCTTTACAGTATAGTTAAGAAAATATGTCATTTTCAAAGTCTCAAAAAGGAATAAAGAAACATAAAATATCGCATATCGTATGATTTGAGAGCTATTTTTACGTTATAGCCACTGGCAATTCATCGTATTTTCCCTGAAGTTCTCTTATTACACGGGATTGTGAAGGAGGGATATTGTGTTTCTTGTTGTCCAATGGTTTTTGTCCTAAATTTAATTATAACATCATTTGTTAATTTTAAAGGGAAACCATTCTATTGTAACTAAATCAAATTTAATATTTGCAAACTATTTTCAAGAGAATCGGCGTTGTTATACAGGGTGTCTCAAAAGAAAGTTCATATTTAAAAAATCGATTTAAAAAAGAGTCAGGACTTTATTGAAAAAATGTTTATTACATATTAAAATACATTGTTTGGGAATTTATTTTTTAAAAATGAAATCGTCCAAATGTAATCCATTGCGCTCACGGCATTCATTTAATCGAGCACTAAAATTGCCCATGACGGCTCGGCAGGTATTCTCCGTGATGTCTGCCATTTCTTTGCGGATATTTTCTTTTAATTGTGCTAGGGAAGTCCGTTTGTTGGCATAAACTTTTGATTTGACATAACCCCATAGGAAAAAGTCCATAGGTGATAAATCAGGACTGCGTGGAGGCCAACTTATGTCACCCTTCTTTGAGATCAATTTGCCAGGAAAAATTTCACGCATTCATGGCAGAGACATGTTGGACGTGTGTGAAGTTGCTCCGTCTTGCTGGAACCATGTCCTTTGGTTATAGCCAGGAAAATTTTGCAGTTCAGGCACGAAGAAGTCGTCTAACATCTCCACATACCGCTAAGAAGATGTTGGTAAACGTTGAAAAGCGTTCAGTCAT
This sequence comes from Diaprepes abbreviatus, assembly GCA_034092305.1. NCBI lineage: Eukaryota > Metazoa > Arthropoda > Insecta > Coleoptera > Curculionidae > Diaprepes > Diaprepes abbreviatus. The sequence goes on along the minus strand of JASJET010000055.1, from coordinate 1,562,954 downwards.
CTGGTTTACGAAGTTAAGCCTCTGACCAGCATCCTGAGGCTTCAATTCTTGCACCAACTGAATTTTATAGGGGTTCAGCTTTAAATCTTTGTGTAAAATGCGGAATAATGATGACCTATGCACATTTAAAGCAACAGCACACTTACGAATCGAAACGTTTGGGTCGTCACGAACAGACTGAGTAACACTCTCTACGTTTTCGACCGTTCTCGAAGACCTCGGACGCTCGGATTTTGGTTTATCTAGTGTTGAACCGGTCTCTTCAAACTTCTGGACCCATTTTCCAATAAGCCGAGCGCTTGGCGCATCATTTAAGTGACGAATATGTCGAAAATTGCAGAATTTTCTACGCGCTACAGTCGCCGAATTACCGTTTTTGTAAAACTCACGTACGCACAAAGCACGGTCCGCTCCGGAGAAACGCTCCATAGCGACTAAATTCCCAAGAGCCAGACTACCGATTGACATACCCCCCGCGCCGCTCGGAATAGTTGCGTTCACGCAATAAGCAAAACAAATGTGTACTTTCTTTTGAGACACCCTGTATATAGATATTGCACGATTATAAAGTTTACCTATAATTCCCAGTTTAGTTGCAGTAGAATGGTTAGTTAGTTGAACATATGGTTGAAATATGATCCAGTATGTATTAGCATCCTCTATACTGAAGTTCTAATAATTTAATTTGGTTTGACCATAGCATCTAAGAACCAAGTATTACATATGTCGTGTAGTCCATCGTTGTTAAATATATCCTGGCACCTTCTTAACATACTATGAACCAACCTTTCCGCGTATTTCGTGTGAGCAATTATACAAATACTGCTCACCAGTTGCTTCAAATCATGGACATGCTTTCCGACGAAACGAGTTCTCATAATTCCCCGTACATTTTCGATGGGACTGGTATCCAGGACTTGTAGAGTCGGCTCCAATGTCTCGAGTCATTATCAGTTTTAGTTTTTCCGTGGAAACGTCTTCTTCACCGATTTTAGAAGTTCACGCTTGTAAATCTGGACCAATTTTTCGGAGTTAAAATTTTGAGTGAAGAACTCCAAACAGTCCAAACCGCGCTCAAAGAAGGATTCCCGGTTTTCTGGATAACATTCTTGTACACTTTATGTCGGTAGTTCAACTTCACAACGAATTTTTTAGATTTTTAAATTATTTTCGCAGTCGCGAAATATAATAATTTTTGCTCTTTTGAGTGCGAACATAAAAATACCGTTGCGCAACGCTTTGCATACTTCTCGTTCATTGAGGTTTCGAGCAGCACTCAAATAAATTGGGGCTGATGTTGTAGCTCTTTGATGGGACAATCACGGCGCAAAATATAGATAAAAATATATTTTTTACTTTGCAGAAATTTCGGTTCATACTATAACTCAACGAGACTTACAGTTTCACTGTAGCTGTTTCATTGAGAAAACTTTCCTAGTGTCCATCGTACATACTGTTGTTTTTGTCTTCGGCAAAAAAGAATAGGTGGTAAAACTGCTACACAAATGGAGTCATGCCGGTACATCGGCATTGCACATTATATTGACCTTGGATCATGAAACCTAAGTTTAAAAATATTTTTTAATTAACCGGACTTTAAAAATTTTACTAGGAAGTAAAAAAATAATTTAATAATTGTATCTTATTGCTATGAATTTAACGACCGTAAATTTACTTATTTCTTTAGCATATTATTAAAGAATTATCTTAAGTTAGCTGATTTCTGGCTAATAGGTAAAAATGAACCCCCATCGTAGTACAGACAACAACGTTTGTTTTTAATTCCATTTATAACCACCTTTCTTTGCGAAGATGGATACAATGGTGTGCTACACTGGTCTTTAATAAGGCGCGAAACCTCGCAAAGAGGCTTAAGATTTGAGATACTTTAACCAGAGCACAGCTGAAGGTTAGTAGCCGCAGTAGCAAGCAATGTGCCGAGCTACCCCTATGCCGAAGAGTAGGAGTGAGAAAAATTTAAGGGCGCCGCTGCATCTAAGCTAGGTCAAATGCAGAGACCTTCCACGATGTTGTCTGGATCTAGCTTTTAATTCAACTCTTGAAACAAAAAAAAATCATACGTAATACCAAATGCAAGAAAGTTACATGTCAAAATAAAGCTCGTATCGACTAGTTCTAATAAAGTTATTTAATTAAAATTAAAATCATTGACGGAAATAAATAATCTTGAAACCACACGGTTCTCTGAAACGTAACAAGTACACTGAGGGTGGATTGCGTCATTCTCACCGTTAGGGTGGACTGGCAGTTAATAATTCTGCACAATAGAAGGATCCGGTAGAGTGGACTGGCACTTAATAATTCTGCCCAATAGAAGGACCCGGTAGGGTGGAATGTAGCTTTCCACCCGGTAGGATAAACTGCGGTATTCTAATCGGTGGGGTGAAACCCGATTTTCTGGTGTCTAGACTGATTCCTGGTAAAACGTGCCTGAGACCGATAAAATCCTTGTTTCCATTTAGTACCTCGATAAACAACCAAAAACGCCAAGCAGGCCAGGGTACCTATTCTCGTTCTTGAGAGAACGATCACTTGATGGAAAGTGGGCGTGGTTCTCACGAAAAAGTATGAAACCGTATTCTTGGTTGCTTTTCTCGTTCTCGAGAGAACGATCATCTTGATGGAAAGTGGCCGTGGTTCTCACGAAAAAGTAAGAAACCGTTTTCTGAACACGTTTTCGTTCTTTTTCGTGGGAACCACGCCCACTTTCCATCAAGATGATCGTTCTCTCAAGAACGAGAATAGGTACCCAGATGATACTCACAATAAACAACATTAAATGGTTATCAAGGTACGCCAAATAAAATTTCACACCCAAATCCTGTAGGATGGCGGCAATATAAACGGGATGGAAATTTTTCGTCTCTTCTTGCGAATTCTAACAGGAAAAAGTAGAAATGGAAATTCTCACCATTTTATAACGAAACCTGAAGTTTGCCCTGTATAAGCTTATTTTTCTCCAACATAAGGACGCGAGTCAAAAGGAACCTTAAATGAGTAGCAACTCGACAGAAGAAATGACAGCTCAAACAGATTTGGTAATTAATTAATCGTTGACATTTCCGACTCTAAATCAAATAAGAATTCATTGTTTATTACTAAATCAAGAAATATGAATTTTCTGCCTGCCATTGACAACCCATCCAAATTTTCTTTCTAAAATTACCACAGAAATAGCAAACCAACATGCAACGGGTTAAAAGAATACGCATTGCCTAAATGTCATCTAGACAGTGACAACTAACCTCATTTAAAAAACAACAAATCTATAAAATAGAAATCAGGAAAAACTGTTATTGAAATGGATGAATGTAAGAATTTCATTTGAATGCCGGCAGGAAAATGATTTCTAATATAAAAAAAAGGTAAATACAAATTATCCATTCAAACATAAACAACTTAGTGCAGTGACGTAGAGTCGTGGACCTCTGAAATAAAATTAAGTTACGGCTGTATTTCTTATAGGCAAATTACTGAATGATAAAGAAAATAGTCGAGTTGGGAAGAAAATTTGCAAGGAAGTGATTTTTGGAGTGGCTCGAGATGTAGTAAGACCCAAAAATGCATCAAATATTATGGTGTTATACGAAGGATACATGAAAAATTGCTTAATGACAATGATATTGTATTATCTAAAATGTGAAGATTAGCAAAAATAAGGTAAAAACAACCAAATTAGCCATAAATTTAAGATGAAATGATAGGAAAATGACGTTTTTTTGAAAAAAATTTGGTGAAAAGCATGGAAATTATGGTTTTTTGAAAAAATTTAGATACTTACCCCTATTTCGAGGTCGTAGAACACGATTCTGACCTCGGTTTTCCATAATTTGTCTTCAATTTTGCGGAAAACAGCGAAAAACTTTTTTCACTTTAGATTTATTTTTTTTCACTAAATCGTTAAACTTTTGTTATAACCACAAATTCCACAGTGATAGAAGCTTCTGTATTATACAATAATTCAAAAATATACACTTTTTTTATCGAAGAGATCCGAAAAATTATCACGACAAAAATCACAATAAATCAAAAGAAAACGGCCGCCATCAACAAATAATAGTTTGCATAGTTCGCTAAAGATGGCGTTCTTGTTGAAGTCGGCGATGTTGCCAGATTGCAAAACCGATTTCTTTGAAATTCATATATATTCTTCTCTTTCTTTTGAATTGGAAAGAAAAGGTCCCAAAAAAACTTTTTCCCTTTCCTTTGATTATTGAAGTACTATTAATTACTTTCATGACTATGCCTTTGATGTGCGACTTTGACTTGATATTAAAGGTTTTAAGAATTATAGTTGCTTTTCTCTATTTCCCTTCAAATACCAATAGTTTTAAGCGGATAATATGAATTGATTATATTGCTTACGTCCGTTAGCAGAAAGTGTTTTTTAATTAATAAATCTAGGTCAATTTAGGTTGTTTAGGTTAATTTCAGTTTTTTAAACTAACAAAAACCAAGCTAAACCTGTACTAACCAGAACTACCAAAAATTTTGGTTTGTGAAAGTTAATTTTACCCTTTTTTATACATTACAAACATTAAACTATGTTGTTAACTGTAATGGATAAATTTTAAAGTTTATACCAGGAAAGTATAAATCTAGGTTTAATTTAGATGAATTCAGGTTAGTTTCTGTTTTCCAAATTAACCAAAATCAAGTTAAACCTGAACCAACCTACCCTAACCAAAACCAACCAAAATTTTTGAGGGGTTCAGATTATTTTTACTCAAACTGTTTTGAACATTAAAAAAATTAAACTATGCTATTGAACGAGAAGGACAAATGTTATAGTTTATATTATGAAAAACACTATAATTACATCTGGCAACGTTGCGCCTTTTTACGTTATTCGGCGGCCAGTTTAGATAGTCTGACTGAACTAACCTGAACTAACCTTTTCTTGTTCCAGGGTCTGACGGTTGATGACGTTTCCGAGATGTGTTTTTGATTTTTCGCTGAAAATACAAGTTTTTCTAAATTGGTTTGTTAAAATTTGTGCAAAAATAATTGAAATATATTACGTACAATATATTTTAACTAGTTCCATTGAGAATAAATACGTAAATTCGGTTTTTAACTGAAACAAAAGTGCTTTGTGAAGTGGCGCTTTTTTTTAGTATTCCGGGAAAGTGAGGAAAAATAGTGAAAAATCGAGGCCAGCATAATGTTCTACGACCTCGAAATACGGGTAAGTATCTAAATTTTTTCAAAAAAAAAACAATTTCCATGCTTTTCACGCTTTACGAATTTTAAAAATAAAATTCATGATGGACTGCACCCAAATTTGCACTTAAAATTAAGTACAACTAAACCTAACGCCTCGTTACTTGTTTCAAGTATTCAGCACCATCTTTTTGACTGAGTTTTTGGTGTTGAAAAATATTGCAAAATATTTTAGATAACTAGGAAATATTTTAAACATCGAAATATAGTAGAATCCGAAAAAAAAACATTTGGGAAGCACTGATTTAGATTATTAGCACCTTCAAAATTAACGGTTTATGATCATGGATTTTGTAGAGACTTGTGTAAAAATTCCTCTTTTACTTCACTATAAACCCAATGTCAATAGTAACCGGATGTGTTATAATATAATTTTTTAATATCTTAAGTACCCAAATACTGGTATTTAATTTCAAAGCAAAATATTAATCTAGCTATCTTGCTGCGCACATAATCTCGTTGCTCAGACAGCTATTAATTAACCCGATTTATTTTTATTGCTTTTAAAAGATTAGGATTTTTGAATTGCATGTTACATTTTATTGTGAGATTAATTATTTTTAGATTAATGGAAATGTTACCAGCCGTCCGATTTTTTCAAACTATTTATTACTAGACTAAACGAAATTAAACTTATATCATGCTTACAGCTTTTTCCCGACGACAATGTACATTCTTTACATAAATAATTTGCAACAAATTCCATTGACTATACAGGGTGATTCTCCGAGAAATGTATCGATCGATTGTGGGAAAACTATAATTAGAAAGAATCTGAATATTTGACATCTACTAATGCTTATTTTAAATGGAACATCCTATATATTATTGCATTTTTGATTTCTTAGTGTAATTTTAGACATATTTTATGTATAATGTTCTATACTTAAGTCTCACCGTTTTGGATATATTTAAATTTTTATGCCACAAATGACGTTTGTGGACAAAACTTAATTATAAATTTTTCCTATAAGAACGTCTTAATTTGGGTTAGTTTTCTTGTAGACGAAGATCGACTTTAGTAGTATTTTAATGATATTTTGAAAATTATTAGTACAGAATGGTCAAAAAAGAAGAAATGTATTTAATAAATCGTCAAATGTCAATTTTTTCAAATAGAAAGCACCTATTTTTATAATTTTATCGTACAATAGATCACTGGATCATCTTTGGAATATTAAGTCAGGTTTCGTACCTATAGACTTGTATGCTTGATGGTTACGGACTTAGATCGGTATGAGACTGAGAATTAAATTTGGCTTTTAAGCCAGTTAAATTTGGAAAAAATGACCCGGCTTAATGGTCAAGAAACCAATCTTTGACGTAGGGGTACCGTTGGCGTGGTGTTTTGGTGAGTGCGTGTGAGTTTAAGATAAGTGAGTTGGTCGAGTGTTCAGCTCGATCCAAGTATTTAGCGATACTTTCATGTATAAAAGTGCTGAAAGTAACACAATTTAAATCACTGTAAATTATCGTGTTCCTGACATAGTATGTATGAGGCTCCGCAGATCATGCGTAAAACCTTGTTTTGGAAGTTCTCTATTCGCCTAAATCGAGACCTGCCAGTGGTGATAAAAGTTGGATCACCAATGACAGGAACGTATGAATAACTTGTAGATGGTAAGTTTGTTTTTCAAATTTACCTTGCTATTTCGATGTAAGAGTGAATAGAGAGCCAACCATGACGTTTCGGCCTTGGATAAAATATAATTTGTATTTAGTAGCCAATTTAGTCTTTTATCAAAAATTAGCCCCAAGTACTTGGCGCTATCCCGCCAGGAAATGCGCACGTTCGAGATGGACAACCGATTGTCCGGATTGTTAAAGTGTTTTCGTGAAAAAATGACTGCTTGAGTCTTATTTGGATTAATTTTGATTTTCCAATCAGTCATCCATCTCTCAAGTTTGTTGATATGCCGCTGCAATCTCAACACAACATAACGTAATGTCCCGGAAAAGGTCGCAAAGGCAGTATCGTCAGCGAACAGAAACAGCTTACTAAAATTGTCTGTCGGAATATCTGCCGTATATAAGTTGAATAGAGTCGGTGACAGAGGTGAACCCTGTGGCACGCCCGCTCTAACATGCTCGTAATGTTTCTGCCATTGCGTCATTTGACGATACTACGAAAGTTCTCCCAGAAAACTTGAGACTAGTGTCACAAGGTAACTTGGAATTCCTAACCTTATCATTTTGACAATCACTCCGTTGTGCCACACCTTGTCAGAGGCCTTGCTTATATCAAAAAAGATTGCACCCGTATGGAATCTCCGGTTGAACCCCCGGGTTATCATCGACGCCAGTGTGGTGGTCTGCTGGAAGCTGCTATGGCAGCTCCTGAAGCCAAACTGTTCCGGAGGCAGAATATCCCTCTCTGTTATAAAGTCAGTTATTCGGTTCAGAATTACACGCTCTGTTATCTTCCCCAGATTGGAAAGTAGGCTAATAGGCCTGTATCTGTCAATATTGGTAGCCCTTTCGCCTTTCTTTTTAATAAAAATTACCTTAACCACCTACCAATCTGTGAGAAGAAGACCTAACTGTACAACGGCATTAGCTATATTAGTATTAGCCGAGAGGGTTCTGTCCGGAACGCGCTTCAAGACTGCGTTCGGCAGATCATCCAAACCCGGCGTTTTTCTGACCAATAGGCCCGCGACAATCCCCTTGACTTCATCGAGGCCGATGACAGGTATGCCCAAGTCAATAAACTGGACTGATTTAAATAGGTGAACTGTTCTGTCAATTTTCTGCTCTTTTGCATGATCGACGCTGGGATTGGGACTAAATTGCTCGTAGAGCTTGTCTGCAAACCCATTGGCTTTATCTTATCACCGTTAACAATATGTGGTAGTGTTCTTTTCGAACCTTTAGTCAAGCTTCGTGTTATCTTAAAAATACTGCCATCTTGGGTTTGCAGCGTTTCTAATTTTGATTGCCAGCATCGATTGTACAAATCAACTAGCTCTCTCTTTATTTGCTCAGATGCACGATTAGCTAATCGTTTGATTGCAGGATCACCAATCCTATAGACTCGATTTTTGAGCCTCTCCTTTTTGTGGATACGTTCTTTGAGATCTGCTGGAAACTCTCCGTATTTTAGTGCCTGAACACCTTTGTGACAGAGGATCTGGCAAGGCCATCTGTTATTTGAAAAGTCAAATTGCGTACAGAGTCCTCAAGAGAGCCGGTATCGGGAGCAATGTCCGGATAGTCAGCCTCCTCAAGGATCTCTTTGAATTTTGCCCAATTTGTAAAGGTTTTTAGGTTACATGCGTCTTATTTGGTTCTTGGGTCACCATATTCAATGACGACGGGAGCATGATCCGAAGTCATCCCATGGTAAACCCAAGGCTTTGATAATCTGCCTGTATTCCTTGTCACAAATATATCCAGTTTCTCTGGTAAGCCATATGGGCCTAAATGTGTCGGCTCGTCGGGTAGTATGACTTCCAACAGATTGTTCAAGGAAGCGTTTTCAAAAACTAATCCTTTCGCATTGGTGGTCATGCAATCCCATAAACGGTGTTTGGCGTTAAAGTCACCTCCTACAAGAATGCTTTCGTCTGTGTCAAAAATGTTCTCTAAATTTTGACGTTCTATACCCGCTGTGGCGCTCGAATAAATGGAACTTAAAATGAGGGATCTATTCCTCATACTAATCCTGACAAATGTTCCTTCCAGAATATCATCAAGATTCGGTACGGAATGCGCAACAATGTGCTTTTTCAAGAGGATCATCGTGCCCCCCCCCCCCCCCCCGAGGTCTTATAGGACGATCATTCCGAAAAATGTTATAATTTGGACACGTAAATCGTTGCCCTTTTAACCAGGTTTCCTGTATTAAAAGAGCATCGATTCCGTGGGTTCAAAATTTCTAACTTTTTTTCAGAAATGCCGTTGACATTAAAAGTAGCAATCTTCAGGTGGGAGGGATTTATCATCACCGTCTGCATCTGGCAGAAGCATGTGACATAAATATCTGCATGCATAACTGCTATTATGTCAACAATGAGTTAAAAGCCTCCATAGAGGTCTGCACTCACTTGCTAAATTTTTTTTTTTCACCTTTAAAATCTTTATTATCAAAAATAAATATTCCGGGTACATGACAGCTTATATTTTTAATATATTAATCTTACTTTTTTGCCATAATGTATCAAATTTATATTTATTCATGTACCATCCATACGGGTAAACATCAGTCTAAACTAATTATGTTCATCAAATATTTACAGATACAGCGTTGTTTACATTTACAAATAAAAAAAGTTGTTCGTTATGTGTTCCGCGTATTAATAATTAATAGTTTAGAAGAGAAACGAAGATAATATTTACCTGGTGTATAAATTTTTCTTGGTAATAATGTAACAAGGGTAAATACATAATACCATCCATTAGTTTAAAGTGATAATTACTTTATTTTATATCGCTGGTTCAGTTGATACATTCCATTCGCAAAGCCCAGTGGGTTGCGTAGCTGATGAAGAGACTCCCGGATTACAAAAATTGAGGATGGATTCGCGAAAAATAGTCAGACAATTTATTTTCAACAAAAAGTAAAATGTTTATAAAAAAATTGAACCGACTTCTAAAACTGCAATAAAAAGTAAACAATAACTATAAATTTATATGAATTTGCAATCTTGAACTCGGCACCAAACTCATACCTGACAAAATGTGATTCGCATAAACAGATTAAAAATACTTTATTTGTAATTGCTCTCTTACCATAGTATATATATATATATATATATATATATATATATATATATATATATATATATATATAGTTATTTGTTTCATTTAGAACTAATTTGGCGCCGACTTTTTAGCACATTTTTAGAAATCAGCTAAATTTTTTTATAAAAATTTAATTTTTAGATTTTTAGTCTTAAATTCATTATAATATACATAAGTTATTTTAACTAAGTACTAATCGAGATTAGTGTACCTCGCAATGACTTTAAGGTGGCAAACAAGTACCCATTTTATCGAAAGTTGTAATCACTGTAAAATAAATAACTAAAAATTCTTTAATTCTTAGAGTTCTGCAAACACCATTTTTCAATGAAATTGTGTCAAACAAATATTTAGTCTGTCATGGTAAATCCACTATCTTAAATTTTAAATTGGTTTTAGATGGATACTATAGGCGCCGAAAACCTTCAAATATCGATATTTAAAGAACTTGAGACGTAAATTTCTTAGCCTGACATATTTTATTCTGCATATTGAGTTTGTATATGCCCAAGAACTCCGCAATATCAATGTTAGACAAAATCGGAAAAAAAATAAAATTTTCAATCCCTCATATTATACCTGCCATATTAAGTTGTAAAAAATTGACTTTATATTCGTCATATTCGATCCCGAAAACCAAATAATACCAAATCTGAAAAAATGCGAATAAGGTACGATTTTCAACCCACCATATTGGATTCATCATATTGGATGCCAAAAAAATAATTTTAACGTCTTAATCTAATCTAAATCTAAACCCTTTAAAACCCCCTAGTACCCATTTTGGATGAAATCCGGAAATTTGAATTGAATTGAACATTGAATCTGACATATGAAATTTTCTTAAAATAATTTTATATTCACTATTTACATGATGAGAAAAAAGTTTCAGTCCCTTCTTCTTCAGGTGCCATCTCCTAACGGAGGTTGGATATCATCATTGCCACTCTCACTCTATTTGCCGCTACTCGAAAAAGTTCTACTAAGCTACAATTGAACCATTCTCAAATTTCTCAACCATGAAATTCTTCTTCTTCGGATATTTCTTCTTTCTTCTATTTTACCCTGCATGATCAATCTAAGCAACTCGTATCGCTGGCCTCTCATTATATGTCCAAGATATTGCAGTTTCTTTATTTTTATGGTGTTAATTATTTCATAGTTTTTGTCCATCGCTAGCAATACTTCTACGTTTGTTTTTCTCTCCGTCCAAGATATTCTCAACATCCTTCTGTAACACCACATTTCAAACGCTTGCAGTTTATTTATGTGTTCTTGTTTTAGTGTCCAACCTTCAAACCCATACTGCAGCATTGAAAATACATAAAATCTTAAAATTCTCATTCTTAGTTCTAAAGTGATGTCTCTGCTGCACAGAATGGTTTTCATTTTTACAAACGCACTTCTTGCCATTTCTATTCTCGTTCTTATTTCTGTTGTTTGTTCATTAATTGCTGTTATCCATGTGCCCAAGTATTTGTATTTTTGCACTTTTTCTAAATTCACACTTCGCAACTTTATGCTTGTTTGCATGTTTTGTTTTTTAGTTATTACCATATATTTAGTCTTTTTGGTGTTCATTTTTAATCCGTATTGCTCGCAAACTTTATTTGTTTCGTTCACTAGTTCTTGGAGTTCTTCAGCGGAGCCTAGCTATGATAGCAATGTCGTCTGCAAATCTTATGTTGTTTAGTCCGCTATACTGACTACATCAAAAAATAATTTTAAATTCATAGTTTATACCCTTAAGAACTCCATATATCAGTCTTGGAGAAAAAAGAAAAATGTGAAATTTTTAGGACGCCATATTAGATCCGCCATATTGAGTTTTCAAAAAATATTTTAAATTCGTAATTCACACTAACAAAAATCCCCCAATACAGATTTTAGACAAAACTGAGGATCCGCTAAATTTTATTTGTTTGAAATAATTTCAGATTCGTAATGTGCGATCCCAAAAACTCCTGCATATCAATTTTGGAAAAAATCAGACAAAATTAATTTTTTGTCCGTAATATTGGATCCGTCATATTAAATTTTTTAAAAATAATTTCAGATTCGTTATGTGCAACCCCGAAAACTCCCCAATACCAATTTTGGAGAAAATCGGACAAAATAGATTTTTTTGTCCGCCATATTGGATCCACCATATTGAATTTTTTAAAAATAATTTTAGATCCGCTATGGGCAACCACGAAAACTCCCCCACACCAATTTTGAAGAAAATCGAACAAAATTGATTTTTTTGTTCGCCATATTAGATCCACCATATTGAATTTTTTAAAACTAATTTTAGATTCGTTTTGTGCGATCCCAAAAACTCCCCCATACCAATCTTGGAAAAAACTGGACAAAATTAATTTTATTGTCAGCCATATTGAATGTTTTAAAAATAATTTCAGATTCGTTGTGAACGACTCCGAAAATTCCTCCATACCAATCGGTGAACATACATAAAAACAATACATAATTGACAAATTATGAACCTCCTTCTGTTAGAAGTCGGTTAAAAATGCAAAAGTGTTTTAATTTTACTTCTAAAAATACATAACAAATCTAACAGCATTCCCAATACTTTTAAACAGATTAGCAAAATTGCTGTAAAAATACAAGGCGAGCAAACACACACATTAAATCAAATACTTTAGAATAAACACAGCACAAAAAGTAAGAATCATGTCGCTTAAATCATCCGTTCAGGAGAAACAATTATTTAAATTTAGACTTTCAAGAAGTCACGCAAATTCTGGCAAATTTACAGCAATTTAGATAAAAATATTAACGCCAGATATATTACAATCATTTTGAAATAAAAAGATATACACATAATATGCTAAGGATGTTATAAGATATTTACAGAACAATTTTTTTTTGTTTTCAAAGAGATTTTTCACACTCATAAATTACAGAACCCGTCGAGAAATTATCATTGATAATTTTAAGGTGCGTATAAATATGGTGAGTCGAGCGCGAGTCGAGTATGCCTCGAACTTCCAACGAGACTCCTTTGTATTTTGCCGATTTCTATTGTAATGTGAAATGAAATTTCCTCAGAAAATTTACAGAGACCAGCGAGAAGAAAATTTCGAGTGCGTCTGCCATATGTAAATGGGCTGCTGATAATATATTTTTCTTTTGGAAATAACTGCTTCTATTTTGTTTAACATATATTCAAAATGTAACGAAGGGATTTTGGCGAAATTTCTGTATTATCCGGTAATATGTTGGAACTGTAAATTTTCTAGAGGTTCGAATCCTAACCATTTTTGTATAGAAGGAACTGTAAATTTTCTAGAGGTTCGAATCCTAACCATTTTTGTATAGAAGGTAGTGTGCTATTGTAATTCAAGTTTTCGTTTTTTATTAAATATACTTTTTACGGTAAAATCTCACTGCATAAAAGTAACAAAGGTGTCGTTTGTTCTTCATTGTCAGACAAAGTATAATAATTGTATGCACACTTGTGAAGAGGCATAAACCAAAGCCATAGAAATTCTCGAAACTGATTTCATAAATAATTCGGCTTTCCGAATTCGGATAACGCAAGGGATAGATATTGTATGGGTCTTAAGTATGTATTTGAGAAGAGAGTTGTATACTTAAAAGATAATTAGATTTAGAAGTATACATCTCAATTGGGCAATTAAGAGTAATGACATTTTTAAGTATACTTCAGATGTGTATAAATGTAAGGCCTTGCTATGTTATTGTCTTACAACTTTCAGTGCTAGCTATTGAAAATTTCAATTTTTACTCCAAAACTTAGCGAATCTACAACTTATAGGCGAATTAAGCAAAGGAAAAGTGGAATTGTGTGCTAGTCTGAACCATACCCTAGAAGAAAAAAATTATACGAATGCTTCAAAAACATACTAAGAAGACACGTTCATGAATTAGAACGTTTTTAGTTAGAAAATAAAAAGCTAGTCTCGATAAAGATTTGAAAGTTATGAGAGAAGACCAGAATATGCCTGGCATGCGAAAAACCAATCAGTAGAAAGTACTGACACAAATGAATTTCTCGTAGGGAAACTGAAGATAGAGGTGATACAGAGGAAATACTTTTAGAGAAAACGGTATTTGCGGGAAATTAGAAAATACCACTGGGAAGGCATCTGGATGTAATCTGCCTCAGTACAGGACACATAGTACAAGAAGTGTATGAAGATAAGAATATAGCAATTTTTCGTGAAGCATTCTTAGAAGGGTTATCGACAGATTTAAAACCCTTATCCGCTCAGGGCCACAAATTCATTACAACTCATATTGGAGGGAATTTATAGGAGTTTTCCAGCAATTTGAACCGAAATCTACCAAAGATTAACATGATTAAATGACGCCCGATATATTTCAAAGATATTTTAATCAAATGATACAATTGATTCTGGAGAGGTCAGTTGTAGATTTGGATAACGCTAGTTATCATTCTAGACTGGTGGAAAAGTTGCCAATAACATAGTTCAAAAGGCGATATTAGAGATTGGTTATCAAAAAAACATATTTCCTTTATGAACGGTTTACTAAAGAGGGAACTTGTAAAAATTGCGAATGAGAAAGAAATATAATTTAAGAAACATGTGATAGACGAATGGGCTGAAGAACATGGAAATGTTATGCTTCCAACACATTAATTAAAATCCATTAAACTTATATGGGCACAACTAATTCGTAACTCGAGATAACCCAAAATGTAAACTATAAGGAATACGTTAATTTATTAATACATTAAAAAAAAAATATCAGCGAGGACTGGTGAAACGGCATTAACTATGTTATTAAAGAAAAACTTAATTGAAGTTCGCATCGATGCAGCCACACTCGCCGCGACAATCATCGCCAAACAAACTGGTTAAATTTCGCTGTTTACTTTGAAATATGAAAGATAATTAGAAAATAACACTCCTGAAAAAAGTAGGTTCTTTTTTAGCAACCTGAAAACCGCCATATTGAACCGTGAACAGATTACTGACGACCTACGTATAAGCTAATTTCGAGATTAATTAACTAATATTTCGAAAATAAGAAAAACTACCTCTTATTTATTTCGGAATATAATGATATAAGGAAAATATGATAATAAAAAAAATTTCAGCCAATTTGACAGCATGAGGTATTGTAATATTGGCCAGTGAACGGGAAAACACAAACTAAAGGCTGATTTCCAAGATTTATCAATAGATCTTGGAAAAGTACAACAAAAAGGTTTCTTTTTTATTTATAAATATAGGAGATAATATGTAAATAAAATCACTTAAAAAATTAGATTTATTTCTAATGTCCCGGCACCACCGTTATGTTGAACCCCATATAAGCTGATTTCGGGATTCATTATTAAATATTTGGAAATTAAGAAAAAATTAACTAAATTTCATTTCGGAATATAAAGAATATAATCAAAACTTAAATATTTTTTTTTCTTTACCCTTTATTGGTTTACACCGTCCAGACGCTAGATATCTCTTTTGGCGCCGGGCGTCGAAGAAGGGTTCGAACCAACAAAGATCAGTTCGTTGCAAGCTCGTCACGCGCTCGCCTCGCCATATTTATACGCACCTAAATCTGCTGTTTTCACCTAAGTAAAATGATATATTTCATTTTTCCGAAGGGTTTTAAATATCGTAACTATATATTTCTCGCACTAAATTTTACAATAAAGACTAAAAATTAAACAATTTTATCACATAATGAAATTGGTGAAAAAACAAGAGCTTTGACTTCATTCGTTATGTTGTATGTCTGGCATTGTTATAAAGTGTATGTTACACAACAATTCGTCATGCAAAAAAATTGCAAACAAAACGTATAATCCAGGTCTAGAAAAATGTTAGAAATAAACGTAATTTTCTATTTTTACCAATCTGTAATAAAAATAATAAATTTTCTAGTTTTGTATTGTATCGCTTAAAAACTCAGATGACTTATTAATGTTTGTGACAATTTTAAGTTATAAATATCAACCTTGACTTGAAGCATGTTTTAGCACATAACTCGATATAAACTGTCGAACCGACATCATAAAAGGAGGGAGTTCCTAATTCAACCGCTATATTTGTTTTATTTTATATATGATAATGAAGACTATTGCTGTAAAAAAGTATGGAAAATAAGAAAAACTGAAATATCTCAAAAACTATTATAAATAGGTATAGGATATATTGAACAAAACTTTTAGGGTTTTAATTACTCTATTAAATAACATGAAAATATACAGAGTGTACCATTTAAAAAAAAAAGATATTTATTCATTTAAACTTGTTCGAATTTGAGCCGATGTGTTCAACACCCTGTAGCTTTTATTGCAAATATTAGGTAAAAATTATGTTAACTTGTCCTTGGCCTTGCTAAATTCCAAATTTGAATATATTTGTCACAAAATTGAAAACGTTATTTAGGATTGAATTGATGCTTGAAAATGTGACTTTTTTTCTTTAAACTTAATTATCTCAGAAACTATAAAGTTTTGTTATAGTAAACCCTTAATAAAAAAGATTTAAAATTATAAGCTAAATCGAAAATACGATTCGTATATAGGGTGTTCTATTTAAAAAAATACAACTTTATGCTGTCCTAGTTTTTTGGCTCACCCTGTAGAGTCCTAAATATTTTTAAAATCTGCGTAAAAATAAACTGTATCAAACAATAAATATAGTTTCTTTGTTAATTTCACCGAAAAGGCACAAACCTACTTCATCCAATCATTGACTCACCCTGTACAAAGTACAACAAGTAGAAAAGTGCGATTTGCGGCTCACTATCCTGTTTCGTGTGAAACTTTCATTGCCTCATACCAAATTTTCGTAGTGACGCTAAATGACCTCGTTGTCGATGCGTCATTAATTAAAATTCTCTCTCTCTCTCTCTCTCTCTCTCTCTCTCTCTCTCTCTCTCCAATTTTCATAGCCCTCTTAGTTCTAAATATACAGGGCGAAATTGAAAATTAGTCTTTTTTTGCTCTTCCTGTATTTCGATTATTTGATAACTTATCAAAAGTATGAATACAGATTCTAATAGATTTTTTTATGTTGAAATAAATGACTTACTAATTTTGAGATGTTAAGCGGCATTTTTTTAATGTAACTTAAAGTTCAAATAAAGATGTGACAGTAAAAGCAAAGTTTTTGTCGTATCCTGTCAAAAGTTGGTCACGTGTTACCAATATGTAGTTGTGTGCCTTTTGTAAAAACTTTATAATATATAAGTTAACAAAAAATTATTCTGAGGAAGGTTAGTGTGATCGAAACGTCAATAAATATGCATAATAACAAAAACACATGCAGTTTAGTTAATACAACGGATTTTGCCGTCAAGAAAACCAAAACACTTGTATAATTATATTTATTTATATACAGAGTTATTTACCATATACGGCACGGGACATTGCCGCCAAAATACGTTACTTGGATATATGGGGGTCTAATATAGTTACTTTTTAAAATTATTTTCATATTATACAGGGTGTCCCAAAACTCTGAAAGTATCTGAGTTGTACTTTTTTACATGGAGCACCCTGTACATCATTGCATTTTTGGATTCTCCGATCAAAATAAGTGCCGATTTTAATAAGGTTTATAGTACCTAAACCTTAAGAGTTTTTAAATAATTTGAATTTTGACAAAATCTAACCTAATTTTCATGTTTCAAATATTTAAGAAGTATTTCAGTTATTTATTAAAAATTTACAGTGAAGTGTAACAAAAATCATATTATATCCCAATTATAATAAACTTGCTATATTATACAGGGTGTCAAAAAATTAAGACTAATCAAGAGTGTTCTATAGCTGAGTTACTAAATTTTAGTAACAGAACAGCAAAATGTCAAGGAGAAAAAAATTTTAAAAATGCCTTGAATAAAGGGCGAAACGTCAGTTGTTTTGTGTTTTTATTAAATATAGAACCTAAACCCAAGAAAAGACAAAATAAAGAAAAATGATATAATCTATGGTTCAAGAATCAAGAATATATATATATATATATATATATATATGCCAAATTGAGATAATTTTTTGATAAAATCGTAAATTTCTTTGAAATTAAATCCATATAACTTCATATTAAAATGATCAGAAACTTAACGTACACCTTCCAGGTCAGTAATATACAGAATATTCCGTAAGAAAAATACTAAGTTTGGTTCGCCATAACTTTTTGGGATACTGTATAAAGTAAAAGATTTTTTAAATGTTCTTTTCTCATCCAATATACAATATACAAAGTTTTTATGGGCACATGTTATTTTTCATCGCCGCTTTCAACGTTACACAACTCTGTGCCCTATTTAAAATTTAATATTCGATGTCCCAATACGTTTTCTATCAAATAATAGTAAAGGAAATTGTGTGAAAAAGAAAAAAAATAGTTACTACGAAATCCTATCGTAATGCGTATCCGACACGCACTTGGTTAACTTTTCAGGACAAATTTAAAAACAACTGCGCTAATTTGTTGTTCCAAACTCTCTTTAATGATTTCTTAAAGATAAACAAATAATATTTAAGACTTTAAGTATTGTTTAAACAAAACTATTTTAGCCAACAATGCAATGATAATTTTGACGTAGAAGATACTATTTTCAGAGATATTGATTTTATTATCTGTAGGTTGTGATGTGAATTATTAAAAAAATATTATATTAATTAATCCATATAAATCATTGGTTAATTGCTAACTGTACTTCTATGAGCTGAGAACACCAACGAATAAGCTTCCAAAAATTACTTTATTACTTCTTAATGGCTTTCCATTTGCATTATTGACTGAATATTTTAACTTTCGTTATATAAGAGATATTAGGAATAGATAATATTAATATTATTTGTTATTTGCTATTAGACGTTTTACAAGGAAGCTATCCAAAGTGTCCTGCTCCGATTTTAATGAAACTTCAATATGTTATAGAGGGTACAAAAATAGATGTATTTTTTTTAATCTGCTGAGATTCATTATAATAGGGTGAAAACCGCCCCTAAAATTTACCCCTAAAAACAGTATTTCTGAAATATCTCAGGTTCTAAATGAGATATTTTTACAAAACAAAATGAGAGTTACTTTTTATTCGAAATGATCTTAAGCTATGGTATTTTCACCCCCAAAGATATCCCCTATTTCTTATTAAAATAAACCATATATTTACGCACGTAATTTAATTCCAAAAATTACGAAATTTAATGGAATTGTTTGAAATTTTTTTCTCACCAATACCGTAAGTACCTTAAGTTGGCGGGTTTCGGGGTTTTTAAAAATAACTAGTAAAAGAGGGTGAGTAACCCCCGAATACGTTTTCTTAAAATTCCTTGTTCTAATTGAGATATCTTTACAGAACAAAATGGAACTTACTTGTTATTTGAAGTGATGTTGAATTACGGTATTTTCACTCCCAAAATATCCCTTATTCATCATCCCTTATTTTTTATAAGGGTAAACCATCGATTAGCGCAAGTAATTTAACTCTAAAAATTACGAAACTTAATGAAACTCAATGAAATACTCCATGGAAATTAGATCAAAAAAGAGCTGTTTTGTTAATAAAAATGTAACATTGCTTTTTTTGTTGGAATGTGTTCAGTTCGGCGTCCTATAAAACATATCTCGATGGTAACTCTGAAAGACCTGAGCAAAAAAAATGGCGGGCCAAAAATGGCAACGATTTTCGGTTTTTAAGTTTATCTGGAAAAGTAAAAGTTGTATCGAAAAATCTTTCAAACAAAAGTTGTAGAGAATTAAAAAACCTATCGATTCATATATATATATATATATATATATATATATATATATATATATATATATATATATATATATATAATCAATATAAGTTATAGGTGGCGCCACTAGTTATCGAGATATATTTTTTCCACAAAATATATGGTTTTACTTTTTTCTTAAAAAAAAAAGACATTTATTAACAAACTACTGATTTAAAATTTTACATAAATATAGGTATTATCATTCTAAAAAAGTATGTCAAACCCTGAATCTGTGAGTTTTTATTTTCCGACAAATTCGATGTCTTCTTCTTCTTCTTCTACCTTCTATAATAGGTCCCTGACCTGTTCCTTCTTCGATTTTCCTCATTCTGGACTTAAATTATCGCTCCACCTTTTCCGTGGTCGACCTCTACTGCGTGTACCACTAGGCGATTTATCTCGTGCGATCCTTACCAGTCTATCCTCTGTCATTCGGCTTATGTGTTTGTTCCATTGTGTCTTACGTTGTAGGACCCACTCATTAATGCAGTCTGTGTTGCATGATTGCCTGATGTTATCGCTTCTTTCTCTGTCTAGTAGCGTTTTTCCTGTTATTCGTCGAAGTATTCTCATTTCTGTAGTCTCCAATAGTTGTTTCGTTTTTGTCGTCTCTGGCCGTGTTTCTGAGGTGTATGTCATAATAGGTCTAATTGTGGTTTTGTAGATCCGAACCTTTGTTTCTTGTTGTAAGTGTTTGTTTCGCCAGATCACGTCGTTGAAACAACTCGCCACTTTATTTGCTTTGGCCACCTGCCCTCTTACTTCATCTTCGATGTTGCCATAACTAGTTATGTCAATTCCTAGATATTTGAAACTCATTTCTTGTTGTATTATTTGACCGTCTAGTTCAAGTTTGCATCGGAGGGGTTCTTTTGAGGTTGTCATACATTTAATTTTTTCGGCTGAGATAATCATATTATATTTTCTTCCCATAAGATTAAAGGTATTTAACAATCTCTGGAGGTCGTCTTCATTTTCGGCACATATCACAGCGTCATCAGCGGAACAGAGAATTTTTATTTCTGTATCACCCATTTTATATCCTCTACCCAGTCGCACCTCCTTTATTATTTTGTCCATTATCATGTTAAACAACAAAGGACTAAGCGAGTCTCCCTGTCTAATACCGCTGTTGACTGGTATGGGTGTTGATAATTTACCGTTAGTGCGAATCTGAACTTTATTGTTTGCGTATATGTTTTCGATGGTCTGAATTATATTGATAGGAATATTTCTCTTATATAACAGGTGGATTACGTCATTTAGCTTTTTGCGATCGAATGCTTTTGTTAGATCTATAAAGCATAAAAATGTTGGTTTATTGTATTCTAGGGATTTTTCGACTATCTGTCGTAGAATAAATACTGCATCCACGCAAGACCTTCCTGATCTAAATCCCTGCTGTTCGTCTTCCAGTGTTGTAACCGAATTAATTTTATTTTTGATTACTTTCGTAACTAGTTTCAGAGTTGTGTCCAGTAGATTCATACCCCTGTAGTTCCCTGGTTCTTGTTTGTCACCTTTTTTAAACATAAGCATCATTGTGCTGGTTCTCCACCTATCTGGTACTTTGCATTGTGTCAGGACTTTTCGAATGAAGCTTGTGAGTTCCTGTGTTAGTCGCTGTCCTCCGTATTTCAACAATTCGTTATGAATTCCGTCTTGTCCGGGAGACTTTCTATTTTTTAAGGATTTTATAGCTTTCTCTACTAAGTAGGGAAATTCGATGTCAAAGTTGAAAATTTAACCTCAATTTTCCGATTTCCTAATTAAGATACTATGCTCAATTTTAATGGAAATTGTTTGTATTGTTTTATATTGTGAAGATCTATTAAAAAAATTTTTTTTTCAATCGTGGGCCGAGAAATATTGCAAAAACCAATTTTTGCAACAAAAAAATTGCTATAATTTTTCACCGGATGGAGATAAAATGTTTTTAATGTGTGCATTGGATTTAGATGAATCATTTCCGATCTCAAAAAAAAATTAATTTTGAGTGAAAAAAACGGTTTTTTTTCAAAAATTCATAATGGCGTGGCAAATGCATCTTCAGGGCTCAAATTTGCAGAATATGCTTTTTAATGCTTGTGCTTTACCTGTGAATTTTTTGGATCCAAGAAATACACTTCCATACGATCTGTGAACCTTCGAAAATTGGGCCGAATCTAATCGAAAATAACTGCTGGAGGCCCCTGTCGGCGGGTTGCCATAGTTCAGGCGCATTATTCATTGGCGCTTCAAGGAAACTTATGTATCACAAGTAATATTTATACTATAAATGTTGTTTTATTAATTTATATGTTAGTAACAATTTGTTTAGTCATATTAACAATTAATTTATTTAAATTTTTACAAAAAATTATAGAGAAAATCATACAAATATTCAATTATATATTACATATTCTACTGTTTTTTCCATTATATTATTATCTAACAGTTCATTAACAATATTTTTACAAAAAATTATAAGAGAAAAGCATACAAATATTCAATTATATATTACATATTATACTGTTTTTTCCCTTTATATTATTATTACCTAATCGTTTATTAACAAAATTTTAACGAAAATTTCAGAAATTTCTGCAATGTACAGATTTGTGTGAGCACTGTGATGGACAGTGCGATAATTGCTTTGAAAATTTTGTTTCCTGCGATTTAGAAAACGATGATGACAATTCAGAGGAAATTAACAATATGTGTGAGAATAATTTTGACTATGAAAATGTTAATATTGATGAGAATGATATGTACAATGAAACAGAATAATGATGAAGATGGTATATGCGATGTAAGTGAGAGTAATAATTGCGATCATGAAATCGACGCCGATTGCATAAAAGTAATAGAAAAAAAAAGAAGGATAAATGTATAATTTATATATTGTATTTGTATGATTTTCGCACGTAACTTGAATATATTATTAAATATTTATATGACGTATTATATATTATTATATTTTTATATGATTCGGAAAATGGTAAAATTTTTGAAATTTGGCAGTTTACGAAAGTTGACGGGGTAATTCGGCTAACATATTTTCAAGATGGGGCACTTCGGATTATAACGGAAGTTGATGCCTTTTTGCTTATTTTAAATAAAACATCCTGTATGTTATTTCATTTTTAGATTCTATGCAAAATTATAGACATATTTCATGTATAATATCCTATACCTAAGTCATCAGCTATCAATTTCTCCTATATGAAAGCCTTTATTATTTAATCGGGGTTATTTTCCTTTAAGAAGAGGTTCTGTTTTAGTGGACTGTGTTGATATTTTGATAATAAATAAATACAGGGTGATCAAAAACTAACATTATATGTTAATTAGAAAAAATAGTTAAAACTCAATATTTTTAAACATAAACCCTATATTTTTATAATGTTATCTTATTTAGCATTAAAAATAAGGGTGACTTTGTATAATGCTATCTATTCGAAAAAATTGTAGTTTTTAATATATTGGCGGTTTAATATTTTTGTATTGTAAAAATACTAAACGACTTACCTACACAGGGAAACAACTTATTTCAATAAATGTTCAAAATTTCCACCCTGAACTTTCAAATATTTTTCGCATTTCCGAGTTAGTTTGTCATGGGTGGCTGCTCTAATTAAATTTGGAGATAAAGTTTCAAACGCGTCCCTTACCCCTGCCATACAGTCTTCCACCGTTACCACTGGATTACAATAAAAGATGTTCTTTATCGATCCCCATGTAAAATAATCTAGGACAGTCAAATTATAGGAACGATGAGGCCACAGAAAAGGTCCATATTTGCAATCCACTTGTCATTAAATGTTGTTTATAAGAAGTTGGTAACTGAAACGGTTCTGTGTGATGGGGAGCCATGGTGTTGATAAAATTTAGCCTGTATTCCGCCAGAAGTAAATTGCATGAATATCGATTTCCTAACTCTTTTAGAATATTTAAAAACCTTTCTGCTACAAAATTTAATACATAATTTAAAATGGGGACATAATTTGCTTTGTTTCATTAATGAAATTATCATTTCTTACAACACAAAATACTGTTACCGTCCACAGAATAAAACACAACGCTTTTCACTAATACTACCAATACTATATTAACTACTTCTTAACACCGCTGAAGCACAACTATATAATTACCACATCTTAATATCTTCACTATTCAATTACAACTATACAACTCTATTAAAACTCTTATCGTATCCCTATTTATATATCTATAGAATTTCCTGTACAAATTTACACCTTATTAACATAAAAGTTAAGATCTATCTAGAAATATGACTTATCGATATAATATTCTTTTCGGCACATTATAATAAAAATGATTCATCGCATCAGAATATTTGTATACGAGAGCGTACTCTTAGTCGTCCGTAACACTGCCTCCCTCTCCTAGTTCTGAACGTCCCGATCAGCTCCGATATGGCTACAACCTGTGCAGGTATACTACTTCCATTTTGGTCTTGGAACCTCATTGGATTCTATAAACAACGTCATTGATTCTTTTCAAAACAGTATATGGTCCTTCCCACCGTGTTGGAATCCTACCGAGTTGGCTTTGATGTCATATGAATTGACTAATGCCTTCGGTACCTGATATTTACAGAGTTTGTTAGGGTATTGAACGAATCCGACGTTGCTTCCAGAACTCTCATCCAGTCTTCCGTAAATGTTTTTCTCTGTGCTGCCCTTTATTAAAGTTATTTGTTTGGCAATGACTCTGATTAGTTCGGTGTTATTGTTCTTTGATAAAATAAATTCTTCTGTTCCAAACTTTAGAATATTAAGCTTGTTGTCGAAGGAGAATCCATATTGACCAATCAGGTCTATTCCCAGTATAAACTCAACTTCTATGTCAGCAACTAACACCAAATGGTTTAATTTTATACCTTCAAGTTGAAGCTCAACTTGCATTTCTCCAATCAAATCAGCTGCTTCTCCAGTTACAGTTCTCAACATTGCTTTCCTGAACAATGGTAGGACTCTAAATTTATCAACAAGATTTGACTTTATCAGAGATACTGCTGCACTATTGTCAACAGTTATAGTAATAGGTGTAGCACTGACTTTTCCTTTAAGTTGAAATTGGTTTTCACTCATGTGACCTGTACTCCAGTCTAGATCAATGTTAAAAATGACTCTCTTATAGGAAACTTTTCTCTCTGTTCCATTCCATTTTGCTACAGTGCTACTCAGATGCAAAAAATGTCTGGGAGTTCCAGCATGTTAGTTCGAACATTTAATGAAGAAATATATATATATATATATATATATATATATATATATATATATTTATAATCTAGAATTCTCTAATTTAAGTTTTTTTCCTTCTAAATTAAGCGTACACTGTCATTTCAACGTATCCAAAGTTCTTAAACTTTTCGATAATTTGCTGCGGATATCAAATGGTAAATATATCACACATTCTTGATATAAATTTATCACATCTTAAATAAATAAATAATTTTCATTTGTATAATTTAAGCGCCTTGGCATGATTATTAACAATTTTCAAAAGGTAAGTGACAGCTTCATACATTTCATTAGCATTTACTCGTTTTTCAATACCATCATAGCCAGCTATAAATAAAACGTTAATAAAAGTCCCAGACAAATCTTCTTCCCTAAAATGAGGACCTATTTTCGTGAGCAATGACACATTCTATACAATGCAAATTTTTTTAAATCCTTTATAAATTCACATCGTCACTAAAATGACCATTGTTATGTAAGTTGGTTCATGCCTAAATCAGATTTTCAGGTTCTCACATTAAAACAAATTATGTCCGTACTAATTTTAAAATCAGCAGCAGACATATTAAGTATATATTAACATGTTCGATGCTATAATAGATACAATAAATAGTACCTAATGGTCAAGGTTATTTATTTCTGAAAACTTGCCTCGGAAAATATCTGTGAAAAGTAAACGATGATTTATTTTTTAATATTTTTGAAAATAAATTATCCAGGGGTAATTTTTTTTATTTCGCCTCATGTTTCTTGTTGGGTACCTACAAAATTTCACTGTAAAAGATAAAAGAATGACGAATTTATAATGCTGTAACATACAGACCACCAGATATAGTAAAGAACAAACAGACTGGCAGGCCCTAATAATCAGTTCTTTTAAGTTTTGATTTTTATTTTTGTTTTGCTTTTTACAAACCTTTTCAACACACCCACTATTGTTCAAGGTAGGATAGATTTATTCTTTGTGTTTAAAAAATATATGGTAAATCGCTTTATTTGTGGGAAATTTGTCTGACGTCGAGCAAATTTTCCGACGTTTTCCCTACCTTCAACCTCACGTACCATTCTGTGACCTTACCGATATTTTATTTCTGATAATCCTTTTTCAAAAGTCAATGAGTCCCTTACTTATTATTCACGTTTGAGACGAAAAGAACAAATGGAATTGCTACTAGAACAAATGCAACATGATGGTCGTTTGAAATCCGGCAACAATGTACTAATTTCCCGCCATATTCAAAGTTTTTCCCGCTTTCCTTCAGTTCAATTTTTAGTGTTTTCTGCTATATTTGATGTTCAGTCATATCTAAAAGCTGCTATATTCATAAAGATACAACTGTGGTTTAGAAGGAGTGGTACAATTTAAAGAAATAGGTCGGAAAGTACAGTGTGAAAGTGATCTTTTTTTTGAAATGTCACCAAACTTCAAGATTCGTGGTCTACGATCTCAAAATAGGGATTATGCAAAAAATCAACGAAAAATTCAGTATTTCTACTATTCCAAATAATAACCATATTTTGTTATCAGGATATTTTAATATTGTAGTTTATTTGTGACTTCTACATTTTTAAAAATTGACAACCAGATTTACTAAGAAGATTTAAGATTTAAACCCGATCTAGTTGCAATGAAATTAAAATCTAATAGTCGGTCAGTTTTCTTTTGCTTATAACATTGTCATAATTTATATCACATATATCAACAAATAAACGCTTATATAGGAATATTAAGGATAAGGACCTTACGATAAAGCTTGGTAATATTTAAAAGAAATAGTTGTATCCCGAAAATAAATAAAGTTCTCCATTCTTGCCGGTACAGTAGTGAAACAAAATGATTTTTTTATTCTTGTATTTTTAGGGTTTAAAACTTGCTTGGGTTATTGTTGCTCTTGTCAGTTTAAGCCCTCTGCTGTCAATTTAGGGCGGTTTTAAATTTAAACCACGTTAGTGAATCCGGCGGTGAAATTTTTAATTCAATATTTGTAGAGAAAGTAATGAATTTAACTAACTTCCTCTTAAAAATCCCACTATAATTTGCGATGAATCAAATACAAAGGGTAATGCTAGAGTGTAGATATAATTTCAACGTTAATTCTTGTGTAATAAATATATTAAATAAAGATTTTGGTTCTTTTTACGTATATCTGCTAATAATTCTTGATATCAGATAAATCTACTACATTTTTAGAATTGTTTTAGTAGTTTTACAAAAACTACGCACAATAACCCTTATAATATAATGTTCTACCCAAAGATCACCCATTATTTCCCATACTTTAAAAGTATAACATTATAATTTCGTTGAGTAATGAGCCAAAAAAGGGATCAATCATAATTATACCAAAGTTTTACAAAACGGGTTTCCCAAAATTTACCTTTTGCAGATAATAATTATACCAATTGATCTAAATCCTTAGAACTCCGAAAAACTTCTACCTACAATTAATCATAATAAATATTTTTGTGACGTCGTGATCATAGAGGTTATTGCTTTCACTCGATCTTAATGAAGCTCCAAGTCCCTAAATATTTTATTTAAATATAGTGCTTCCATTTTTCTATTTGAAACTTTTTGTTTTTCCACCCCACCTTTAAAAGCTAATCGCTCTTTTCTTGCTTTAATAGATCTTATGTACAAAAACAAAAGGTAGTTATTCAGAATACTGGAAATACCGAATTTTACGAATTTTTCAATGATTTTCGACATAACTCCTATTTTTGGGTCGTAGAACACAAATATAATTTTTCTTCACTATCTCCTGTAGTTTTTCCAAAAAAAATTCGCTTTCACTCATATAACTTTTGATTTCCCACCACTACCTTTAAATTTCGCCCCATCTAATAAAATTTACAAACACAACACAATATTTAATTATTTTTTTTACAAAAATTTACATAAAAAACCGTGGAAAAATGCGATTTTTCCGTTAAAAGTAAAAAACCGTAGTTTATGATTTAACCTTTTTTTTTTGGGTATATCAATGATTTAAATCGAAACATGTGATTTTAGAGGACGGGGTTTTGTTGTGTGATTTACTATGCGATATTATCACAGTTCAAATGAAATTAATTGTGATAATTCTAGTATTCTAGTTTAAAATGTGAGAAAACGTACCAAATCGGAATGCCAGTCATAAACAGATCGTTCGGCAAGTTATGTTGGCCTAAAAACCAAGATCAAACCTGAACTGACCTTAAACAAATCTGTTTTGTGAAATCTAGAGATCTATATCACTATATGGACACACGGATTTTTTGTTTTAAAATTTTATCAGAAAGTATAAATTTTAAATTAGAAAAAAAATTGCGAACTTTACAGTATTTTTTTTTAGAAAAATAGATTTGAAAACGCCAATTATTGAGATTATAATGAAGGTTATTTTGCAAGGTTGCCAGATTTTTGATGATTTAAATAATAGAAAAAGGCTATTATTACAATTACAAATAAATGTTACGAAAGTAATCAAAAATAAAATTAATTCGGTTACAACACTGGAAGACGAACAGCAGGGATTTAGATCAGGAAGGTCTTGCGTGGATGCAGTTTTTATTCTACGACAGATAGTCGAAAAATGTATAGAATACAATAAATCAACATTTTTATGCTTTATAGATCTAACAAAAGCATTCGATCGCATAAAGCTAGATGACGTAATCCACCTGTTATATAAGAGAAACATTTCTATCAATATAATTCAGACCATCGAAAACATATACGCAAACAATAAAGTTCAGATTCGCACTAACGGTAAATTATCAACACCCATACCAGTCAACAGCGGTATTAGACAGGGAGACTCGCTTAGTCCTTTGTTGTTTAACATGATAATGGACGAAATAATAAAGGAGGTGCGACTTGGTAGAGGATATAAAATGGGTGATACGGAAATAAAAATTCTCTGTTACGCTGATGACGCTGTGATATGTGCCGAAAATGAAGACGACCTCCAAAGATTGTTATATACCTTTAATCTGACGGGAAGAAAATATAATATGATTATCTCAGCCGAAAAAACTAAATGTATGACAACCTCAAAAGAACACCTCCGATGCAAACTAGAACTAGACGGTCAAATAATACAACAAGAAATGAGTTTCAAATATCTAGGAATCGACATAACTAGTTATGGCAACATCGAAGATGAAGTAAGAGGGCAGGTGGCCAAAGCAAACAAAGTGACGGGTTGTCTCAACGACGTGATCTGGCGAAACAAACACTTACAACAAGAAACAAAGGTTTGGATCTACAAAACCACAATTAGACCTATTATGACATACACCTCAGAAACACGGCCAGAGACGACAAAAACGAAACAACTATTGGAGACTACAGAAATGAGAATACTTTGACGAATAACAGGAAAAACTCTACTAGACAGAGAAAGAAGCGATAACATTAGGCAATCATGCAACACAGACTGCATTGATGAGTGGGTCCTACAGCGTAAGACACAATGGAACAAACACATAAGCCGAATGACAGAGGATAGACTGGTAAGGATCACACGAGATAAATCGCCTAGTGGTACACGCAGTAGAGGTCGACCACGGGAAAGGTGGAGAGATAATGTAAGTCCAGAATGAGGAAAATCGAAGAAGGAACAGGTCAGGGACTTATTATAGAAGGTAGAGAAGAAGAAGAAGACAAATAAATGTGCGAAAATAAATAGAGACAGTGGCGGCTGGTGCACTGAAAAAGTAGGGGTTGCAATTCCAATCGTACATTAAAACATAGATATGTATAAAACCTGCCACAGGCACGTTTGGATGAAAAAATAAAAGTTTTTAAAAATTGAATTAGTATAAAACAACTGAACCTATAGAAGGTAGTAAATTTTGAAAATATAGCAGTCAAAACACAATGTACGTATAACTTACTGTAGCAAACTTATTAATAACCCTCTGATTTAAATCAGGTATGCTTTCGACCAGATGCCTTTCTTTAGAAAGCATTGCTAAAGGGGAAAGTTTTTCTTGGCTCACAGTATTCCGTAAAAACGTTTTTATCCGTTTGAGGGTAGAAAAGCACAGTTCTGCTTCAGCTAATGCCATCGAAATAGTAATTAAAAGTTTTAAAACTTCACTAATTGTCTCACTTAGCCCGATATTTTACGAAAGATAGTCATAAAGTAAAGGATGTTTTTTATAGAGGTATAGAACTTTTAAATGGAATAAAATAAAGATGAATTTTTTAAATTGACATGAAATTTACTTTATTCGAAAGATAAACTTCTGGTATTATAATTTAAATATGACTTTTGGCATATGACCGTCACGGCTGGCTCAGACGTAGTCTAATCTGGAGGTCCAATTTTCGATGACTTTTTCCAACATTTGTGGCCGTTTGTCGGCAAAAACGCGGCGAATGTTGTCCTCCAAGTGATCAATCGTTTCGGGTTTATCGGCGTAGACTAGCGACTTCACATATCCCCACAGAAAATAGTCTAGCGGCGTAAAGTCGCACGATCTTGGAGGCCAATTCACGGGTCCGAAACGTGAACTATGCGGTTACCAAACGTTTCCTTCAATAAATCAATTGTGGCACGAGCTGTGTGTCATGTTGCGCCGTCTTGTTGAAACCACAGCTCCTGCACATCATGGTTGTTCAATTGATGAACGAAAAAGTCAGTAATCATGACTCTATAGCGGTCACCATTGACTGTAACGTTCTGACCAGCATCGTTTTTAAAGAAATACGGACCAATGATTCCACCAGCCCATAAAGCACACCAAACAGTCAGTTTTTCTGGATGTAACGGTGTCTCAACATACACTTGAGGATTATCATCACTCCAAATATGGCAGTTTTGTTTATTGACGTATCCATTCAAACAAAAATGAGCTTCATCGCTAAACAAAATTCGCTTATGAAAATCGAGATCAATGGCAATCTTGTTTTGGGCCCATTCACCGAATCTACGCCTTGCTAGGTGATCGTGTGGCTTCAATTCTTGCACGAGTTGGATTTTGTAAGCACGCAAACCAAGATCTTTCCGCAAAATCTTCCATAAAGTGAATGGATACATATCCAATTCCTGTGCACGATGGCGGATAGACTGATTCGGGTCTTCCTCTACGCTACGCTCTACAGCAGCAATGACTTCTTCTGTACGCACTGTACAACATCTCTGTGGATCCGTATTATCATTTAGAGTAAACGTGGTGCGAAAACGTTCCATAGTTAATCGAATTAATTGCTCTGATGGACGATTATGTTGACCGTAAAATGGACGTAGTGCGCAATACGTATTTCGAACAGAACCATGATTTTCAAAATAAATTTGCACAATTTGGAAGCGTTGTTCAGGCGTCAGTCTATTCATGTTGAAATGCCAAACCAAACTAAACATAAATCACTTGACAGCTGACAAAATGGCCTCCAGTTAAAAAAGTGTTGCCAACTTAAAATTTTATACCTCTATAAAAAACACGCTTTACAAAAAATCCTGAAATCGATCTAAATTCTTCAGTTTCATATATGACGGTCAGTTCTGTACGGAGTTTTTGTTCGATAAAAAAGGGATAAATTTTAATCGTACTCTTAAACTTTTCTTCGGGAAAACATGTACTACATTTGACAAACTGTTCCAAAAAAAAGGACTATCTGCTACCAAGTGATCTGTAAAGCTAAATCATTCTTTTGCTTAACAAATAATTATGTCACAAAACTTCTTTTGCTTCCCGAAAAAACTCCTCGGAATCATCAAGGTTGAGTTCTTCTAAAGTAGATGGAGATGGCTCCACGTCGTTTGACGTAATATTATTTCTAATTTCTGTTAATGTTGATTCAAATGATAATATATTTTTATTTGTGATAACAGCGTCAATTTGTCTTGTTTGAAACTTACCAAATTACAAATCAACTTGAGGAATTATTTTGTAAAATAAGTTTAACTATAAAAGGAAGCTCTTGCTTTTGAGAACTTTGACATACCTTGATGAATGGTTTGTGCTTGTAGCGTTTCTTCTGTCATCTAAGATGTTTTCCACTGTCTCTAGAATGCTGTCTTTGTATTCGAATACGGTACAAACAACTCTAGAAATAAAACTGCATCTTGTTGGGGTCGAACGAGGTAAGCATTTGTTAACAATTTGATCTAGTATTGCGATTCTTTGGGGACTATTTGAAAAAAAAGAACAAATCCCTTGTAAATTGGGAAAAAATATGCGGAAATTTTTATTGGCGGAGGCAGCGTTGAAGATTACCAAATTTAGTTGATGTGCATAACAATGCACGTAAGCAGCATGTTCATATTTTTTTTTATAATTGCTTGCACCCCATTCGACAAGCTGCTCATGTTTTCTAGAAAATAAAAAAGCACTCACTTGGTTTTACTTACACATACAGGAAGATAGAGAGCAGGAACTGCATTATATTTAACTGCTTTTCTAGAATCTCTTATAAAAAATACACGATGGTTTTTATAACTTCCTTCGTAACTCGAAATCCTTTGAATTCAGAAATCGAAATCAGCGGCTGTATTTGTCTGCATAGTTCGAGACATAACAGTTAATCTTGGAGGAAAAGCCGCCACTGAATAGGGACTAAAAGGAAAATCACTAATTTTAATAACAAATTTTTAAAAATCTGATCTCACCTAGATTGACCTGACTAAAATTAAATTAAACCAATCTAGAATAAATAAGTCATTTTAAAAATGAACGTTTTTTGGCCGTTTTCGAACAAAAACAAGCGCAAATAAATGCAGAAAAAGAGAACTTGAACTAACCTGAGTAATCTTTGACAGATGTATATAAATCCCCATAAGTCTCCTAGTTCCCAAGGTCTTGCAATTGCGAGACGGAACAACTCTATTGGTATTTTCAATATACCTATGGTCAGTAAAGAAAGCGAGCTTATCATTTTAAATTCATTTGACAGCCCGGAATTTTTAAACAAAATGTTAGGTTATATTGATGATTATTATCTTGAAATCGTGCTTTAAATATAAAAAGATCTTACTGTTGGAATCATATTCCACTCTTTACTTTTATGTGCCATTATCGGTATTTATTTTATATTTTTATAAATTCTTACGTTCGTAATCTGAAGAATGAAGAAAATAAATAAATCTGGCAACTCTGCAACTCGTTAATTTTAATATACCAACAGAGATAACAAAGAGGATGAGCCCCCCCCACAGATTTTTGAAGGCGCCCTACTTCTTTCATCAGTATTTATCCATCGTATTTATTCATTTTCATCAAAATTTGAGGACGCCTCTGGAATGGCTGTGACCCCCCCGCATCGATGAATTGTTATTTGTGCGACGGTGCACCAATACTTTGATGCTGTATGTGTGACAAATTGTTAATATGGTGATTCAGATGGAGAAAAAATTTCTTTTTGACTATATTGTTATGTCCTAAACAAGTTTTTACATAATAAATGAACATTTTCCGCACTGAAATTTGTTTGGAAAAGTAAATACAAAAGATGGATTATTTTGTGTGTCCTTATAGTGACATGCAACCAAATCTAGTTTAGTTTAGTTTAGATTAGTTCAGGTTCGATTTTGGTTTTTAGACCAATGTAACTTGCCGAATGGTCTGTTTATGTTTAGCATTCCGATTCTGCACGTTAACCCACTTTTTATGCTACAATTTTAGAAGGACCACAATTAATCGCACTTGAACTACCAAGTTTTCCATCCTAATGAAATTTTAAATCCACGTCAGTGTGGAAATATTCCCCAGTAAATCACACAACAAATTCCCGGCCTCAGCATATTTCGATCTAAATCGTGAACATACCCCCCAAAAAAAAAGATATCTAAAACAAGCCCACGGTCTTCTTACTTTTTATGGAAAAATCACATTTTACGCGGTGGTTTATGTAATTTGTGTTAAGAAAAAGATTAAATATTGTGTTGTATCTGTGAATTTTAAGTGGCCAAAATTTAAAGGTAGTAATCGTAGTTACATGAGTGAAAATCTTTTTTTTTTTTTGAAAAACCACGTAAGAATGCGAAGAAACTTTATTCTCGTGTTCTACGACCCGAAAATAATCGAAAAATTTGGAAAATTCAATGTTTCCACTATTTCGAATAATTACCAAAAAAAAAAATATGACCTAATTTATAATTTTTAATTTGTTTATTTTCATTGAGAACCAGTATAACAACAAAAATGATAATTTATTCAAAGTAATTTCAGCATTATAATGCCATTCATTCGAACTTTTAGGACCTTTAAATCAGGAGCGCTAAAAAAAATCGCACAGACAAAAAGTAAAAAAAAAAATCCTTTGAGAAAATATTTGAAAGTCTTATTTTACCTTTATAAATTACTTTCTTCATTGGTAATTTGCATATTGAATTTAATCTCCTAAATATAAAATAAGGGAATTAATTGTGCAAAATTTCAACAAGCTCTTTAATATTCATGATCTTCTTAAATTGGAAAACAGCCCAATTACACATCATAAAAACAAGCTGAAGTTCTTAATCAAGATTTTAAATTTAATTAAAATATCCAATTAAATACGTCTTTTAATTTCGGTTTCCTTTATTTGACAGTTTCTCAAACTTCAAAAGCCTTCGAGATTTATTTTACTTGTATTGAAAAGTTTTCAAATAATAAAACAAACGAACATCGAAACAATGAAAACAATCTTAAGAAACAATTGACCAACCTTGGGTTAATAAGTTCTGCCAGTCGGTTATTCAATTGTCTCTTAATCGTCACCAATCATAATGGTCTGCCACTTGAGCACTTGAACAATGTTAAGAGGAAACAATTAAAGTGCGTCCCGAAACTCGCTGCCGGCAGCGGAAGCCGGCAAAGCACTCTAGATTGTGGGAATACGTTTCCAGCGATTGCTACGATATCGCGACGTTAACTGGTGGAAAAGCGTCGCGGGGCGAAACAATCGCGAAACGGTAGGAACCTACAGGTGGCAACGTAATGCTGAACAGTGTGCGCCTACGCATCATCAAGTATTATTTTGTTTATATTGTCATTTTAGTTTTGTTTCTTGATAATTTGTCAACTAGTCACCTGTTTCTAATTTTATTGCTTCCGGAGGCTTGACCTATAAATAGTTTATTTTAATAGATCTTATTTTTATGAATATCATGGCAGATAGTATTATGTAAATGAAAAATAAAAAGAATGGAATTCAAAGGGGACGTGATACATCAAATAAATTGATGATTACGGAATAAAAATGCGACAGAGAAATATAGAAGACGTTAATTTTTCGTTTGTATTGTTTAAAATTGTATCAAAAGTGAATTACTTTAAAAAATTCTTGTTTTATTATAGGCAGTCGCTTTCTTTAGTGCTACGTTGAAAAGAAGATTTGGAGACCCAACATCAGCGCCAGTTATACCAGTCACAACTTTAGTCAAGACATCAGAAAAATGGGAAAAGCAGAAACCAGATAGAGTGCTACAGATACGGACGGACTGAACGCATGAAATCGGAGTGTCGGGTGCAATTAAGAAGCCAAATAAAGTACTACAAATGTGGATGAACTGAAACTTGAGAAGGGGCTGTCAACTGCAATTAAGGTCTTGTTTACTCCCCAGAGACTGTACAGAAGGGAACCAGGAAAACTGAAACAGTACAATTTTAAAATCAAACATAGATCAACTGTAACAACGTAGATACTTTGTGAAGAAGAACATATAAGGAAGATTGTAAGCACTGTAGCAGAATAGAACAAAGAGAAGGCTTTCCTATTGAGAGAGTCACTTTTGAAGTTAATCCAGAGAAACCAACTTAAAGACAAAGATCTCGCGCTATTTCTTCAACTTAAAGAAAATAATGAAAGGTGTCTTAGTTGGAAAGATATTTCAGATAAAGGACTTACTTTCATGGAACTTTGGACTCATTGGGACTCGCTTTTTACTGAATACCGGTTACTGAAGAGATCCTGGAAAAGTGCCGATGGCAAATAAATCAAATCTCAGTTCGTAGTACCCAGCAATAAAATTCCAGTGGCTTTAGAGGAAATTTACAATGAGAAGTCTGGTGCTTATTTAGGAGTTACTGGATTAACTACTGTCAAGACATAAAATCATTGTGCAGACAGTGTTCTAAATGTGCATCTAGCCAAGGTCCAAACATAAAATCTAAAAGAAAAATGTAGAAGTATAATGTTGAAGTACCTTTTGAATGGATGGTTATTGATATAGCTGAACCATTTCTAGAAACAAATAACGGCAACAAATACATCTTGGTTGCTACTGGTTACTTCAGTAAATGACCTGATTTATTTGCAATCCCTAGCCAGGAGACCTCAACAGTAGCTGAAGGCGTAATTTTAGATCTAAGCTTTTTCAAAATCTCTGCGAACTACTTAGCATCCATAATACCAGGACAACAACTTTACATCCTCAATCAGATGGCTTGGTTGAACGATTTAATAGAACCATCAAAGAAGACCTCTCAAAGGTTGAGGAAAGACACCAAAAAATTGGGACAGATATGTTCCAATCTTCTTAATAACCCACCTATCTGCAGTTGATGAAACTACCGAAGTTATATCAGCCAAAGTCTTATTTAACATAATATTCGGTTCCTCAACTAATGAAGATATGAATATTGAAAACTGGATGGACTCTTTACAAGAGAAGTTGCGTGAAGGTCATGAACTAATTACGCAATGCCTGTATCTGGCCACAAACAAAATTAACACAAGATATGACAGCAAGGTTTCGACTAAGATGGTAGAATTTGGTTATGGAATTCATAGAGAAAGTATCGCAAATTTTCTAAGTTTATGCCAGCATGGGAAGGACGATGTACTGTCCTAAAGAGAATGACCTTGTATATAGAATCCAGTGAAGTCCCAAGGCCAAAATAAAAGTAGTACATCCCCACAGGTGGTAGCCACACCATGGAAGTATCGAAGTTAATCGGTGCGATCAAAAATAGGAAGGGGGCAGTATAACAAAGATTAGAGGAATTCGGTTGCCTCCTTATAGAAATATTGCTACGAAAAACTCGGAATTCAGACGGATCCTTATATAAATATTATATCGATTAGTCATCATTTTTAGTAATCTTTCTAGTGGAATTCTAGCTTTTAGTCGAGTATATTCTATAGGTGTGTATAAACAGGTTAATACGATTTAAGTTAGTTATTTCTGTTTGAGCAGTGAAAGTGTCAATAAGTAGTTAATAAAAAATGGAAAGTAATTGGTGAAAAGTGGTGTTATTATGTGAACCTAGTGAGTATATAAGGAGAGAAAATCGTAACAACTTATAAATATAACCATGATCAAGGTTGTTCAAAATAACTAATATAATGAAAGCAATTAGCGTCTGCTCATTGAGGAGTTTGGGAACTAGGAGATGAAATTATGCGACTTTATTATTGCTGTTTCATATTGTTGGAATCACATTCCATTCATGAGAAAACTTCCAGAAATTTGAATTATTTTGAAATATACAAGATCATATGTATAGTTTAGTTAATAATTTATTGAGAAGTTTTGTGTTGGCTTAAATCTAATGTTGGCTACATGCATTTCTCTCAAAAAATTGTACTTGGGGGTTTTGAGATAGCCGACTACCAATATGAAGTCAAAAAATTGAAAATTTCATTTTGAAAATGGCGGATGCAAAATGACGCGTCAAAATTTACAATAATATTATATTGGTATCTTAAAAATTTCACATGGGGTTATCTGAGTCGCTAATAACGATTATTATGTCACTAAATAGAACTTTTTGTCATTACGGTGGTGGATCGAAATTTGTTAAAAAAAGACATTGATCTCTGAAAACCTGTAATTAAAATGGCAGTAATTTTGCAAGACAAAATACTAGGTTTTCTGCTTTTTGCTGGTTTTAGCTTATTTTGAAGGGTTTTGATGCAAATAAAGACCGAAAAAAGTTTTGTGTATCCTGCACATCATCTCAAAAGTAACAAACAACTCATTTTTCGGTAAGAAGCCTCAGCTACCCGTATTTGTAAGATAAATTAATATTATTTAATATAGACTGCGGCTCACGCTTAAAAAGAGAGTTTTCAATGAGTAGTATCTCTCTTTTAATTTCGGTCAGGTGACAGGGATATCCAATGACGTTTGGAGTATCGTGCTTAGCTCCATTAGAAAAAGAGATACTACTCATCGAAAACGCTCTGTCTCCTTTTAAGTGTAAGCCAACTTTCTTCTATAGGATCCGTAGTCTATCACTATCACTATCACTACATAGTATAAAACAAAGTCGCTTTCTCTGTCCCTATGTCCCTTTGTATGCTTAAATCTTTAAAACTACGCACCGGATTTTGATGCGGTTTTTTTCAATAGATAGAGTGATTCAAGAGGAAGGTTTATATGTATAATAACATCCATTAAATAGTGGAGAAATACTGTTATTTTTGAGGTTTCTAATGTGATGTCGTTAATTATCATATTTTTTTCCGCTTACATTGCAAACGCAGGCTGAACCCTACGAGATTTATCAAAATAATGTACTAATTATTTGTACACATTGAAAAGGTCTACAGAAAACTCCGCGATGGTATATGTCTATCTCTCATGGATATCCCAGAATAACATTTTTTTGTCATTTACTTTTTACGACAAATAATGGCAAATTTTGAAGCGATTTTAACCAATACAGCATTAATCCTTATCCAATTAAATAGCTTAAATACATTGTTGATTTAATATAGATCTATATGGTCCTTTACAGCACAAGATTTAAATGAATATTTTCGAAGATATTACAGATTTAAAATTGCGGGAAGTAGCTCTTGCGGCGGTACTGGCCGACCGGGGCGGCGGCAGCGTGCCTATAAATAGCGCGTCGGAGGCCGATGTAATAATTGTTGTAAAAATAAAATAAATAGTCACAGTTTTTCTGTAGTGTATTTAGTATCAGCATTGCACCCGTGCGAAGCCGGGGCGGGTCGCTAGTATTAAATAATATTAATTTCTCTGTAGACCTGGGTTATCATTTTTCGAGCAAATGCATAATACATGTTTTGAAGATATCAGAAAATGTATTGTTTCAAAAAGCAAGAACTTTTAGTGACGCGAAAGATGGAAAATGGTCGTAACTTCTCAAGGACAATATTTCGAATAAAATAAAATGTACCGTAACCTATAAATAATTATTTTTTATTGAAAAACATCGGGGTATTAATATTGAAAACCCCTATATTTCAGTCATTTTGCATTTAAAGTTTACTTTTTACAAAACCTAGGTGAAACAATATGTTTTAATGTTTATTTTTAAATTACGAAATTAGGCAGCCTAAAGTTAGAGATTTTGAGGTTTATTTTTTTGTATTGAATTTGTTTTTGTAAGCAGTATTTAAGATACTGAAACACAAATAAATTTAAAATAGAAAAATATATTTTCTTTTCTTTTCTTTTAAATACCATACGTACAATAAATATTTTATATGGGGTTTTTAAAGTTTTTAAAATTTTCATGGTTTTTTCATTATTTTATCCATTCTCCCTTTTAGACTTCCAAAACATATGATAAGAGCAAATATTCAGGGTGTCTCCAAAAATATATAATAATTTTTTTAAACTATTTTGTATATATTTATCTTAATAATAAGTTAATTTGCACTAAATTTGGTACTTCTGGGATTTTATAGAATGAGAAATCACGATCTGATTAAAGTTCCGACGTAGAGGACATCGCCAACAACACTTTGTCTACATCTAAAGCTTCATAACTTTTCTGTGTCTAGATACATTCAATTTCTAATCAAAAAATTCCTATTTCTAGACGTCTTTTCGAATAAAAAAGACAAATTATCTGATGTTTTTCTTCTTCCGAATAGCCCTCGTCAAAATGTGTATTAGTCCATAAAACATGTCAATATAATAAGTATTCTAAACCAAATTAAAACGTAACAATGAAAATTAAATAAAGCATTTGTTTTCCAGGCCTTATTATACATTTTTAAAATCGGGAAGAAAATAACTTTCATTTTAGCAGAGAATATACAGGGTGTGTCGTTTAAAAAATTAAAATTTCTTTTGATTCTTAACTTTACGATGGGTCACTGTTTCTGTGAGCAACTCTAAAAGATAATATGGTAGAAATCATACAACTTTCGTATGTAAAGTGTTTTTCTATCTCTTATAATCAAGCCATTAGGTAGGGTGCTAAATATAAAAGAAAACCCTGTACATTAAATGCATCATATTTTTCTTGGAGTATTTCAATTTCATTCCATTTTTCAGACATCCATTTTTCTTTTGCAAACCTACATTTCTTTTTAACGATTTTGTAGACGCCATACAGTGAGCTTTGAAAATAGTGAATGAGATTTCACCGAAACGTCAGCTGCCTTACAGTCCTGAGAGGGACTCAGCACATATTCGGGACCCGAAAACCTTCGATTACATATATATATATATATATATATATATATATATATATATATATATATATATACAGGGTGATTCAAAAATCGATCAGGAAACTTAAGGGGGTGATTCTACTTGACAAAATAAGGGTAGAGCTTCATATAATTTTTTTCAAAATGT